>OX579633.1:6568144-6886175 GCA_951230915.1 Antitrichia curtipendula | reverse complement strand
TCAGAGGCAAGTGATGGGTGATTATTTTTCTAAGTAGAAGATTGAAGGTTTTGTGAACATGAGTGCATGAAGGATGTGCTCACTTAGTAGGTGAGGCTATGTGCTGTATAATTAACTGAAGCTATGTGATGGCTGAGTATGGTTGTGTGGTGAGTGAGGCTATGTGAGGGCTAGATCATGGTGACTGAGTGAATGAGGTCTAGATCATGGATGGTAGGTGATCACTGATAAAAGTTTGATTAAGATTTGAGTGCTTAGGGCATGAGGTTGGTGAGTAATTTTTTTGGATCCAGTTATCATTTTGAAAGTTGTAGATGATGGTTGTTTCAGATGAAACTTGTGCTTGCATTGTAGGTTTGAGTGAAGTAGGGAAGATAGGAGTTGATATTGCAACTATTGTTGGAGTCCCTGTTAAAACAATTCAAAGGTTGGTGAAGAAATTTTGAAAAAATGGAACCTACAAAAGCAGACATTGTGGTGGAAATCATGCTAAGAAGCTTAGTTATAGAGATGTTTGTGCTATCATACATGTCTCACAAACTAATCGTGACTTGACACTCTCAGAGATTACTAATATGTATCATACTCAGGTGTCTAGAAAAATTATTCGAAGGGCTTTACATGGGAGTGCATTTACAATCGAATTGCAGTCAAAATTTTTTTTTTGACACCTCATCACAAGTCTCAGCAATTGACTTTTGCTCAGAAGTATTGTGGATGGATTGTAGAAGAATGGGAGCAAATTGTTTAGACAGATGAGTCTACTTTTGAAGTTGGAAAAAATTCTAGACAAACATGTTCATGCTTGGAGAACTATATATGACTGTTATGCATCAAATTGGACTTATAACGTTATAATTCCAACTTTTAAGAATGGAAAAACTTCTTTGAAGATTTGGGGTGCATTTGCTGGAGAACAAAAGTCACAATTTGTTTTTATACCTAAAAATTAGCACTCTGCTAAGGAATTTGTTGAAGTGGTCTATAATGATGAGTTGCTTCATTTTATGGGTAGAGTGCCACAGGGATAGCTCGTGGAAGATGGCACACCTTGCCATAGTAGCAAACTATGTGAAGAATGGAGACAAACACACCTTTTGGAGAAGCTTGATTGATTTGCAAACTCTCCCGATCTCAATCCAATTGAGAACCTTTAGAAGATTTAAAAGATGCAGTGCAATATGGCCCAATATGCCCTAATAACTTAGATGACTTGAAGATGGTTATTGAAAGAGAGTGAAAGTTAACTAGTGGTACAAAGCTCCTCCAATTATGTCATTCTATGCCTTCAAGGTTACATGCAGTAATTGAGGCAAATGGAAGACATACACGTTGGTAGATTGTGAGTATCTTTTTTTGTATAAATTATTTGACCTTGAGTTTTGCCACACTTGTTATTAACATGAACTATATCTTGTGACAAAAATCTCATGATAAATAGAAAATTTCTTAGCCCTTGGGAGGGTGCCAAAGTTGGTAGTCATGAATTGGCTTCCCCCATTGTTTCCCACAACTACACATGTTGGTAGATTGTGTATATCTTTTTTTTATAAATCTTTTGACCACAAAATTTGGCAAAAATGTTATTAACATAGAGAATATTTTGTGCCAAAAACTTCATAGTAAGTAAGAAAAATCTCAACCCTTGGGAGGGTGTCAAAATTGGCAGTAGTGAAATGGTTTCTACAGGTGTTTCTCAAACACAACACATGTTGGTAGATTGTGAATATCCTTTTTTGTATTGATTTTTTGGCCTTGAAATTTGAAAAACATGTTATTAACATTGAGTGATTTCTGTTCCTAAATTTTCATTGCAAAAAATAAAAATTTCAAACCTTGGAAGGCTGTCAAAGTTGTCAGTAGTGAAAAAATTTCCACAACTACCTATGTTGGTAGATTTTGAATAACTCTTTTTGGTGAATTTTTTGGCTTTGAAATTTGGTACACGTGTTATTAACATATAGATTATGATGTGGTAAACGTTTTGTGATAAAATACCAATTTTTGAGCTCTTGGGAGGTTGTTAAGGTTGGCAGTATTGAAATTTCCTTCACTGCGATTTCAAAAACGCCATTTTGATTGGGACCCCACTGTACTATCAAAATTATATATTAAATTTATGTACATTCTTAAAATGATAGCATATTCTTCATGCCACCCAACAACCTATACATGGAGTAATATAAGGCAAATGGTATTACAAAGAATGAATAATTAAAAAGTAAGATTTAGGCAATTGCAATCTTCATATTTTAAGATTTCTACAAGATTTCTGAAATTACATTAGTAATTGTATCAATTGATGTTTGGTCTTTTTCTAAATTCCAAATTGTTCCCCATCAAATCCTTAGCATCCAAATGCCTAAGGCTTTTTCTGAGTTTCTTGGAGTTTGTTCTATACTGAACAAAAAGCTAATATTTTAATAAATTTCATCAATATTTTTTGAATAAGAATTGTACAAATTCAAATTAGATATATTAGAGATCAAATCAAAAAAGAAAACACAATAGTACCACTTATGGTTTGAAAGATTATACTATTTGATACAAAAAAATTAAAATAGAAACATGCACGTGAAATTAGATTCCAAATGATTCCAAAAGATTCTATATTTCATAAATTTTGTTGATTCAATCATTGCACTACTCAAATCAACAAAAATTAGGCGTTATTCTATTGATTTCACAGGAAGTTCAAAAGTCAATGAAAACAGTCATTCTAGTGCTTCAAACAACAAAAATTAGTTGATTTTCTATTGTTTCGGTCATGGTTTTCTAGTAGTGTTTGGATTCTTTTTCCTAGACAAGTTGGCTACATGTTTGAAAATTTCCACATCATTTGGAATTATACAACATATAGGAAAAAAATAGTAAGTAGAAAAAAATAGAGGATGATTCAAAATACAAAATTGTTAAGAATTTAGATATGGAATTGAAAAATGTCAATTCCAATGGTTGAAATGTTGTAATAAACAATCTACATCCTATGATTTTTTTTTTTTTCAAAAAATATTGAAAAGTCAACAAAATAAAGGACTTCAAAGTTTATTTTAGAATAGAAAATCCATAATTGCCCACAAACTAAAATTCCTCATAACTTTCATCTTATTAATCAAAATGGAATGATTGAAAGCTTTCCACATATATAAAATCTAAAGAACCAATTTTCAATTTTGTTTTTGGAAAAGTGATTTTTTTTATCTACCCGGAGTATTGAGCCGGTGAAAAAAGTAACACATTAGGCCATAAGTTTTGACTCTTATTTCCAAATGTCATGAAATTTATTGCATATGAAAGATATTCCTTATCCCCACCTTCTGTGAAAATTTCAGCCAAAAATATGCAAATCTTCATTCACAAGTACCTGTCCAACATTTCTAGACTTCCAAAAAACATATGCAGTCATTTAGGGTTTAAATTAGTGTAGAAGGAAATATTACAGTATTGAACTTTTTTTTTTTAAAAGATTATAATAATTTGTCTTGTTATAGTAGAAAGGAGATATTAGTGTCAACATAAAATTTTAATTTTGTAAAATTTGGTACCATATATGAATATTTGAACTAAGTATTCTAATTCAAAATAGTGTAATTTTGATAAATTAATGCCACAAGCACTATTAGAAAAAAAAAAAAATGTAGTAGAATTGGTCAAACTCTTTAGAACCTACTTGCAATATTGATAATTTTATGATAAATAAAAAATTCAATAATAAAAATAATTTCATTTCAATTAGACAGATATTAAAATTATAAAATAATTATTAATTTAAATAATGAAATTTAAAATCTCAATGAATTGAAATAACTACAAATTAATAAATTTACCAAAAATTTATAAACTTAATGATTTACAAATTTGAAAACTAGTGGGTTTAGAAATTTTTAGAAATTTTAGCTTTTAAAGAATTGAGCTTAAGAAAAATATTATATTAGTTGTCATTGATAGTTTAAATTTGATTGCAAGCAAATTAGTCTTATGGAGAAATAACATTAGATCTTATAGTCTAGATTTTGTTTATCTCACAAACAACCAAGATCATTCATATGGGGATTCAAAATCAAAAGAATGGTCAATTCATCTATCTATATGTAATTATAGTCACTTGTATTGTAGTAGAATGTTAGATTTCACCTTCATATGTGATGCAATCTTACCATGTGTTTACACAGTTCAATTTTATTTCTTATTTATAGGTCTAGTAGTCCAACCCCAACGTTATGGACATATAAATGCAGTCCCAATCCTACTTAGTAAGGGTTAACTTTTTGGCAAATTGTCAAGGTAAGACCCCAAATTGTCATATAGATGACCTATCCAACGTAATACAAATGACAAGATATATATTGTACAAATATATTTACATTAATATAGGTCCATATTCTTTAATTACTTCTGATATTCTTTTTTAATGTGATAAATTATTTTATTAATTATTTAATTAGCATGATTACTAATAATTATATGAATTTAAACCACTTTTTCTATTAAAAATTTGTCCCTATCTAATTGCAAAGAATAGTCTAATAAAATCTCTCCTTAGAAACTCTCTAGTTGTGAAAGGCTAAGACAATTTGTCTAGAGCCCAAGGGACGCACTCTATAGACAGAAATTTTAGAAAATGATTAGTAATTTTAGAAAAAGAAGAGCTTATTAGGGGCCCCTTATTAGAAAATATACAAAATAAAGGTAGAAATAAAGTTAAAGTATCTCTAATAGTGTAAATAGGGATAATTACCTAGAATGAATGAAAAATAAAAATAAAAATAAAAACATACAACTTAGATGAATGGGGTGTGACTTGGATCACACCTTTTCACAAAAGTTGTGTCCATTCGTTCTTATAACTATAAGAAACTAAAAATAAATAAAATCTATAACATTGTAAGATCCAAATTTATATATATATAATATTGTTGTGCATTGTGTTATTGTAAGATTTGTAATTGTGAGAATCTGTAACTTGTATTTGTAAGAAATTAAGTGAATTATTGTGTAAATCATATTGCATATTGTCTGTAAAGTTGTGAATGAGTGAATTGGGGAGCTTGTGACTGGAACTTGAAGAAAAGTTGACTTTATTGTAATTTTATCAAGAGAGTCAGAGAGATTGATTTTAGAAATTCTTTGCAATTGTGAGAATCTTATGCATTTGAATGAGAAGTAGCAAAGAATTTGAAACAAGCCAATGGAATTTGGAACAGTACTAATGCCCTAGTCTCCGTGAATTGCAGCATTGGAACAAGTAAGAAATTGGAGCAGAAGTGAGGAGAAGAAAATTTGACGCAAGTAAGAAGATCAATACGATGAACATCGACCACAACAAAGTCTGGTTCAAATTTCAGAAGCGGAGATCAAGTTGAAATTGGAATTTTGCAAGTGGAGTAGAGGCACCTGGTTTCATCTTTGATCCTCGAAATTTTCAAGGAAATTAGTCAGAATCTAATTGATGTTAGCTTAGATACTGATTAAATTGATCAATTGAATCAAAATCCGAAACAAATTTGGATGAATTGACCAAAATTTGCAATCAGGCTATAGTACTTGGCCTAGCTTCATTGACGATTTTCAATATTTCAAAAGTTTCTCTAAATTCAATTGATGGAAGAGTTGCGATGATCAAATCAATCAATTAAACATGAATCATCAACAAATTTCTAACAAATCACTCAAGATTTTCAATCGAAATCGGAATTCGGAGAGAAGAATTGTGGTTGTACCAAACATCAAAATTTTCAAATATTGCCCAAATTTGTAGCTAGAGAGGGTTGTGTAGATTAAGATTGAGTTCTTGAGTATAAATCCAAACCAAATTTCAGAAAATTTGGGCAAAATGAATGAGAATTTCTAATCAGACTTTGGTATAGGTCATTGTAGGCTGTGAGAAAGCAAACTAGGGATTTCCACGGCCATAGGGCTAATTACCATGGTCTTAGAATCTAGACCATGGATATAGGTCCAATTGCTTGGTAATTGGAGCCACCAAAGATTACAGAAATGTGCTTATATTGTGTTCTATCAAGCCCCCTGAACACATGCTGGATCTGAGAGTGTTGCAAGGATCGGACTTAACGTTCGAACTTCGAAGTCTTGCAGTGCATAGGATGTGAAAAATGCTACACAAGTATTCTGTGAATGAGATTCATTAGCTAGCGAAGATAGCGTTATTGTTTATGTTTATCAGGTTAGTCAGACTGGCGAGTCCGGGCAGCAGCACACTACAGCAACAGCTGGACATTGGGGACCAGGAGCTTATTGATCATGTAGTGGCAAATGAAAGAGATGTGTCGAAGCAACTTAAGCTTGTTACAGATGTCATTCGAGATATTGCGAACAAGCTTCCTGTTGAAAGATATTGTTCAAGCAGGAAGGGTTGGTGGTCTGATTGGTACTCTTCTATAGATTCTAATGTGAAAATTGGTCATGTGATCAAGCTGGTTAAAGTGACTTACGATCTCGGTTGCCAACTGAGGCCATGTATCACTACCTCATGGTGGAAGGCAGAGAGTGAAAATTGGCGAGAACGGTTGAGGTCCGTGATGACCTGTGAAGGCCTTGTGAACTCTGTGGAAGAAATGCGGATCAAAAGGGTAGAGTGGACAAATGTCCAGTAGCTTTTAGCTTCTGCAAACTCCTAGGGAATAGGGATAGGCCTAGGTTAGCATTATCCTAGCATAGTTAGGGTATATTTGGTAGTTTGCGCCAAATATCAAAGCCTATGTATGACACTTAGGATGATCCCCATTATTTTATGCTTACATTTGGTTCACTGTCACACACTTCCCGATAGTTAGCCTAACTTGTGCTATGAAGAGTCATTATGGACAAGGGTGTGCCTAAGCCATTTAGATTGGTTGCGGTTGGGAAAATCATAGCGAAGGAGGTGCAATTTGAATTGATCGAGGAAGATCTTCAAGGTGTGTTAGGATCCTTCCAAACCCTTCACATAGGGTCCTCTGGTGATTCAACTTCACGATCACAACCTCAAAAAGCGGCTTCACCATTTGTTCTTTTACCATTGGCCCGTAACCGTTTGGGAGTTCAATTGTTTAGGCATCCAAGCACAAAATTGTTGGGCCCAAAAGCCATCAAGTTTTGGACTCAATAACGTGGAGTGCGCCTTATTTGAGATTTGAGATCGGAGGTGTCCGTGATAGGAGCACCGTTGAGCCGAGGAAGGGGACGAGTGGAGGAAGGCAATTTGGTGATTCCACAAGTGGCGGTGGTGTTGAAGAACGAGGGACAACGCCAAAAAGTGGTGAGACGCACTTTTGAAGGGGCAATTCAGCTGCCAATCTTCTCATTGATCTTTACCGAGTTTCGAGTGGAGGATTATTTGTTTCACATCACGTGGCAGTGGGAACAAGGCATATGGTTGGAAAAGTCATCAAGTTTATGGGATTCCTTGACTTTACGTTTCCTTGACACGGAGATACCATCCACGATTTACTGTGATGCTGTAGAAGGCACTCATGAGGCATGGCAACTTTATGTGTAAGTTGACTTGACTGGATCCACTTAAGAGACCGGGTTGCACTAGGAGTGGTATTTTCTTTGCTAGTGACACCATTTCAGAGTTAGTTAGCGGTGTCGAGCCAGTGCAATCTCGAAGTCAGAGACATTTCTTGGGTGGGGAGAATCAAAGTGAGTTGGTCCAAGATTCAAGCGAAGAGCAAGCAAATTGGGTGGAAGATACTGAGCGTGGTAAGAGAGGAGAATTACCAGCCACCACAATTGACCACGGGTTGAGGTTTGTTCAAAATGAATCTATTTTTGCTTGGGACGAAATGACTACACCATATGGGGTGTGAATTGGGGAGTTAGGCGGTTTTCCGGATCCAATGGCACCATGGAAGTGGACGACTTCCGTAGGGAGTTTACCATGTGGTGTAAACTCCAAAAGTCACGAAATGTCAACTTTAATCCATATATGGTATGGAGGGTGTTGTTTGGATGCCTTGAGGGAGCACCATTGGCAGATTACAGGGAATTTGAGCTTGCTCATTCCACGGAGATCTTGGCTTGGCGGAATTATTATGCTCCAAACTATACAGACGTTTGGGGAGGAGGATCTATCGCCATAGTTCCTGCTAGCAACGGAAAGAAGGAGGAAGGGGGCGCAAGCGCGGAAGGTCAAGAGGCCATCGTGACCACAAGCCTAGTAGCAGCGGCTGACCCACCTTCCTTCAATCTTACGGCTCAATTATTTTTACAGCTGCAGCGGGATTACTACGGGCAGAGGGCCGACAAGATGAAATCACTCCGCACATTTGCACGTGGCAGTGATGAGTCGTTGTGAGAGGCGCACTCAAGGCTCAAGCGGTTGATATCCGCCACCCAAGGAGTGACGAAGCAACAGGCTGTTCAACATTGGTACAACATCTTGGATAAAGAGCTAAAAACTCTTGTCCGAGGTGAGGCCTTCAGGTTAGGTGTTCCACCAACCTTGAGGTATATTTTTGAGACCTCCGAAAGGATTGAGATCAACTTTTTAGAGGAAAAGGCGGCCATGGGGTTCTTGCGTAAGGAAGAGAAACTGCAAGAGAAAACCAAGATGGCTAAGGCCAGTATTCCAGCTAATACCGGAGACACCAACATGGTAGGCTTCAACTGTGGGGGTGTTGGCCACAGACGGCGGGATTGTAAGAAGAAATCCACCAAGGAAGCTTGTGAGCGTTTATTTACCCACCCTTGGTAAATAGACGAGCACAACCAGGTTCTAGTATTTATGATAATTTCCTACGGGTGTCTAACGTCGGTCCATTGTGCCTTCCAAGCAATGGATTTTTTCTAAATTTTAAACATACACAAGGTTGCAAGGAAATAAAGAAATCAAGAAAAACTAACTTAAATTGCAAGTTTATTCTAATTAGGTCGTATCAACTAGGCCACGGTGGTTTTTGAAAGAAAGGTGATACAGTCTAAATTTAGCCACATATAAAGATAGAGAATTTCATGCCATTTTCAAAAATATAAAACTCAACGTTGTGCGACCTTCCTAGCAAGAGTTATAGACGGATGAAGTTCTAGCTTCTATAAGTCTATCCAAACTTCATCCTTGGATTTAGACCCCCTTCCTATTCTATTTTACTTCAAGTTTTTGACTCTGACTCTATATTGCCAACTTCTACCTAAGTTCTAAGTGTGGACTTGGATGGATGAGTTTTACCATATTTCATCCATATTCTAACCCAAAGTTCATTCGTTATTTGCTACTAAATGATTAAGAATTTCTCCTAAGTTAGACTAGTTCTAGACTTTACTAGGTGCCTTCTACCTATTTCCAAATCTAATTCTTCTCTTTGATTGCCTCTTTTAATAATTATTTGATCTTTATCCTACTTATGTGGCTCGGTGCTACTCTGAGCAGATTACTATTTTTAGATTTCTATTAATTTTTCTTTGTAACTCTTAATTCTAGCTTTCCAAAATGCTGAGACACGTGCTAATCAGACCTTCCTACTAGGAGTTATCAATGGATGAAGTTTGACCGCTAATCGGTACTATCTATGGTTTTCTACTAACCTACAACTTGAATTCTAATTTTTGTTTCACTTCTGGAGTCTAGATTTATGTTTCTACCTAATTTTCTATTCTTGTTCCATTTGGATGAAATGTACTAACTTTCATCCAATATTACTCCTAAACTTCATCCGCTTATATATCTCTTTCAATTTGATTCCAAATTCTAAGTGTGAGATGGTTTTGAAAACCTCTAACTAGACTCTACAACATCACTACCCTGATTCTTGAAATATTCCTATTCTAGACACTCTGAATTGAATTGAGAGTTGGGTCTTACTTGTAAATGTCTATTTTTGAGAAATTGGAATGGATGGTTTAAAATTAGGAGCTTACCTCGGAGTTGGAGTCATTGTTTAGGTAATCGTATACCCCTTCAAACTCCCCATCATTTGCCATGTTTCGGAATCGTTTGGTAGTTTTGCCCACGGCTTAAAGTAGGGGTTTTAGTACAAGGTTTGCCAATTTCTTGAATTTCACTTTTCTTTTATTTTCCTTCTAATTTCTCTCTCTTCAAACACTATTCTACTTCAATTATTAAAACACCTCCAAGGTTGACTAGTCTTTGAATAAAGTAATCAAAGTCAATTTCCAACAACAAATTGACCTTTGAAATCCTTTAGTCAATTATCTTTCTATCCGAATTTTGATGGTTCTAATTGCCTTCTTGGATTTCTACCAAATCCTATCTTCTTCCTAATTTTCCTTCTAAATACCAAATTGCCACTTCATCTTCCAAATACTCAATGTTGGTCTTGAAGTTCCAAGTGTTTCTATCTTCTAAAGTTTTGAGCCTCTTTTTGCAATGAAAACGTTGCAAATTGATGTTCTAACTTCCTACCTTCTCATCCTACTTCTAATTTTCTCTATCCTCCTAATTACTAAAATTTCTTCTTTCAAGAGGCAAGATTAGTTTTCAAGGGTAGCACTTTAGTTTTTCCTTCTTCGTTTTCTTTTGTATTTTCTTTTCCTTTTCTTTTCTATGGCAACCTTTCACAATTTAGAACACCAAAAAAAAAAAAAAATGAATTTTGATTTGAAGGGGGGGTGATTAATTCCCTCGCCTTCCTGGCCAGCAAGCGCCTGGCTGCCTGGCCGAGCTGCCTGGGTTGGATGCTTGTCTGAGCTTCCTCACTGCTTGGGCTGGCTGCCTCACTACCTGGTCGAGCTGCCTCACTAGTCGAGTTACCTCACTGCCTGGTCGAGCTGCCTCACTGCCTGGGCTGGTTGGATTTTTTTTTTTTTTTTTTTTTTTTTTTCTACTGAAATTTTGGCACTACCTCTTGGTGACTAATCGGAAGATGGAACTCTAATTTGGGGATTTTAATTTAACACTTGTGAAGCTAATTTTTGAATACTAAACTTGAAATTCCACAAAAAATATTTTGGAAACTAAACTTGGAGTAAAAAGTGACCGCTTCTAATTTTTGGGTTTTTTTTTAGAGTAAAGAAAGTCAAAGCTTCGCCGTGCTTTGATAAATCTCCAATTTTCTAAGACAACTCAAACGAAGCAAAGTCAAAGCTTCGCCGTGATTTGATAAATCTCCAATTCTCTAAGACAACTCAAACGAAGCAAAGTCCAAGCTTTGCCGTGTAAGGGAAAATATATAGAACCGGGGAACAAGGGAAGCCAAAGTACCACGTCAAGAGTTAAACTAGCACCCAACCAAGGCCAAATAACACATACACACAAACTTAGGGGAACTTCGCAATTAAGGAGTTTCCACTTAAGCCCATGCAACAACAATTAGGCACTAGAGGGCCCCCTAAGCAGCATCGCCAAGGTACGGAAGGGGCGTTCTCTAGGATTAGTGCCAAGTAATAAGAACCACGCAATAAAACCCGCAATAAACCACAACAAGTTAAGCAAGAGCAAGCTTTGAAGGGACCCCAATGTCCTTCAAAGAGAGCTCCAAAAACACCTACAGTGAAGCTAAAAATGCTTCAAAAACACACAAAATTAGCAACGTGGCCTAAAACGGCCAAAATCCAACTAAATGGACCCAATTGTGTAAAATGAGCCAAAATATGACTACAAGGGGTACAATGAGAGGAGAATGAGTGCCCTTATATACTCTTTCAAGGGCACTCACCTCCTCTTATTTTCATGTAGTAATCTTATCACTTAGGATTTTCATCCTAAATTACTAATTTTGACTTTCTACGTTGGTCCAAACTTCTAACTTTTGGAGATTAACTCCAAATCACAAATGGATTGTGCCATTGACTTCAGAAGGCCATTTTTAGTCTTAGAATACCCTCACCCCTTAACCAAACTCTAAAAACGCAACATAACCTATCGCTAACTGAACACCAAAATGGGATAAAAATCCAAATTTTGGAGGTTGACTTTTCTGAGAAAAGTAACTACACTAAAATTGCTAAATAGTGTTGGGTGACAATTAGTGTTGGTCACTGTTTTTTACCCCCAACACTATTTACCAATTCATGTGCAAATAGTGTTGGGCATTGAATTCATGCCGTCAAAATTTGACCCTTCCCTAGGGAACTACAATTTTTGCCTTACATCATCCCGAGATGGCCCTTCCCTACGGAGTCTCCAATTTCAGCACCTTGCTGCTCCCACATTCGTGATGGTGGTGGCGGAATGCTTGCCGGTCCAGGCTTCCTTCTTTGGCGCCGGGTGCTTCTTCCATTCGTGCCTTCAGTCTCCAGGAAAACTGAATTTTTCAGGTGTGTGTGTGTGTTTATAGTTCGGCGTTTTCCGCCGCTCCATATTCCCGCCTACGAGGTAAAATTCGAACTTCCGGCTTCCATAACTTTTGACTGGGGTACTTGATTGCACTTTCAATGCCACGGTTGGATTTGTCTTCTTCTCCTCTGTATCCTCTAAAAAATTGTTTTTTTTTTGTCGCCGTTTTTTTTTCTGAAGTGAATTTTTTACTTCATTTCAGAATTTTTGCCATGGATCGGCTCCCACTTGCTGAGATTCCTCCCGACTCCCCTACCCGGTGACTTCAGCAAGTTTCCAGTTTGGCCACTTGCCGATCTGTCGTCAATTGGATGGTGGAGGATGTCGACGTTCATGGCTTGGTTGGCCTCAATGCCCGCGTCATCCACGCGTTTCCAGAGCATTTCCGTGGCCAACGCCCGGCCAACCTCATCAAAGCCAGCCGATGGTGGCAACAATGTGACCAATTTGAAGAAAATGCTCCAAGCCCCTTGACTCCGTTCTCGTGCAGCCGAAGTTGATTAGGCAAAAGGAGGCGCCACTCTCTCAAGGCAAAGCCGGGTCGAGGCCCTAAGAAGAGCGAGTGGGTGCAATATTTGTACCCACTTTTGCTTGAAGAATTCGACCGCCTCCGCAAATCAGGTGTTAAATTCTCCGCATTCCTCCTTCGTGAATTAACCCTATCCATTCTCGTAGCTCCTGGATCCATTTTCACCAACCACTCTATCGATCCCAAGGACGGTATTTTGTTGGTCCAAAAAATTACGGCAAATTGGATCAATCAATTCATGGACAATCATAATATTTTCTTGCTATCCCAACGTGGTCGTTTGACTTGTAGCCCTGAAAAAAAGCTTCAAATCGAAATGCAAACCGCCTACCATTTGGGGGTCTTGCAAAGGGGCTTTTCATCCAGGGAATTCGATGAAAACCTCATGGAAAACCTAGATGAAACACATTTTGTTGTCAATCTTGACAACAGACGAACCTTAGGGTTTAGGGGAGATACCACTGTAAAATACGCCGAGGTTGTCTCGGGTGGAGAATCCATGACTATGGTGGTTCGGATTTCTGGGGGCCGGCGGGCCACTATAGAAGCCCCTATGCTCATTTTTGCAAATCAAAATAGAAGCTATCCTATCCGAGGTTTGATGGATAATATTTCCAGCGTTTCTTATAGATCTGGCCCTAAAGGCTGGATGGACCAAACCATCTTACCCGAGTATTTCTTGGAACCTCGTGCATATCAAGCCGATCTTCATCAACGGATGAAGATCATATGGCTTGATAATTGTACCGGGCATGCTATAACCCCTACATTGGCTGCTGTCCTAGCAGCCAAAAATACGATTTTCAAATTTCTACCTCCATGTTCTACTCACCTTTGCCAACCAGCGGATACATTCCTCATTGCTAAAATCAAGGATGCATGGACAAAACGGTGGGAAGCCAAGAAAATTGAGTTGATACAACTCAATGCTTGGCAAAATACACCTCGAGCAGATGGACAATGGTCAGGAAAATTGACAAATCCGGGCAAACAATTTTTCCTACAATTGGTTGCAGATAGTGTAGAAGATGTCAACCGACAAGTGGATGTTGACAACATCTCCTATGCTAGGAAAGCAATGATTTGTTGTGGCTTACCATTAGGACTTGATGGATTTTGGAGTGTAGGGCAATTGTTTCCACATCTCCAAGACATTATTGCAAAAAACTTGCCATATTTTCAAGGGCAAGAGCTGCCCAATTTCAATTGAAATCTGATATTTTATTATATGTCTCCTTCAATTTCTAGCCTACAACTAGTATTATTATGTTGTGTTTATGGTTCTTTCTATATTCAGCAATTCAGACATACATTGTGACCAATTTCAGCATTTCATGGTCTTTTCTAGCATTTTATGGTTTCTCACATCATTTAAAGCTCTTTTCCAGAATTTTAGGATCTTTTGTACCATTTTTGGGTCTTTTTCACCATTTTAGGGTCTATTCCAGCATTTCAAGGACTATTCCAGCATTTTAAGGTCTTCTCCAGCATTTTTAGCTCTTTTCCATCATTTTCAAGTCTTTTCCAGCATGTTAGGGTCTTTTCTACCATTTTAGGGTCTATTCCAGCATTTCAAGGACTCTTTCAGCATTTCAGGGATTATTTACTATCTAACACTAAATGTAGAGAGGTCAAAAACTTGAAATTACCTAATTTTACTATAGAGCTCAAATAGTGTTGGAATGGGGTAAAAATGTTCTAACACTAACTTTGCAAATCACAATTAGTGTTAGGTGGGACAATTAGTGTTGCCAACACTAATTACCAATTTTAGTGTAGCCTAGGTTCTTTAGTAGGTATGGGAGAGTAAGAAAAGACCTAGCTTTGACCCCATTCCGATTTCGTATGTGTCGGAAATGCCGGTCAACATCCCGAAATTTCTTCAATTTTGCCGATTTTGAAGAATCTTGCTTGTTCGGGTGCTTCTGGCTATCGGAATATTCTAAAACTTGTTGGAGCATCTTATTAGCATAAAAAAAATTAATCTAATTTTTAGTGAGATTTTACCGCAACCTGGGCGATTTCTAAGAATTTCCCATCGTAGGTTTTGGCGGTTGACCGTCTAGAAGGGCATCTTCTGTAAGTCAGAAAATTCCAAAACTTTTTATGGAACCTCTCATGGAATTCCACAAAGGATGTGCAAATTCATATTCTTATTTTGCACAAAAGTCAGAGGAGAATCAACTTTGTCTTCTCCTTTTAATCCCGGCAACTAGGGAATCTTTCACATATAAGAGAATCTTGACAAGTTGATTTCACCATTGAGTCCCAAATGTGATTTCCACCCTAGAACACCATACTCCACCCGTAGATTCCTCTTACGGGTCCATCTTGAGATTGGAACTCCTGTAGGTCAATAATTGGGGTTTCTGCTATTTCTTCGATGTTATGGGGAAAGTGAAACCTATCTCTGGGAATGGACTTAGGACCTCAACAATATTCCCTCGGACCAATTTAAGCCATATGATGTCACATGTATTGTAGATTTGGCTATTTGAGCTGTTTAGGTTGGATTAACCTTAATTCTACTATTTACCTATATTTCCATGTTTTAACCTATATACAAGTGGAAATGGGGTTTATTTGAGAAAAATAATCTATAATGGACCAAATGCTATATTGGTACGTGACATACCTATTTTGGTTTTACACTCTTTTTGGATTTTTTGTATATAAAACTATACTTAAATTTGTAAAAATTGAAAAAAAAGAAAATTGTGAGTCCCTAGTGACGAATTGGAGGCTCACAAAGCTGCTAAGTCCGGAGCATTTTGCTCTGGTTGTAGGATCAAGGGCCACGAGGAGGCCAGTTGCTGGAAGGTTCACCCTAAATTGAAGCTTAAGAATACGAAGGAGGCAAAGAGAGGTGATACCAAAGAGGCCAAGGCTACAGGAGGAGGAAAGTCATAGAAGGCACGCTTTACCGAGCTGGAAGCTAAAATGGCAGCCATGAGCTCAACCACCACTACAGAGGCTACTTCATTTTATATAAAGGGAAGTGACCATATGTTGTGTGGCATGACAGATGTTTAAGGCACGCCCATAGATGCCTATGCCTTGACTAGGAGGAAGACCGTGGTGCAAGACTTGCCACGAGGAGCGAGTTCGGGGTTGGATACACAGAGGGGTGAAGCCAACCGCCAAGCTAAACTGCTAGAGTCCTTTGCACTGGAGGATATGGTGACTACCACGTCCATGATCCCACCACAATGGAATTCAAGTAGTCGACGAGTTGCCCGGGTTCTACGTGATGAGGGACAAGGTACAAGTGTTATCTTTGATGCAGCCACTTCCGTTTGTCAAATTCCTTTGTTCACGGCATCCATGATTTCTCAGGCACAATTTAGTGCTGCTACAGTTTTCAAATTGTCTGCTACCATGTGTGAGGATGGTGCCTCAGCATCGGTGAACTCCATGGAAGCTGTGCTTGAGCTACAGACGACGATTGGCAATAATTGAATTGATGCAGACGAGTTCTTAGCAGCTGTTGCTCGTGTGAAGACCATGTCAGCGCCCGACAATAGAACGGTCCTCCATTACTCCAGAGGTAGTGGTATTGGACAACTCTCAGGGCATCTTCCAATTGATTGGGCCCAAAGGGAGAGTTTTTGCGCCTCAACGGGTACTATTGGATTCCAGTGCACAACCTTTGATGCTAGGAAAGTCAGCAATTGAAGGCTTGGGTTTGACCGAGGATACGTTGGAAACATGTCCGTGGACAATTAGTACTTCTACGAAAGGGATGGAGCAAGCAAGTGGCATCACGAGGGACAAAATGACATTACGTTTGCGCCATGATGATGTTGAGAATGCTAGCTTCATGACACTAGTAGAAAACGCAGGAATTTTGACAGAATTCTGTTGATTTAGACGTGTTGTCCCGATCACTGTTTTGTTGATTTCAAGAGAAATCTGTTAACAAATTTAACAGATTTCTGTTGAAATCAACAAAGAGTGACCGAGACAACACGTCCAAATCAACAGAATTCTGTCAAAATTCTTGCGTTTTCTTCTAGTGTTTGGTTGCACATTCCTTGAATTGGTTGGATTTTACTTGGAGATACAAAAACAACTTTCTACATATTTCATAAATTGGATGACCTCTTTGCAGTCATTTGTATGAATTCTTAAAACCTAATAGGACAGTTTTCCATTTTGTACTACTAACTCTTATAACTCTATGTTCCATCACATGCACTCAAAAGTTTAGTTTGGAATTTATCTAACTTAGGGGCCTTACACTACTTTGGTCAATAGAGCCCAATTCTATCTCAAACTTTTAATTAAAGTGTTTAAAGCACTTCCAAAGTTTTAGGAAAATTCACTGTATTTGTAGGGATTTCTATCAAATATGACGAAAATACTCTTTTTAGGTCTTTTAAACTATAAATTCTCATGAGAATGAGCAAAAGCAAAAAATAAATAAATTTTGAGACCCAAGTGACAATTGTGGGGCTCACATATGTTTTAAAATATAAAACTAAGTTTTAAATAGTAAAAAAATTACTCAATATCTACAACTATCACATATACCATCATCTCAGGAGTTGCACTTAGTTCTACTACAACAAACCACGTGCAAACAAGTGGTTTCTAATCAACTATAATTTCAACCTAAAATTTTGAGCATTGTTTAGTAATGACTATAGGTTTCTATTGCCAAAATTTCCAACTCAAATAAAATATGAAATGATTTCTAGAAGAGATTGAAAATGAACTAAAATGGTATGTTTTTCCACTCAAATAGTTATAGAGAACACATTTAGATGACCATTGAATCAATATTCAACTCAAAATGAGCTTTCAATAGAGAATTATTTTTAGGAATTTTTTGTTCATTTTTTAGACGATTTTTTCTTATATAATATAGGGGTGTAAAAGTTATTTTTCAGTTTTGCAATGTATCTTTTTACTTCAAAAATTTGTAACTAATTATTATTAACAAATAAAAATATCAATAATTCAAAACATAAACTTTCAAAGTAAAAAAATCTATTCATTTTTTTTTAATATTTAAAATTCAAAAAGTATATAGGGGGTCTAAAGTTTTGTTTGCAGGTGGTTTCTAATGGATACACTAAGTGAACTCCCCGAGACCATCATTTCAAATTTTGCTTAAAATAGACTTATACAATGCAAAAGTTATAAGTGAGAAACCACCCATCCAAGATTAGGTGAACTCTTCAAGCTAAAATAGGAGATATATAAAGCAACCAAGCTCTAAAAACAGTCTCTAACACAAATGTACATATTGCTCAACGCATCAATTGCATTCATGTCTCAGCAATGAATATATCAAGTAGATTGTCACTTTGACTCTAGCAATGAATATCACTTTCGAATGTATAATATAGTGAAAAACTTGTCTTGAACGTTGTACATTTGAATTGTACAAATTAATGAATATGCATATGCTTGTGAAATAATTGAGTACCCCTATATTTATATTTTTTTGTAAAATTTTGAGACTCTAATTGATATGGAATAATATATAATACATGTATCTATATCCACATGTTGTTAGTATAACGTTGTCAATATTATATATATATATATATATATATATATATATATATATATATTTATATATTTATATATAATTATATTATAATTATTTGTATTTCGTACATATACATTGTAAAAAATTATAACTATATGCATTATATTATAATTTTATGTATTCTATATATAATATCCATATCAAATTTTTTTTTTTTAAATTTTGGTTTAGAGGGTGAGCGAGGCAAATCAAATGTCCTCTTTATAATTTTGCCATTGTTTATTTCATATATTGAATAACGCCATTGAGAGGGAAAAAAATGATTTGTACCAAAATCAATGGCTTAGAATTTTTAGATGTGGGGGGAAGCAAGGGCAGAATTGTCTACCCTTTTTGGTAGATAGGGAATATATCAAGGAATAGAAACTTTTAGAGCCCTGTATAAACCAACTTCAAAATTCATAACTAATTCCACAAAGGGTCAAAAAATATGAAACAACTCGGGTTAGATGCCAATTCTACCTATCTTTCTATGAGACTTTATCAACAATGCAAGTGTGTGATTACAAAAATGCGAGCATGTAAGCCTTCCTTGGCTCACATTATAGCAACCCTTCCTTCCACAATGATTGGGATTTTTGATTTCAAATACTACTTCAAATTTGATCACATGATGGTAAATGAGGTAACAACACCTAATTGTGACTCATTTCAATCCATCGCCAACACCATTCCATCTGAATTCTTGCCTAAAATGTACAACCTCCACATATATAAATCTAAAGTTGATTTCAAGTACATCTACTTGTAACACTTTAAATATTTTTAGTTTATTCATATAGAATTCAAAAATGAATTTTAAAAGAATCTAGAATCTCCTTTCAACTACCAACAAAATCCAAGCACAGCAAAATTCCACTTCAGGAACCATGGTCAAAACATTCTTTAGAAGCATTTAAAGTAAACCAACCTACAATCATAATGATTAGTTTTTTGTGTTGGCATTGTTAAGAAATTTTAAGAAATTTTTTACATATTAAAGACAAATGTGACAAATGGAGAGAGCAATGGAACTTTTTTTTAACAAAGTACAAATTTGTAATAGATTTTTGAAGTGTGTTGCCCAATTGGCCCAAAAGAATCTCTAGACTACCCTCAAATCCACAAAATGTGTATACACAATGGTCATTGCATTCACCTAATGAGTAGTCACAATATTACAACAAGAAGGCCTAAATAGGTCACGTCTTATCATGAATTTACAATCAAAAGATGGAAGTTCCTAATTGGGGTCTCTAATTACTATTTCACCATCATCCAAGACATTGATTGTGGCCACTAATTCAAACTAATGTAGCCCTCCAATCTCATTTATTGAAAACGATTCATTATGAGTTGCTGCAAGACTTTAATGATGGGTCATTTTCTAGGTGTCTACAATGGGTCTTTTGCATGTCATAAGTTGGCTTACCTTGCAGGGGCCAAGGAAGATTGCCCCCCTCATTGCCACAACCAAGGATAAATGTAAAAAATTGGCCCCTATTTTGTACCTCATTTAAAAAAAAAATTCCATCACGCCTAATTTTGGGCGGGCCTCCGATTGCAAATATGAATTCCAACTTTCCGAATTTTATCATGGGTAGCAAATGCAAAATTTCAGTATTTTCCCCAGGGTGAGGGTAAAATGTGGGGCAACGTGGGGTAATTCCCACCCCCCGGACGTGCTCACCTTTGTCGTCCTTGAGTCCTTTCCTGATCCACAAGTGAGCCAGTGCAAGCTGGTCGCCACCAGATCCAACAGCAACCAACTGACAACCACGACGCCAGTGTCAGCTGGCATGCCACGGTCACCCACACCCGCGTGCACCCGCCACCTATTCCCGCCCCTCGTAGCCTGCCAGTCCTAACCTACAGCAGGTGAGCAGATGAGCAGATGAGCAGAATTGCCAGAGGTCCCAGAATGCATATTCTCACCTCCTTCGCATTCATCATCACCATCATCGCATAGCGCGACGCTGCTCACCATCATCACCTTGTCAGTCCCGCTCATCATCTCCATTTGCGTTACCTCCAATCAATGCATTGATGAACTGAATTTCCATCGCAGTGAGTCCGCAGAGTTGGGGTTCAACTTTCAACTCTGCAACCTAACGTCAATTCCCTCCTCCACTTGGACTCGTGACATGATCATTGCGTTGGAGCTCACTCGCTCGTTCTTATTGCCGCTGATGTTTCCATGGCAGAATTATTGGGGCGCTGGACTGCAGGTGAATCAAGCAGCAGAAGTCTAGGCTATGGGAGCAGACCAGAGGCTTGGGTTTCGGCGTTGCAAGCGCTTGGGGGGAAGCTTTGAGCGGTAGCCGATCGAAGCCCGTGGCCATCAGGTTTGTTGGTCGTTAGTGGATGCAGGATGTAGGTCAGCTCTGGAGGGTTAGTGTTCGGGATCAATTGGGGTTGAAGATTTTGGGTTACGATTTAGCTGGGGATCGATGTGATTCAAGGTTACGATTGATTTAGCCAGGGCATTCTGGCATTCGATCAGTAATGGAATTTGGGGGTGGATTCAGCATGTAGGATTTGGGAGGTTTGAAGTGCAGTGTCTGCGGACTGTTTTAGTTTGGAGAGTTTTTATTTTGGTTTTGCTGTTGGTGAGGTGCAGCGGTTGTTCCTGTGGCGTGTTTCTACGAGGCTGTTGTCTTGGAATTGCAAGCGCTTTCGGGGAAGCCTTTGAGCAGTAGCCGAGCGAGGCCCATTGCCATCAGGTTGTTAGGGGATGCAGGTATAGAGAAGCTCTTGAGGGTTAGGGTTCGAGATTGGGGTTGAAGAATCTGGTTTCGAGTTAGCAGGTAGGGGATGTGAAGTAGTATTCGACATCGATTAATAATGGAATCTGGGGGTGGATTGAGCATGTAGGATTTTGGAGAGTTTGAAATGCAGGTGTCTGCGGATTTTTTTATTTTGGAGAGTTTTTATTTTGGTTTTGCTGGTGGTGAGTTGCTGGGATTGTTCTGGGAGACCTGTTTTGATGGTGTGGTTACGTACGTTAAGACCAGATTGAAGGTGTTTTAGGGTTTGCAATTTCCTTGACGATTGTGAAGATCGTGGCGACTGTGGATTCGGGAGGTTCGTTTGCCAATAGTCTTTGCTTTTGTGAAGCGACGGTGTCTTCGATCTACGTAAATTGGATGGATTGCTCCTCAGAGTATGTTCTATGGAGAGAATGTTCTAGGGGTGGACATTTTAGGGGCGGTATTCCCTGAGCAGCACCCGCCCTCATCGATTTAGATTTCGTAGATTTGATTTTGGCAGGACAGTGGCATTGTGTCAGATGGGCAATGGGACAAGCAAAGAGGAGCAGCTCTACCAGGCCGTTGTGAATTCAAACCATAACGCTGTCAAGGCCCTTCGCCGTGATGGAGCGTCCTTGGAGGTACGTTTTTGGAAGCTATTGTGAGATTTATGGAGGTGGCGTGTCAGAGCTTGGCATCATGTTGCACAATTTCAGAATTGGTGGGGTGTATGCATGATGCCATCACCGTTCACTACACAGATTAGTCTATTTACTGTATGATACACTATTTTGTGTGTTTAATGCTTTTTTATGACACATTAATCATTGCATGACACTTAACAGAATGAATGGTGTAGCCCACAGTTTTGGATCTGCATGTCTCATTATAAAATGTGGTCTTGCTTGCTGTTGTAATGTCGTTATGCTGCTTGGAAATGCAGTTTGTGGACAAAGAGGGACGTACACCGCTGATTCTAGCTTGCACACGAGGAGACTTGTTTGAGATGGCCCTGACGCTTCTCAACCTTGGAGCCAACATAAAAGCTTATCGATTTGGTTGGTTTCCCACTTTATGGTGAAAATTTTCTCAAATCTCTAATTAAATGAGCTTCATCCTCTACTCAATTTGATCTTTCTCTTTTGGTTCACAAAACGGATGGGGAAGTCTAGTCACTTTGGAGAGTTCCGAAATTGAATAAGTATTTTGATTTACGAGGTTGCAATTAGTTTAGTGCGAAACATTTCATTATGTTTCTTAATCAACTTGAGAAGTTTGATGAACTCATTATCAACTTGTAACCCAACTTGAATATCTGCAACATTTGAGTTGGTTAAACAATTGAGTTTGTACTGGTTCATTTAGTCTAAAGGTTTTTTTAGGGTGTACTCAATTGAATTGTACTTCTTTTGAGGGGTTCAAAGTAATTGAAAACTTATGCTGAACACAAGGGATTTCTTTTCTTATGTGCACTTTCTCTTGCTGAGATTTTTTTGCATACGACTCTCTTTAATTAGAAGTTGCAACCTGGATTGACGTTGATCGTGATGCAGGGACTTATGGAGGCTATCCTCTGCACCATGCAGCAAAGCGTGGTCTTGATAAGACAGTACTGCTCCTTTTATCCCGTGGTGGTACGTTGCCAGTTCCTGCCACTATTGAATTGCTAGGATGAAAATTTTGCATTTGTTACGTTACGTTTGTCTCACTGAATGGTGCTATTGTGATGCAGCTGATCCGTTGGCTGTTAATGATGACTCTCTTACACCATTGCACATGGCTCGCAGCCGGGGTCATGTGGCTGTGATTCGCATGATTGAGGTTATCTCCTATGAAGTCTCTTGCTCAATTTTGAGGTTATTATACATGGTGGTCAGCGCACTTAAAAACACCACTTACTGTGGATATTCAAATGAAGGGGTAAAAGACATATTTTGCAGCTTCTGAGATGGTCACAAGCGCCGCACTAAAATTTGAAAATATGTATATTATTGTGGCCTCTCGTAACATTGTGGTCCATAGTATATGGTGTACTTAGAGTAGTGGATTCTGCTGCAGAGAGTATCTCCACAAACATCAACTGTAGAATGCACTCTCTGCATGTGGATCACTTCAGCTGTGGAATTT
The DNA here is from genome assembly GCA_951230915.1 of Antitrichia curtipendula. Taxonomy (NCBI): domain Eukaryota; kingdom Viridiplantae; phylum Streptophyta; class Bryopsida; order Hypnales; family Leucodontaceae; genus Antitrichia; species Antitrichia curtipendula. The sequence goes on along the minus strand of OX579633.1, from coordinate 6,862,995 downwards.
GCAAGCTTCTGAAGATGAGCGCTATCCCGAATTTGACAGAGTGATGTGAATGGCAGGATCGCATTTGTATATTCGGCGGAGTATTGCGGGAGCTTTCTGGACCTGGTTTTTTGGAAGCTATTGCACCGCAGTGGATGACCAAGAAAATGTAAGCCTGATCTGACGTCAGCATCTACTATGAATCTAATTTGCAGCATTGTTTCCAGATTTGCCCCAGCATCTTTTGACTTCGTGAACATGGGCACTTTGATTGGCTACAATGTGATATGTACAAGAGTAGTGGGACTGATCCCACTACTTGTGGATTTGATAGTTGGGCTGTAATTTTACCGACAGAGACCGATCCCAGACGAGTTCCAAAATTTGAACTGGTTATATACCAGGCACCAAAGGTGAGTTCAAGGCACTAAAATTCATTCTTTGGAATAGCGGGTGAACTGTGTGATGGAGCATGTGGTCTTGGTTAACATGAGTGCATGAAAATTGTGGATTAATTTAGTCTTAAATTCTAGTCTGGGAGCTAGTTGTGAGGGCCCATCGAAATGCTATGATTAGCATTTGTTAGTGGTGTAGTGATTCAAACTACTTGTAAACGATTAGTTACAAACTCTGGTGTATCACAATAATCTACATATTATTGAGTGTCATCAAGGGATGCAATGGCTATGGCCTTAAGTAAAAAATGAACATCAATTTTGGCATTGGGGAAGACCCTCCAGAAGTAGTCTGCAATGGCTATGGCCTTAAGTAAAAAATGAACATCAATTTTGGCATTGGGGAAGACCCTCCAGAAGTAGTCTGCAATGGTCGTAGCTGTTTAGGAATATGGTGAGATGATTGGTAAAACACTTGTGCTCATTCGTCCGTAAACGCGGAGTCAGAGAATGTGTAAAGTTATTAGAGAGCGTTAAGGTAAGGCGCTTGACAAGGATATTCAAGGAACTGATTATTGGGCTAAGAAGGTCTATTTGTTTTTCCCTTGTGCAGGTTCCTTTACCACGCACAATCATCTCCCTATCAAAGGCTGAAGTGGAGGAACCTAAATTAAGCGTTCCGGACCCAGTTGTAATCATTTTGGATAGAAATACGAGTAAGCTCTCCTTGTGCGTTGAGGCAACTCTAGACGTGCGTACTGAGTTAAATTTTCGGGTTTAAACTATACTTCATGTTGAGCAGCGAGTGACTTCAGATTGTGCTGCGAGTGTTCTTGGAGAAATGCCAAAGCCTGCCACAAGTCATGTACCTTTTAATGGGTTTATTAACATCTAATCCGTTGTAAGGATCTCGATGAGTGTTTGGTAATTGACACTCTGTATTGCAACAGAATCGAAGTACAAGTTCTTGGCTGAGTCGGAAGGTGACAAGGCACAACTGGAACGGTTTTATAAGTCCTGCAAAGGCATCTCGCAGGTATGAATTTCTATCATTTGCAGCAGGTGTAATCTAAATCAGCGCCTTGCCTTGTTGATATCCATATTATCTCAATCCCTAGGAAGAAACTAAGTCATGGTTCAAAAATGTAGAAAGTTATTAAACCTAACAAAAACTAGCATCTTTTTAAACCTATAGTAGCATGTTGGATCCCATCATTTTAAAGATTTAATTTCTTATGTCTAGCATAATTGCAACACATGGGTGTAGGAATAGTGTCATTCAGAGTTTGTCAAATATGATTTTGCGAATTTTCAATATATCAATGAGCGTAATATTGAGAGTTGAACTGATGATTGTATAAGGACCATATACTGAGGATTGTCCTGAGGATTACAAGGAAAGATAAGTGAAAATTATACATTTCTTTTTTGGGTAGAGTCACTTGTGATTTGTTACAAGTTCATATTCTCTTTTTACTATCTTTTAATTTTTGCTGCCGAGGGCTTATGTTCTGTTTTTCGCCCTACAGACTGGTCCTGGCGCAGGTCAAGTTCCTCTATCCAAGAAAGCCGTTTTACAAGACTTTCACTCGAGGTTTTTACAAGCTGCAGCTCAACTTCACACCCATGCGTTGGATGAAGAACCACCAGGTCCTCCAGCAACCTCTGAAAAGCTCAGAAACCGTAAAGAAGACCTAAATAATGGTAACGCTGCTACGAAGTGTGGGACTGTTCATTCCACTTGTGCCAATGAGGCAGGGCCCAGCCAGATCTCAGCAGCAGCATTGCCAGTTCCCGAACCAGTCCCTGAAAGTGAAAAACTCCCTGCACTACCGATGGCGCTCCCTTCCGCTCCTCCCCTTCCTGTTCATTGTCAGTCGCAAGAAGAACCTGCATCTATGGGAGAGGAAAAGGGAAGCCAGTGTGTTGTTTGCTGGAATGCCGCGGCACAAGGTGTGTGTATCCCTTGTGGTCATTTGGCTGGTTGCATGGAATGTTTGGGAATGATCAAGACCAAGGGTTGGGGTTGTCCTGTTTGCCGGGCTGCTATTGAGCAAGTCATAAGAGTGTATGCTGTTTAGAAAAATACCACACTACAAGGAAGGCAAGGAATTGGACGCAAGCTATTGTTCTATTAGAGGAACTGGCTACCATACTAGAGGAATGACAAGAAATTGATTGAGTTCCTTCATCATTCAGGCATGTTTTGGCAATGAAGAAGCATGTAGTCTTCCAGGCACTATTTCTTATTAGAAGTCCATGCTTTGGGTCCAGTGGAAGTGAGGCATGCCTGCCTCTTGTAGAGAGGTGAATTGATGTTTGCTAGACAGCACATAAAGTTTAGTGAATAAGGGCGCTACAGTAGTGCAGTTAGCTTCGAAATAGGGGACACTTAATGGAATTCATCAAAGTATCTAAACCACACAAGATTTTTGAGTCCATTATAGATTTTCCTGAAGCAGGGTGACACGTGGTTCAATTTGGCAGAGCCTGAGGAACTCGGAAAAAGAACTCTCGTGACAATTGATGAAGACTCCGATTATCTTAGATGTGCAACTTTTGGGCTTCATTATTAGCTCACAATGTTTGAGCATCTGCCAAAGCGTGTTCAGACTCCAGTACGTTATATAAGTGATGAATGGAGTCTGGCTTTTGGCTTAAAAAATTTACATTAGCTGTGATCGTTGGCTGCCAATTTTTCTGTGTGAATGGCCGAGATGACTATTATGGACTAACAGCGCAGTGCACTTGAGAATTTCTTAACAGATCTTCACTTAACTGGGGAAAAAAACAGAATCCCACTTCTATTCTACTCATTTCAAGTGCCTTGAGAGAAACGATTTGTAGCTTCTTTAAGTAATATTACCTTACTGACTCCCTACGTGGATACACGATATAATTTTGTAGCACGTAGGAAGCATGGCCACCTTTATCCAATTAATGAACACATTACAATGTTCTACCAATCCACATGTAGAAAGCGTGGTGCATAATAATTCCAAAGAATCACATGTAAGAAGCATGGCCACTCCAGGCTTATTATAAAATGAATGCAAAGACTTTGATGCCCAATCTAATGCTCTCCCTCATTAATTTTCCAAACCCACTCAATGGACACAAGACGGTAGCTTCTCAGTCCGGTCATCACTATAATGCACCCACTCTCATCTTCTCACTATGCATTACACAAACAAATGAAGACAACAAGAACTTGCTCATTCAAAAAGAGATCACCCTTCCACACCCCCAAACTCACACCATAGAACTTGATATGTGATATATTACAAACCCTGTTGGTCGAACAAAGGTCGTACACAAATGAGCCCCAAATGGATAAAATTACCGGATTACAGACTGGTTCCCCACTGCTGCTCCAACAAAATGTAGCCAAAAATCAAATGAAGACGACTAAGAAACAAGCAAAAATTCCTAAAGCAGCGCACCTAACCCTAAAGACTGACCTGACCCACTACAGGTAAGAGCTATCGTGACACATTCCAAGAGTGCGGGGATTGAGAATTCTTCATCAAATAATGAAACACCAGGCAGCAGGAACTAAAGGCACCTAAATAATAGAAAATTCAACCTGTCCCTGCCTGTGCCCTGATTCAAGGTTACGGTTTTAGGGTTTAGGGTTTAGGGCTTTAGCCTTCTCCGTCACCTTCCTTTCGGGTTGACAAGCTGCGAGAACACGGCACTCGCAGATGCGTCTTCCAAGTCAATGTCGTCGTCGTTCTCAGCCAAGATGTGTCTCTCACTGGAAACCGACGAGTCGTCGTCGTCAAGTGGATGCGACGTCATGGGCTGCGGCATTAGTGACACCATGGGCGCACTGGCGTCCATCAAATTCGGCTGCGGGGAAGCTAAAGAAGCTTCATGCAATTGCAACGCGTGCTCCAAGTTCCACAACACATCGCCCATAGCCGGTCGATCAATCCCTTGCTCCTGCAAACATTTCTCCGCCGTCTCACCGAACTTGCGAATCGAAGCCGGGTTGCACATGTCCACCAGCATGGGATCCATAATAGTTTCAAGCAATCCTTGTTTTTGCTTCTGCAATGCCCATTCTGCGAGGTTGACTTGGTCACGCGAGAGAGCAGGGTTGATTGCGGGACGCGCACACAGAACTTCCATGAGCACAACCCCAAAGGAGTACACGTCTGATTTTTCAGTGAGTTGCTGCCTGCGGAAATACTCTGGATCTAAGTATCCAAAGCTTCCTTTCACAGCCGTGCTGATGTGGGTTTGCTCTAAGCTTGGTCCAGTTTTGGAGAGTCCGAAATCCGCGACCTTCGCGACGAGATTCTCGTCAAGGAGGATGTTGGTAGTTTTGACGTCGCGGTGGATGATGCCTTGCGCAGCGCCCGTGTGTAAGTAGTGGAGTCCGCGCGCGGCGCCGATGCAAATCTCCAGGCGTTGCTTCCATCCAAGAGCGGGGAGATCGGTGCCGTATAAGTGGCCGCGGAGAGGGCCTTCCGCCATGTAGTCGTAGACGAGAATCATCTCGCAATGCTCCTCGCAGTAGCCGATCAGGGAGACGAGGTGACGGTGACGGAGCTTTGAGAGAAGCTCAATTTCTGTTTGAAACTCGGTTAAGCCTTGTTCCGAGCATGGGTTGCCTCGTTTAACTGCGACTTTGGTGCCGTCGTCAATCTCGCCTTTGAATACTTTCCCGAAGCCGCCAACGCCGAGAATCAGAGACTCGTCGAAGTTGTTGGTGGCTTCTTGAAGCTCCGCGAATGTGAAGTAGCGGCCGAGGTTGGAGCCTTGCACTGTGGACACATAGCTTCCTGTTCCACTCTTCCCCGACGCAGCGGACATCTTGCTGTGATCGGAGTTCGCATGGTGACCGGGGAGGGGGAGCCACGCTGGGGGTGCGTTTTTGCGACTCTTGGCAGGGAGGAGCTTGGTTGAGGTTCTTCGCCGGCAGCAGAAGTAGATGAGAACTAGTACCAATGCGACAGCCACGACGCCCGCGACGCCCGCGCCTGCAATGGCACCAACGCTCAGACCCTCACTCTTGCTGGAGCCGCCATTGAGCTTCAACCCCACGCCGCCACTCAAGCTTCCTTCGGTTGAGTTCAGCTTCCAAATCTCGATCCCATTCAGAATGGCATCGCGTAACGCCGACACAGACGCGGGCGCAGGACCGATTTGCACCCACAGCTTGCTCGCCCCGGTTTCCATATTCACGACGTAGTCGAGGTACTTGGCGACGTTCGCTTGTGTAGTGAGCTGGATGATGTCCACGCCTGTCTCCGCGGTTTGGTTGTTCACGTAGATGTTGAAGACGCGCTGTCCTATGGCGTTGACGAAAAGCTCACAAAAGTGCAAGCGGACCAAGTACGTGAATCCGAGGTCAACCGGGAAGATCCATGTGATGTTGAAGACGGCGTTCACAGTCACCGAAACGCCCATGGTCCGTGCGGAGTTGTACACACTCGGGGGTGCAATGTAGGGTTGGATTGGGGGAGGGTACGAGATCACTGCGTCGGGGAGCGTCTGCGCTTGTCCCGTCGTGGCGGCGAAGAGGTAGCCGTCGTCTGCTAGCCAGTTGCGCCACATGCCGGTGGAGTCATCAGCTGGAGCAATGACGGCCCCGCCCACATTCACATGATACATCATCTCCACCGCAGTCGTGGCCGCACTCAACTGCAGCGCAGTCTCAGACTTGTCAATCGACACCGCCAAATTCGGCACCACGTCATCTGGCATGGACGAGACTTCAATCGCATTGATGAACGCGTACGAACTCGGTGCGGGAGTGAAGGTGATCTCCAGCGAGCTTCCAGAAGCATTCAAGGAGTATTCCCGAAACACGAGCGGCCGCGCATCCGTGGAGTACAACGAAGGCCGGAAGTCGTCCAGGAGCATGTACTGATTCGCAGTGACAGAGAATGTCGACATGTTGGGGGTGAAGTTGGTGAAGACGAACGGGAAAAAGTGCAGTCTCACGAAGTGGCGCCCGGGTGCGACGGAGAATGTGTAGGAGGAGTTCGCTGTGAAGATGCGCGATTGCTGGTAGAGCTTAGGGTTGAGGAGATTCGCATTGGGGACGGTGGTAGAGGCCAAGACGCCTCCGGGTGCGGACAATTTAGGGTTGGGCAACGCGGTCGACCCGCCATCGCCCACGAACAAGCGGCCCTCGGCGGTCACATTGGAAAGCGAACCGCAGGCTATGAAGAAATTGTCCACCGGGCTCCAGGTCGACTGCGCTTGGAGACATGTCCACAATGTCGACAACCCTAGGAGACACAACGCCACCCGCAGTCCCATCTCGTCTTCGCTACCAATGCCTTCACCCTAAACGAAACGAACGTGAAATGCAGGCCAGCAACGCTTTCATGCCACTAGAATCTCAAGTCGTGCCATTGTAGCACCACTCCTCACCACATTGAGCTCAACGTCATTCCTGAAACATCCAATTCACCATCACACATCAACACTCGGCGCCCAAAACATCACAAAACCCACAAGATCTCAACACCGTCGAAACGATAGTTACAGTTCGCCGCCCTCAAAATGCACTACAAATCAACGACGACTGAACACGAAAAATTAAAAAATACAACGACGTAGAACCTTAACATGATCGCCCACGAAGAACTGAGCCCCACGCCTGTACTAAAGTTACAGAACCACGGAGTCACGCACGTACCTGCAGAAGAAGGTCCCAATTGCATGTCTTACAAGAGACAAGACCGTTCAGCGCTTCATGATGAGGGCGACGCGCCTCTACCACTAGCAGGCTTAGATCTACTGCACAGACACGGGAATGTAGCCTTCCCTAGCCTTTCCACCGCACGGATCCCATCATAGACTCCACCTCCGACTCCTGAACGCTCCTTCGCATGCTGCTCACCACGACGAGCCCCGAGAGCCGCCAAGAAGACCACGAGCTTCGCTATTCTCAGCAAGCTTTCACTTCCGTCATCTCCACGAAAAGGTACCAAACAACAACCCGCTAGCTCAGATCTCTTCCCCAACCCGCATTGGAGCTTCCCATTCAGTCAACGCCACTGCACTCGCACTGTCACTGATACAGCTCGCAAGCAAGTCAGCCAGCACGCAAGTCAGTCAGCTTGGGTCCCCGTCGCTGCCCGCTGCCCGCTGCCCACTTCCAAGCTCACACAAAACAGCCAAGCAACAAGCGCGCCACCCCACCACCAACAACGCCAAATGCACACAATGCCAAGCCCAAACCACTCCGCATTACACCCAAAGTAGACGTTCGAGACACAGAGCCGATACTTGGGATCCAATGTCTGGAAAATAGAGTCAATGTCCGGAATACAAAGCTAATGTTTGAAATGCAGAGTCGATGTTTGGGATGGTTCGGCAAGGAGCCAAGGACACTGCAAGGTCGGCGAAGGAAGAAGAAAAGCGTGAGGGCGCGGGAGGTGCAGATCTGGAGGTGCGAGACGGAGGAAGCGCCGAGCTTCCGAGTTAGAAATCGGGAAACATGGCAATTAGGAGATGAGAGAAATTGGGGTGCGTTCGATGAAGTTGGATCCCGTGAAAGCAGGAGAAGCTGGGTATGGCGAAGGTGGCGATGGTGGGGTTCGCTGGCAAGACTGCAGCAACTGAAGAGCCGCAAAAAGCTTGATTTGGTCATCGTCTCCGTGGTCGCGGCCGGGAGGGGCGTCAGAAGCGTGTCAGAAGCGCTCGTCGCCTGCGTCCCTGCAGTCGCGCCGCGAAGGACGGTGGATGGATGAAGAATGAAGTCATCCACTTGTTGATAAATGTAGACGGATGGATGCTGAAGCAAACAGAGGATAGATGAATGAATTTGGATGTAAGTGGGTAGTTGAGTGGTGAGATAGTGATGAATTTCGAGGATGCTTGTTGCTTTCTTAAGGATGAATATTGGACGAATTGTGGATGAATGTGGGTGGGTGTGGGTTGAGGCGATGGATGAAGGTGTGACTGGGGCGGGATTGGTGTGGATGGATTCAGTTGGTTTCTGGATGGATGAGAAGTTGCGTTGTCGTTCTTGGAATGGGGAAAGCCGTCTTCCAGGCTGTTGAGAAGCACTTGGCAAAGGACAAGAGCCAACTGGCTTGGGGGGTTGTGTGTTGAAGTGTGTTGGGCGGTTGCCAGTCTAGGGTCCCTGCCGCATTGGAAAATCAGTTGCGTCAAGGGGAAAAAATATCTGCTCTGTCCAAATGGAAGGACACGGTACCCACTTCGTGGACTTCATTTGGGATCCTTGAAATCTTCAGGTTTGAAGATCTCAGTCTCTTCAGTTTGATGTGCCTGTCATCATGTCCGGGTATTGTTAACCTCGTTAACCCTTAAAAGGCCCTTGGGGTCCTTGTATACGGACTGTATTTAGCCTTATAACTCTTAAATTGTGGTTTGATATATCAATTGTGATACTGACATTGTTATTTATGTTTTATCATGATTATTAATTTACTTTGAACTAAAAAGTATTTAGTAAATGTTTTTATGATCAAATACCACCAAATACATAATATATTATACGGACACAAAGGATCTTCAGGTCCTTCTAGGGTTAATTTATCCTATTAGTGCATGGGATGCTATTTTATCAAAGTAGCACTATTTTTTATGACATGTCTTATTTGATAAAAATACTAAAAATAATAACTAGGACTCTAGTGCTCTCTACACTACCAATGATGCCGATTGAAGATTGAAAATTTTGGGGCCCTCTTTCTGCCTTAGGAGACTTTGGCAATAGAACTTTGTCCCTCACACAGATGTGGGAACCCAGAAAGAGTGGTTGTTGGAGGAGGTCGCCTTCATGTGGAGAATAAGTATGCAATAGAACAATGAGCTCAAACAAAGCACAAAAGTAAAAGTCACAATGGTCAAGGAGGTGAGTTGATTACATGAGTCGGTAGATAAAGTAGCTTTCACTGGAAATGATCATTGTTGAAGGTTAAATTTTTCTTTTTCAACAAAACTCTAGGTTATCTACAAAAGATTCTTCACAATTCTAAACAAAAGCATTAAAAAGTAAGTATTGCAAAAGTAATAATAAGATTCATTCAATTTCCATCTCAATGTGGGCAGCTCAGTAAAGTTACTTTGAAGAATTCACTACTTCTTCTATTTCATTAGATGAATTAATGGTTGTTCAAAAAACTTTGACTCATTCTATTTTGATTAACCCCATAATCCCTATAGTCCCAAGAATCTCCTTTGGGGACAAATTGAAGGTTTGGTTTGGTTCCTATGATCTTAGTTTTGATATGATTATTCAAAATCCTTTTCAGAGATAGGAAAACAAATTTGATTTGTAGGAATCTAATTTTTATTTACATCAATGCCCAAGAGCAAAAATTATGCCCCACAAAGCTCAAAATAGTCAAAGTTTGCAAATTTGACCACATTCTTGTGAATTTACACTTTTGAACTTCTATGTATGATTATTAGAGTAATATCTAATTACTAAGTACAATATATATGACTTTGTTTCATGATAATCCAATAATCATTGAAAAAATCAGATTAACTATTCTTTCAATTTCCATCTCAATGGGGGCATAGTAATATATTTATTTTTAATAATTTACTAATTTATTGGATGAATAGAATGATTGTTCACAAACCTTTTATTCATTCTATTTCGAGTAATCTCTTAACCCTTCAAGTCCCAGGTGTCCCTTTAGGAGATACTTAGAAATTTAGTCAAATTCCTATAATTTCAAATTTTTAGCTTGATTTTTGGATTCTTTTTAAAGGTAGGAAAACATATTAGTTTTTTTAAATATAATTTTTTTTTTAAAATCAATGTCTAGAAGCAAAATTCATGCCTCACAAAGTTCAAAATTGTTGAACTTGGGCAATGGAAAAAATTGCAAAAATTTGAAATAAAATTTATAGATTTTTTATAAATAGATTTTTTATTGATTTTACTTTTGCATAAAAGAAGGTTGATTCATTTTAGTTGGATTATTATTGTGGAAGTTTTGAAGCATCTTGTTTTATAGTCAATCATAGCATATTATTTTTTGGAAAAATAATATGCTAGATCCATTTTTAAACTCAAATTTTAAAATATAAAAAAATAAAAATTATACAAGGTTTAGTTTTCTTGTTAAATAATCTTATCATTGGGATCAATGTATTTCAAGTCTAACTTAAAAATATTATCAATCTAGTTTTTCTTTTGATTTAGTAACTACTTCTACTTAACAATTTTTTGAAGAAAAAAAATTAAGTTTTTCTTTTCATGTATTTTTTCTTAAATCCTTGGTTTAATTTTTCAGTATAATTTTTTTAATTCAAAATTTATAGTGCAAAAATTTTGAGTAACAAATATTCAAAGTCTTGTAACCTAGTGTAGCAAAGTGCAAAAAAACTTGGTTTCTTTTTTTCAAAGGCAAATATCTTACCAATCTACGTGCTCAAAGTTTATAATTTTTTTTTTACATTTTCATGCAAATCTAGTGGAAGATGCAATGGTTGGATATGCAAAAGTCAATATCCAATGGTATGATTTGACTATACATGTAAAATTTATTGCATTATAGTTATCATTCAACAACAATAGTTCAACCTGAAAGTTCAACTTACCAAATCAATTTATTTTAGTCCAAAAGAATTAAACTTGGTTACTTAGATTTATATTTGTGTATATATAAAGATTTAAATTATTCAATTTTCATTAGTAAGATAAAACTTATGGAGACTAGTATTATATTATAAATAATTACGCAATTATGCCTTAAAATTTAAATTATTCCTACTACAGCTAAAGCAATGTTTTGGGCTATTTGTCTTAATATTTTCTTCAAACCGTCTCATATCATTTTAAATAATTTATTATTAAATATTGCCTTAAATGTTGCTATTCAAAAAGTGATTTTCTTTATGCTAAATTCTATTACAATGAACAAATGGTTCTCTACTTTCTATGAATATTCATATTTATGAAAATCTTTCATCTCTATTCACATTCATATTATTTTTAATGAACTTTTAAAGATTATTTTAATTTAGCAAATATTGTATGAAAATGAATACTTTGATCCATATGAAAATTAATCCCTAAATTTTGTAAAAGGGACACTATAAGAAAACAGTGTCCGAATTGACACGTCCAAATTGACAGATTGTCCGAATTGACAAAAAATGATAACATTCCCTTGTAGTGGGAGGATAATGTAGATTTTAAATTTTTAAGTCAATACAAATTAATGATGATTTAGAAAGAATATAGATGTAATATCTTTATTATATAAGTTTTCATTTGTCTTTTCATCCCTATATAATTGATTTAGAAGTTACAAAAAATCATAAAGCACTAAGTTACAATACTAGTCATATTATGAAAGTTGAAAGTTGTTCATCCAAGTTTGAGACATAATGTCTACCTCTCAATAGAGGCACCAAGGATGGGCTTGTTGTTGTTGTTGTTGTTGTTGTTGTTGTTGCAATTATAGGCTAAAATAATGCACAAATGTATATAGGGAAGTAATTAAGGAGAGTGTTGATAGTGGATATATCTACCTTACCATAAGGATTCTTTTTTTTATAAACCTTTGCCTACATTGATATACAAGGTGGCCTTTGGTGACTTTAATTTAGAATTTTTTTGACAAGCAAATCATATGGTCCTCAATCAACCCTCGTAATTCCTATATTCAATAAACAAATGCACCTTAGTCAAACTTGACTGTAACTTTTAAAATATCTATTTTTAATTTTGGTTTAAATTTAAAAGATGAAGACTACTATTAATAAGAGTTGTGTTTCTATTCCATTTCAAATCTTTGAAAAATTCAAAAAATTTAATAAGTTATTGCCAATGGAAGTTCCATATGTTAGAATCTAAATAATACAATATTATATTGCATGTATTTCATTTGAAATTTCTTCAAACTCTGAAACTAGAATTAAAAATTAAAAATATTATTTTTAAAATTAAATTAAAATTATTCCAATATGTATTTTAATTGATAATATAATTTGTAAAAATATGTATTTATATAAAAAAATATTTACTCAACAAAAAAAATATCAACATTTTATCAATTAATTTTATAAAGGCTAAATTTAGCTTGATAGTGGTAATTTGACTTGAAGGTTATCAACAAGAATTTTTTGGGTGTAAAAATTAAAACAATTATTTGAAAACATTTCACCCTATTTTTCATGACTACTTTGATCTCTTCAAGTAATTTCAAATTAATTCAATTTTTTTGTTATATTTATCAATTTATTATTACTTAGTATTTATTCAAAATTAAAAGAATTATAGTAGGAGAAGCCACTGTAGACTGGATTGAAATTGATATTCTTCAAACTGTAATCTTCAAATTGCAAACTTTTAAACAATGAGCCAATTAGGAGGCAAATCAATTTGATATGATATCAAAGTGATTGTCAACTATAATCTCACTCTATTCACCCTAGAAGGAGGCTTTGGTCACTATGGAAATCATCATTTTTGGTATTGCATAAATCATTTGATTAATAAAGACCAAAAACACTCATTGGAGGTCAAACTATTGTGCAAGACTTCTACTTTTTACACAAAATTCCTAAAAGTTGAACATTTGCACTTTTGTCTTACATAGAAGGATTATTTGTCATCCATCGGACAATAAGTGTCTACAATGTCATTTTTAAGGTTAACGTATATAGTTGGAGAAATTACTATCAACAACTCACTCCTTAAATTTCGGCATTGTAACTAGAATTTTGGTGTTGTAAGGGCCTCTTGCTATGTAAGACCGGTGGGCAAAGTTTGTAGAGGGAGCTATAGAATCCAAGTGAGCAATTTGCACAAACACGTGGACTCGATAGATTGGGAGACATTGAATAAAAACTCTACATGTATTGATTCCCTTCAAGATTGACCAATCTCCAGCAATGGGGTTGTCATACGATTTCAGTGAAACATAAAAACCTCCTTTTTCACTCATTGAGGTTGACAAGACAATTAGTGGGATCTTCTTATCTTCTAATGCTTTTTTTGCCCACCAGTCTTACATAGCAGTGGGCCCTAACTCTACTTGACTCAAACGTAATTTGGATTATTTCATTGTTTATTTATCAAGCTGTGATAACAATTTGTAACGAGAAATGAATTTGCGGCAAGGTTACTCATGCATTTGGTTGTGTGCAAATTAGTCACCAAAATCATTGAACTTTGCCACATGTTAATTATTGGGCATGCCATGACCAAGACCAAGTGTGATGGAGTTGGAGAAAATTCAAATGCAATTGTGATTCCCCCCATTGTGAAACTAATAGAGTTTTTTCCCATTGATAAATAATACATTGTCTCATGTAACAAAAATATTACATTGAAATTTGAATATAATTCAACCCTTGAAGGCCCTTGGGGTCCTTGTATATGGCCTGTATTTAGCCTTATAACTCTTAAATTGTGGTTTAATATATCAATTTTGATACATTGTTATCTATGTTCTATCATGATCATTAATTTATTTTGAACTAAAAAACATTTAGTAAATGTTTTTATGATCAAATACCACCAAATACAGAATATACTATACGCATGCAAAGGATCTTCATGTCCTTTTAGGGTTAAAGGCTAAATTAAGCTCAGGGACAAAGTTACCATACGACAATGGAACTGATCCTTTGGGGTTCCCCAGTTTCCCTGAACGGAAAACCCCTCTTTCCAGACATCCAGGGAGGGCTTCAAGCACAAGCAGTTCAGCATCTTGGAAAGATGTACCAGGCAAGAAGTCGTCGTGGCATCGCCAGGTTGGCAATCAGAGGACGTGGACTTGCCCTCGTGGCACGAACCCACCTTCCCGCCATAATTTCCCCAAGGTCTCATTTCGCCATTCCACAGAACAGACTCCCGATCCACAAACTCTTGTTGTGCCTCCTGCTGGAATCGGACCAAGGACTAGTCGCACCATGTATGGAAGGACAGCAGCCCAACTGGTCCGCGAGGTTAACAATGACGACAACCACATTCGCCGCTTCAATGTACTCACACAGCAGCCTTTCTTGTAATCAATTCATTCTTTTGTTTTCTTTTTTACTTCTGTGGATTTCTCTCCCATGGTGGGTGTAGGAGATTCCGTGAGCTTAATGAATCATTTTCTGTCTTTCGTTGTATTTAGAATCGTAGCTTTAAGGGATGCACTGCCAACAATTGTGTTTACAGCGATGTCTTTGCTCGAGTATGACCTGACCTTTTTCACCCTGACCTCTTTAATCTGAATGCGTATGATCTCCCTCACAAATGACTATTATGTAGTTTGTATGTGTGGAAATTGTGCTAGAGTCGGTGATAGTGTAAATAGTGTGCAGGGTGTTCTTAAAATGCTGTTTTAGAGAGGGTCTTATTATAGAGGGTGGAGTGTAGTTAACATGGGAATTCTGGGATTTTGAGTTGTTGAGTTTTTTGCATCCTGCTAGTTATTGATTGGGTTGGTATGGAGATGTTTCTGCGTCACTTGATAGTCGCGAGTTGCGGTTCGATTTCTGGTGGTCCATGGTTAGGGTTTAGGACTTTATTTTGTTGAAGAGCAAAATTCTGACTTGTTCTTCGCTGAAGATTGCTTTTGATTCTGTTACCTGCATGTGAGGATGACGAATGTGGTGGCATTGTGATTTGCAGTATGATTTGTTCGACAAGGTCATTGCGGAAATTCAAGAACACTTTCAGCAAGTGACGTCGATCATGGAGTGAGTGTTTGGGCCTCTATGTGCATTGTATGTAGATTCAAGGCTTTCGTAATGTTCTACCGAAATCTGAACTTAAGTGTCTCCATTGTATTGTCCTTTTATTTAGGGGTTTGAGTTGTCATTGGATTGGTATTTTGCTCAATCTGTTTCCGATTCTTGATGTCGAATTGCACAGGATGTTGGTGCAAATTTTAGGTTTGTTATCTCAAGTTTTGACCTATGCAATCTAAAGCGGCCCTGAGCAGCTTAGTGATTGTCCTGACGAGTAGTTCTGGCATTCATGAATACTGAACGTTGCCACAGAAAAATGCAGGAAGACAACGAGGATAGGGAGATAACGCCGGCAGATGAAAATTATAATGGAGCTCTCATTCATCATCAAAGTATCCTTCGAAACAAGCGATGCCTCTTGGCTTACATGTACGAAACGCTTTTCACGCCATCTTAGTCTGTCGTGTCAAGCAACATTTAGCAGTTCTAATTTAACTGTACTGTGTCACGTTCTGTGGAACTGTTAACTTATATGGTTATCGAGACATGTAACTTGTGGTTATAACACTGGATTGAGGAATTCTAACTAGAATAGTAATAATTCTAGAGGGCTAATTTGTATTACGGAGGGCCGGGAGTAGAAAACCCAACGTACTAAAGGGTTTCTTCCCTCCGTTGAAGACCCTTGATCCCAGCTTCAGGTTGCTGTTTGAAGGCCCTCGGAAAACATAAACCCCACGAAGTGGAGCGAGTAGGTTTTTGACATACAGACTGTGCAAAGGGTAGTTCCTGCAATAATCACTTATTGCATATATTTTTTACATTTGTTTAAACATTTGGTTGTTCATGTTAGGTTCTAAGGAATCTGGAGTTGCTTTGTTGACCAGGTATCACCGAGCGAACAGGTTGCAGGGCCTTAGATGGCAGCTGGGCGCCGTACTTCCAGAGGATGTGAGAGGGCTCCTGCATCCATCCGAGAAGGAATTTGTGAAAAGCTACTCTGAAGCCTTGAGCTCTTACATGACAAAATTGGACATTGATCTCACAGTGGTAAGCTCATCTCACGAGAGTTCCCGAAAACAGTGTTTTGGGGGGTTTCAGAACAAGTTTTAGAACACAGTAGAAGACTCGTTTTAATATACTGCTCTCGTTTTAAATCGTATTGGAACAGTATTAGAACACTTTCTCAGCATTACATTGTTCTAACACATTGTTCTTAGCGTAATTCCTGCGCTTATTCCATATTTTTCCATGTTTTACTCTCTTCTGTTTTAGTGTTTTAAAACCTGTTCTTGTTCTTCGTAACCCTGCACCCCACTAGCGACTACGGTCTGTGATGCATTAGCAATATACAGTTGAGCAGCTTCGTTGACAGCCCACTTGGATTGAATTGGTTGAGGTCGTTTCTGTTTAGGATATGACACCACCGAAGGACCCTTACATTCAAATAAGAGTATTGGACGACATCGGAGAGGTTCTGTTGGGCGACCAATCCACATCTTTGCTGCGCAACTCCATCCATTTTGTCAAGCGAAGCGAAGCCGAGACTCTTATTTCTCAGGTACTTTCACATAAACCCTTTCCTGTTGCTTTCATTGCCACATTGCCAGATGTGCCACATTGCCGAAAGAGAGGATTATATCGAATCAATGTCCCAACCGTCGACCAGTTATATAGTGCATATTTGAATGTACTTACGCAAGTTTCTAGATACTTATTACCATAGCCTTTACAGAATCTGGAATTCTAGGTGCAAGCATCGTCTTGTCTGAGCTCACGTGAAAGCTCATGAAAGCTTGTCATTGTACTACTCGAGTCTTTCCCTTAAACTGTAGAAAAAGGTACGGGTTTACTGAAATTCCGTAGTCAACTACATAGAAGCTTTCCTTCAATTCTAATCTCTACACTCTTACTGACTTGCACACGTGGAACACTCTTACATTATTCAGGGCCTGTTGGAGGAGTTTACGGGGTGACCCAAGGAATCTGCTTTCGCAAGACCTGTATGCACATCTAATTCCTTCGGGCAACAGATTCATGGCTCCCGGTAGACCCCATTGTGAGGTCTGGTTGGAGCAAGCTCTAGCGCTGTCCAATTTCTGAAGCTGACAGAAATCTCTCAAGTCTCAACAGAAGGAAACGATGCCGTGCAGAAATACTTGCTACACAGCACAGCATCGGACCTGCCTCCACGTCTTCTGAATCATGCATGGTGGGCGCACACCACAATTGGCCTCCACGTCGTTAATATTTCTAGGCACATCATGCGTGGTTCCTACTGAGAACTTCATATTGTTCGAGTTGGTTTTGCGATCAAGGTAGATGACGGAAGCGCTTGGATCGCTTGAAGATCAAGTTACAACTTACAACTGAATGCCAAGACGTTAGCGTTACACTGGCACTTGGGAGCTTGAACTTCTGACATTCAATCATTGCTATTGGCTGATAACCTTGCTGGGTTTTGCAGTAACATTATGCCTCACGTGTCTCTCTTTGAAGTTGTGTCTCACGGTTTACTGAGGGATGGATTATCCAGCAGTGCTACGGTACATTACTGGACACTACGATTACGTTATGTATGCTAGTGCTTGACATCCTAAATTGTGTACTTAGGCAAACTGAGAATATATTCTATCACACTGCACGTAGAAAGTGAGAACTGGACAAGAAAGCTCAATGTATTTAATACTGTAGACAGCAGACGACGTCCAGTAGTCCGCTCCATTGCTTGAACAATGCGTGACCTGGAGCGCTGCAGTAAGGTAGCAGCGAAATTTTTATTACAAGTTCAACTGAACCTGGAAGAATTACAGATATCGACATCCATAGATGTGCTATCGAGTGTGGCAAATTATATCAGCTCATGGTGCTCTTGTCTTCTGGGAAGCCAGCATGACTCTGGTTCGTTTCTTCCAGGCTTGCTAACCTATGGCCACAGGGTTGGGTTACTTGGGTACAAATACCTAGAGCAGCTACAAGTACTGTAAAGAAGAATTCATGGAAGGCATCTTACGTCAAGTTAGTGTTATGGTAGCTGTGATGTCAGGATTCTCATGAGGGTGGAGTCGTTAATGGCCTTCGTGCAGACATGTTGCAATCTGCTGCAACACTGCTCGGTGAGGTTCTGAAGCCGAGTACAAAAGAAATTAATTATCAACAATTCATTATCCCGTCCTCGACGCGGAGTTCATAAATTGGATGGAGGTTGCCGTTTCGAATCATGCTTTTTGGGTACACTGCGACATAGCTCTTAGATTCGTTAACCAGACTTCATCCGCCATTACTGCTTCCACGTCTTGGTTCCTGTGCCAGCTCCACAGTGCATGGGTAGCATTCACTATGCTGAGCTGTCCGAATCCGAAGCTCGACTCCCGCTTGACTGACCAAGAGGGTTGTGGATTCTTCCAACTGAAGAGAGATGAACGGTTAAGACGAGAAAAGAGAGCTTGGAGGTCTCAGTTTAGTCAAGTGATGTACTGTATAAGGCTGCAGAATGCACAGTAAAAAAAGAAAAGTGCACACTTGTTAACAAGTAAAATTGTGTCATTCAATGCACATTCAATTGTGTCAGAGACTTACTCTGTTGCAAGCCCCTCCCGGTTGCCGCCGTCGCCAATAGTGATATGCACGATGCCGCAGTCGTTCAACTTGTTTTGATATACTCGAAGCTGTTCAATTTCGACCATATGAAACAATCAGTGACCGACAGGAAATTGAAGGTATCGTCAAGAATCATAGATCGCAATGTAGAGGAGAGAAACAAATACGGACAGTAATTGGCCAGATGTATCAGTAACTGACAGCATATGCCTTCGAAATGCAGAATTTGTGTTATTACCGAGCGTTCGTAGGCATGAACATGACCGGCAAACAAGATATCCACATTCTGTTGATAGAGTAAGGTCTCCATGGCTGCCATCATGCCTACACTCTCGCGCTCTCCTTGATGAGCAGTGTTGCTGTTATACCAGGGAGCGTGTAGCATAGCAATCAGCCATGGAGTCTTCGCCCTATCCACTTTCGCCAAATCTGCCTGAGAAACTACACAGAGAAACATATTAGACGTGCATGCCGCTGATTTTAGGACAGACTTCCAAAATGCGAAAACGGATCAAATCGATTCAGCACAAAAAGTTTATGCTTTGGACGGCAGGTTGACTGTTGCTCCACATGTAACAAACTCAACATACGCCTACAGTTTCGGACAGTGAAGGGTAGACGACCTGAAGCCATTTGTATTGAGCAGAGTTGCTGTCAAAACCCGTGTAGGAACCAAGCATTAGCACATGGACACTGGCAACTTCAAAAGAGTAGTATAAATTCGAAGTGGAGCCACTCTCGTTGTAGGGCATCTCCCACCGCGTGTTGTACGCGAGAAAGCTTTTCAGGAGCAATGGAATCATCTCTTCTTCGTGGTTTCCTTGTGTCACCATCCAGGGCTTGTAGTTGGCGTAAGGGGACATCATCTGGCCGAAACTGTCCCATCGGGGCTGGACGTAATCTGCATATGAGAGATCGCCAGCAAACAATAGGACGTCGTAGCCATGCGCTGACAATTGCTGCAAGGTTGAAGCAGTCCAGTCTGTTTGCCCTAAATCACCTGTGCTCGAATTACCAAGCAAGCATAGCGTTAATTTCCAATCACTCACCATTCCCCAAGAAAGAAAGATCAAAGTCTAATGGAAAAAAAAGAAAGCGGAAGAGTGTGCACCTACCGACCACAGCGAATTTAACTGGCACAGAAGGTCCAGAATGAGGAGGCGTGGTGAAATTGAATTCTGGGCCGAATCCGCCGCACTGGTAGAAGTAGGTGGTGGAGTCAAGTAAGGGACCAAGCTTCACATGATGAATTTGGTCCGATCGGTAAGTGAGGAAGGTGTACTTCTTGGACACGCCTGTGGCTGTCTGCCACAGATTGCCTGATTGAGTGCCATACTGCACGGTTGCCGCCACATTTTTGTCCGAAGTCATCCATGACACTTTCATGTAATTCGGCCCTGCCAATGACACATGCATCTGCGAGCTTTTGTTATTCTTGACAAGACTACATGAAAATAGAATTCTCGCAATTGTCAATCTGCAACTTCAAGAATTTCCGTGAATATGGAATGGAGACATGCGATTTTGTGTTCCACTAAAAGAGATTGAAAGGTAATAATACCTGGTCAGGATCAGTGGCGCTCTTCTTGGCAATAGAAATTTTCTGCTGAATGTTGGGCAAAGCAGAGCTGGGAGGGCGCACGTAAGCAATATCGCTGCAGTGAATGCCCTCAGCCACGACGGTCATGCAACAAACTAAATAAAACGCGATCAAGATCTCCATAGCAAACACTACCATCTGCGAATGAATCCTTCAGTAAAGATTGCGCTAGTTTAATTCTTGATCACGGCTTGGCTGAGAATGTGTTCAAATCGCTTAGAGAATTCCTCAAGCGTAGCAGATGACTCTATCGAGCAACATCCTCAGGCCTTTCCAAGCTTTACAGAAGACTCAATCGAACAGCATTCGCAACCCTTTTCAAGCTTTATAGATGGTGATTCTATTGAACAAGAATTCAGAAGCTAAGCCTTTTCAAGATTTATAGAGAGTGATCTATTAAACAAGAATTCACAAGCCTTTTCAAGCTTTGTAGAAGATGACTCTATCGAAAAGCATTCACAAGCCTGTTCAAGCTTAATTTATACCAAAAAATAACTCATGGCCTTTAGACTCTCACAGTCGCGTCACTGAAACGGAACCAAACTAACCAGGCAGCTATGCAATTCGCTTTGGAAGTAAGTCTAGCTATCCGCAATTCTTCAGAATCGTAATAACAAACCAACGCTAAAAATGCGCGTCTCACTTTCATCTCACGACGTTTCGAGACTTAAAAGAAATGCATCAAACACGGGACTCTCAATCACGCAACGTCAGACGTTTCATGGTCGGCAGAAAGATGGCTTCACTATTTCAACTCTATATTTACACCCAAATCTCTCTAAACTGACCATCACTAATTTAACATCCCCTGTTCTCTCACCAAACCCTAGGGGAACGGCTTACCAATCTGTCGGTCATTATCAAAAAAGTTGCATACAACTGCGATAACAAGAAGCTGCCATTGTGAAGGATTCCAACAAGAAAAAATGCACTTTTTGCTGCTTACCACTGAGGAGTTTCACAAGTATAAAAAGGGTTCGAGACATCATTTTTGAATCCTGCAATCCTTACAGTACTTCTTTAGTGTCACTTTTACATGCAACAATTGATCGTGACAATGTCACACATAATAATGTGCATTCTGGACGCCGGCCAAATTAAAGCCGTGACATTAAAGAGAAACGTACAGAGACTTCTCACCAAAGTCACGGCGAGAGTGCTACGTCGATCGACTAACATACACGCAACCAGCCGGACTTGCGTCGGTCGGGACCACCGGTTAAGCATCATTCCAAGGAATGTACCATGCGCTGTGTACAACAATCATCTTCATCACCACGACACAGTGTCGTCTATCGTCTTTTTTAGTCCACGCACCGGCCAGCTGCTGCACCGCAGATCGGACAGCGAATTGAAAGCTCCAATTCAAAAGGTTACGATACGCATCATTCCAAGAGCTCCTCCAGCATATCCTTACTAACACCTCCGCAGCTCCTCAACTTTACAAAAGTTTTACTCATCCCGCGCCGTCTGGCGCTGTACGTCAACAGTGACTCTCATGCCTCTAATTGCTGATCGAATTCACACAGCGATGATGGCGACGTGCAGGTTCAGGGCAGCGAAATTAAGAGCATGCAAGTTATGGATATTTAAAGAGCGACAGCAATCGGTGAAGTTGCATCAGAGTACAATTTCTGTGTGTTGTGAAATTTCGAGCTACAGATGCAGAGATGACATTTGAGTCCTGCCTGAATCTCTTCGTCAATCCCCTTTCATAGTTCAAGTCAGAGAGGGTCCCTGAATCTGCGGCAATACAGTTGCGGGGTGCTGCTGGAGTTGGGGTTCTTTAACGTGCCCGCAACCTCAATCACCAAGTCACCTCGTTTCTTCACTTGTGACAAGAAATTTAAATAGTTGGATTCCATAACCTTAGAATGAGAGTCGGCACATCTTTGTCCAAATAGTGTTATTTTTGGACAGAAGTAAGGTCCAGATGCATTACATTTTTTTGTTCTCCATACAACTTATACTAAATAATATCATTAACCCCAAAAGGTTAGAGACTATGTTTTCACCAAAAACGCTCTCAAACTGTCATTTCTAGTACAAGTACCAAATTTTTGGAATTTTTTTTTTGACACATGTAACTGTACAATCTTGTAGTAAACTCGTTTGAGAAGACGTGGAAAAAATTTCAAAAATTTTCACCATACAGATTGCAAGATATTAGCATTTGAAGTGACAAATTACCTTTCTTTGGCCCTGCGAAAAACCAGGCAGCTGCACTTCACGAGGTCACATTTGTATGAAAAAATATCCATAATAGTGGTGCTTCCTTAGATTTATTCTTCAAAGAAAGTTGGCTACATGCTTGAAATTTTTTAGATCATTTAGAATTGTACAACATATAGGAAAAAAATAGTAAGTAGAAAGAAGTAGAGAATGATTTAAAATACTAAATTGTTGAGAATCTAGTTATGGAATTGAAAAATGCTAATCTCAATGGTTCTAATGTTGTAATAAACAATCTACATCCTATAATTTATTTATTTTCAAAATATATTGAAAATTGAGTAAGATAAAGGACTTCAAAGTTTATTTTAGAATAAAAAATCCATAACTACCCACAAACTAAAACACCTCATAACTTTCATCTCATTAATCAAAATGGAATGATTCAAAGCTTTCCATGTATATAAAATCTAAAGAACAAATTTCAAATTTTAATTTTTGAAAAAAGTGATTTTCAAAGAATTTTTTGAGCAGCCCACCGAGCAATGAAAATCACATATCATACGATAACTTTTGAACCATATAGTCAAAAATTATGAAAATTTTATGGGCCCTAAAGCTACTCCTTGGCACATGTTGTGTGAAAATTTCAAAGAAAAAAAATGAAAATTCCTTTTATAGTGAGCTGCCTAAAATTGCTATGTTGCCAAAAAAACGATGTTTGATCATTTAGGGGTTAACCCCTAAGTGCTCAAACGACTATTTTTTGGTCACTGTCCGACTTTGGGCAAAAATTTTGAGCACAAAAAAACTTTTTTCAATTTTTGTTCTTTTTTCTTTAAAGATTGGATTGTCTTTCAATTTTTATATTTAAAACTAAGATCGCTACAGTCAAACAAAAAATATAAGAGAATTAGCCCAAAGTGTTTAAAATTGGTCTAGTGTTGAGAAACTTATTATTTTGGGAAAGTATTGGTGTTCTCAATACTACATCTTATGCATTTTTTCACAAATCAATAGAAACCATAATTTTGACCAATAAAAAAAATTCAAATGCTAAAGGTAGAAATTATATTTGTTAACCTTTTTGAAGTTATAACTTCAAAATTCATTTGAAGAGAATCTAAAAATATTTTTATAATTTTGAACATACATATACTTTCTACTTTTTATGCTTCACATTATCTTTTATCATGCAAACTTTAAAAAAGTTATAGAACTTATATTTCATAGTACATTTGTGTTTTGTCTGAACCCGTTAGGCTTTTAAGGGTTAAATTGGATATTTTTTGGGTTGAAATGCCAAATCTTCTGTACTTGTACAAAACTTTTGAATCCTTCATACTTTTATACATTTGCATTTCTACTCTAGAATGACCTTTTTTTGCATAAAATAAAATCTATGTACTTCAATAAATGTGGGATTGGGGTGAGAATTGAAGGTGCCATACAATGTGCATTGTCATCCCAAATATTTTTCAAAAATTACCTAATTAGTGTAATTGCTTTGCCCTCACTAGTACTTGAATATCAATTCAATCAACAAAAATATCCTAATACATTATAACACTAATTTGTGTAGATAAATTTTGGAGATGAGTCCACTTCCTTAATAGATTATGACACTACTTTATATAGACGGGTCATTAATTCACTTAGGGATTAAGGCTCAAATTTTTTTTTGATTTTTGAATAAATTTTCTTATATTTTAGTATAAATATAATATTTAACTCAATTAATCAAACTAGGCATTAAGCAAGTTAATTTTCAAAGGTTCAAACAATTCTTTATATGATTGAAAAATTTTATGGACAAAACATCACTTCAACCTTTAAAGGTCTTTGCATCCAAAACTAGATGAATCTTAGTCAAGGTTGATTGTAAATTTCAAAAATTCATTTGGATATTTGATTTAAAGTAAGAAAATAAAATATGACAAATCTTATTTCTATTACATTTTTAAAAAGTTTAAAATTTAAAACTTAATACTCCCTCCATTCCAAAATGATCTTCCTGTCATACTTTGTGATGTTGAAAATTGGTCAAATTTGGCTTTTGATTGCTATCTAGGACCAACAAAAAAATTCCAAGCAATAGTTTCTTCTCCATCCATGCAATCATCAATTGAAATGACTGAAGGGATCAATCAACACTATTTGTTTTTATTTTTTGCATCTCTTTGAGTATTGCCTAATTGAAAATTATGAGACTTTGGAAGGTGCTATAGAGGTCCACCCTGAAATCTCCCCTTTGAAAAATCAACAATCATGTGATTTGAAAAGAAAACAATACTCCCCTTGAGTTGGTACCATGCAATATGACTTGAGGAAAAATTCATTAGTATAGGTGAAAGAGAACTAGAAGAGATGTGAAACAACACACTAATACATTAGTTTTGAAGAGAATTACTCTATTTTTGAATGTCAACCCAAACATGAATATTATACCCCAGTTTTTCAACTTCTAGAGTGATTTGATTATTTGCTCATTATGTCTTAGATTTCCTCATTTTGCTAACAATTTACTATAAGAGGTCTTGATCTTCTCATAGATTGAGGATTTCCATGTATTTTATAGGTGCAAATTAAGGTTGGTATTGCAAATTTGGATTCATATGAAGTTACAAGCATTGTCTTTTTATTTTGTTTTCTCTCTTCTTGTATTATGTTGTGGTAGCTGCACACATTAGAAGTTCATATATTTCTATGTAGCTGGAGGTGAAGATGAGGATAAACTTATTTTAGCAACAAGTTTTTGCAAGTTTTTTTTGATGTGGTTGAACTATTTTTTAGGTTACACATGCTTTTTTTTTTTTTATGATTCTTCCATTGTCCATATTTTTAAATAGAAATCTTATGTGTTATCCTCATGGAACATAACTTGGTAATGTGCAGGTTCAATTTAATGATGTACCTCAACCTTGCAATGTTTAGATGGAGAGCAATTTGAAGAGGATTGCTTTAAAATAATAAAAAATAACTGATTGCAAAATCACTCAAATCATAAATTCTTGCTTTCATTGTGCTTCTCATCTATTCTACATGACGTTAATCTCTTTTTTAGGTGCATGTGATGTGTAAATTCTATTGTGTCTTGGAGAATATTCAATAGAATTATTTTGAAGGAGTGTGCTAATCTATTGCTTTCATCGAGTATTTGCAATCATGGTTTGCTATCAATATTGCATCAACTATACCCTTGGCTACAGTAATGACAATCTTCACGAGGAAATACCGGATTAGATTTGTGACCAATTTCATCAATTTGTTTATTAATTTGGAATGTGAGGCTTTTATTATTTAGCAGAGTTGCTAGAGATTTATTTCAAATTGTAAAAAAATTTCAAAGTACAATATGCTCTTTGAATTGACATTTGTACATAGTTTTATACTACCACCTCAAAAGAAGCAGTAATTGCTTGTATACATAATTAACTAACTACCCACAAAATGACACTTTACACTCAATAATTAAGTACCCATTGGTGCTCCTTGAAAATGCCCCAAAATTCTACTTTTCAATACTCCAAAATTGAACTTTGAAAAGGGTTTTGAAACTCAAAGTTTCTAGGATGGTGGAAGTGCACTAAACTCTATTTATAACACAAAATAATTTTTTTAAATGTTATTTTTAACCTTAGTCCAAGATATTTAGTTCAACAAAAAGATCATTTTGGAACAAAAGGAATATCTAATTTGATTTACAATTACACTTAATGTTATATGATTTTTCTACCAAAATTGATGAAAAAAACAATATCAAAGGAAAAATGTTGTAATTTTATCAATCAATGAAGGCTATGTGGACCACTTTAAGAAAATTTTAATTAGTTTGATTTTTTATTGATTTTTATTGATTTAAATTCATTTTTTGCTATAAAATAATAACAATAACCACTTTTGGTAGTCTAATATAGATTTTCATCCTAAAAGATAGCACATAGTCTCTTGTTATAAAAACATAGATGGAAACTCAAATACAGTTTCAAATTTTAAATTGAGCTCAGAAATTATGTTTCATCACATGACAATCAAATTGCACTTTAGTTTTAAAATGATTTGTTCATCTTCCAAATATGGCCTCTAAAGGTGCTTAAAAGGCTGAAATTAGACGTACTCAACTTTTGAATGTCGTAAACCACTCCCAGGAAATGCGTCGTTCATTTCCTGGGAGGCTTCTATAGTGTAATGCCCGATTGCGCGGGATTTCCTGCGTAATTGAGCATTACGGATTCCTCATCAGAATTCGATTTCTCATCCTCAATATTCATCCAGTTCTGCTCGTGATTTACGTCGGACAATGGCCTCTCATCGTCGGGCATTTCGGGAAATAAAGGGCCTCCTCGTCGGGCTCTGCCCTCTTCGTCGGCCCTTTATTTCCCGAAATGCCCTCCTCCTCGGGCATTGCCCTATACAAAACATTTGAGCAAGTCATTTACACAATTGGAAAATTGCCATTTCATTAGATATTATAAATATCACTGTAGGCTACAAGTATATTGTAAAATTTTAACTGTGTTTGAAAGTCATTCCTCAAAGATCCAGAAAATTGCACTTTATGACACATCTTCAAATTTTTAGAAATTTGGACTGAACTAAAGTCCTTCGTCGACAATTTATTGAAGTCTACATTAAAAAATTATTCAATTTAGAAGCTTTATAATGATTGAAAAAATGTCTAAATGAAAAAAAATTATAAATTAAATTATATATATGGCTTTACTAAAAAATTAAATTTAGTAGGGAACATATATATTATATTAGGGTGCATATATATTATATATTATATTAGGATACACACACACACAGAGATATATATATATATATATATATATATATATATATATATATATATATTGGTTTTTTTCTTGTGTATAGGATGTTAATGCCTCTTTTGAGGTGATAGTGTAAAACTATGTACAAGCCTAATAGTAAGGTAGTCAAGGAATAATTTTGGTATATGTGGCATGTAGCCATTGGACAAAAATCATTTCCAATTTCCTACATTGAAAAACTCAATCTCCGAATTTACTACCTTCTTCTTTAGTTCCTTTTTTCTTGCAACAAACCCTAAATTACATTAAAAATTTCAATTCCACAAAAAATAAAATAAAATAAAGCTTGATGACAGACCATAATTTACTCTTCATAGTCTCGCAATCACCGCTTTGGACACCCTACTACACTACTTCAATTAAAGCACAATAAACATGTAGTCAACACTTCCATCTTCAAAGTGCAACTATTGTTTTTTAAATACAAGTTATCAATTATATTCCTTTGTGCTTTCAAATACAAGTGTCTTTTTGAGGTCTCGGTTTGAGGTCTGTCTATCAAGTATCAAATTTTGTCCACGGGGAATTCCTTAAAGAACCTGGTTGATGTTTTGTTTTAAAATTGTAACAACTTTCACTTGTGCACGCAAGCAAGCATTCTATTTGCTGAGAATTCTACACAGTGGAAAGCAATTTTTGATGGAATCTGCATCAATTTAGATACTCATGTTGTGATCCTCAAACTTTTGAATGTGAAGTCCTTAGTTTGCACATGTTGCTATCAATTTAACATTCGTAGATAGGAAAATTAATTGATGCAACTCCTCTATTAACTTTTCAATCAGTTGTCATGAACTAACTTATCTCTAAGAATTTCTTCTAGACATTGGTAGTGTAAGTGATTAGTTGGTGTAATTATACAAGTCACAAAGTTTGGATACCCAAACAAGAAGCATCATGTCAAGGTAAACCACCGAGTGACTTTGCATCTATGTCAAGGTAACCGCAATTTGCCAACTTTCAAGCTCTTCCTAAAGAATATCAAAATCAGCTTGCTACACTTGATCTAAACAGTTTCATGTCTATTGACTATCTTTTCTAGCAATGTCTTCACAACATGGGTGGATTTTGATACAATTACTGCATCAAAAAGTTTAGAACCTACGGTTTGTCAACTATTATCATGTGGTTATTGTTATTTCATGGGTTCACATGTTAATATACAATTTATCGCATCGTTATGATGCATTATTTGCAATTGAAAGTAATGCATTGTATCAATGCGATAAATTGTATATTAACGTGTGAACTCATGAAACACAATAACCACATGATAACTATTAGCAAATCACAGTTTTTAAACTTTGTGATGTGTGACCCTCACTTGCAATTTTAAAAGGCAAATAGATGATTCAAGCAACTATACTAATGATTTTTTCAAGTCAAATTGCATGATAACAGGGGTTATTGTTTCTTTTCAAATCATATGGTTGTTGATTTTTTAGAAGAGGGGGGATTCAGGGCAAGGCCATTTGTCTCTTCTTAGAAGATAATGGCGTGGTCGAAAGTTCAAGCAACACTTAGTCTTGAAGAAAGGTCTTGATATAGTTCAAAATTTTAAAAAATGTGAAGATGTAGCTATAAGCTTCAATTAGTTATTAAGTTTAAAAAAAAAAATTTAATTAAAAAAAACTTTATTCTTCAACATCAATCATTTGTTGCAAGTGAAACAAACAACATACATTTGTGGTTCAATATCTTTAAACAAAACTAAATATTTACAAACACTTGATGTTATGCATTTCACACTGCTATGGCAAATTTGTTAATGATACATGCAAGACAAAAATATAGGTCATTAACACAAAAAAAATTTGTACACCAATATCACAAATATTATGTTATGTATTTCATGAAATCATGCATGCACCATTTGATATGATTCAACACCTTCAACACCCACAATACCCACAATGACAACACCTAATGCTTGTTTTCAAAAATACAATCCCTTAATGGAAATTGTCCATGTGTTTCAAAAAATAAAAATTAAGAAATACACTCTCAATTGTGTATCAAAAGTAAACTACATATGTAATCCTCATTGAGTGCATTAGAATCAATTATTCTGAAATCACAATGCAGTTGCTTGGTTTCCTTGGTTTGAGGTTTGCTACAACCAAAACCTTCTAGAACCTTCTATTGTCTAGCTAACAAAAATTTCTCCTTCTTGAAGAAATTAGCAAAGGTAAATCAAATATAGACTAAATTTTTTGGTTATCTTATTGTAATTTTTTGACTTCCAAATTTTTCTAAATGTTTTAGGACTCTATATATTGGGTAGACTAAGTTAAGCTTAAATGAGTACAATTGAAAATATTTTATTTTATTTTTAGAGTCTTTTAGTCAGTTGACTAAACACGTCCTGACTTTTCTAGTAACTTTTTGATTCTTTTTGTCAACTACAATTTTTGTTGGGTGGTTGCCTTTGATTGCTACTAGCACATGGTTTTGAAAATATGTTAACTAGACCCATTCCCAACCTAATTTGGCTTGCAATGCGCTCCCTGACCTTATTAATCACAATACCTAAGCTTATTGTAGTGCACTTTATTTATTCTTGCTAGCAAACTTGAATTTGGAATTTGGAATTCTCATTTCTCTTTGCTTGTAAAGAAGAGGATGCAACATTTGGAGCTTGTACAATATTCTCTTCTTGTGAAGTTACAATTTTGATTTCTGTACTTTGGGACTTTGTTGGAGCAAGGGCATTATCCGGCCATAATTCTTCAATAAATTCATTCGACACTCTTGGAAAAAAATTTGATGGCCTCTTTGTTGTGATAATTGATGCCTGCTTCATGTTCGTAGAAGATCCATCAAAAGTGGGAATTGTTGCAACTTGTCCGAAATGGATGATGAATTCGTTTGGCAACCCAAACTTGGGGGTTGAGGTAGACCAAGTATTGTGAAATTTTCCTGTCAGTCAACCATGGCATCTCCTTCTTTTCCCCCTTCTTCTTCTCCTCCTTCTGCCAAGCTTTAAGAATTTGAAATCCTAACTTAAGCGTATATTGTGGGGTTGTGTTCACCAATTTGGCATGATCTAAGTGAAATGCCATTTTTGTAATTACGCTTTTCTAATGCTATGTAGTTGATGGAATTTATCTAACAATGAAACCTTAACTTTACTCAATAATTAATGAGATGTAATGCATAAGAACATTCAACAAAGAAAGGCCATGAAAAGAAGGAGTAAATCATAATTTTAATTTTAGATTGATTTTTTATTTATACATGATACCCAAGAACAACACTTTTATTTTATAAACAATGTTTTTACTTTAGAAATAATGCTTTTACTTTAGAAAAAAATGCTTTTGCTTTTGAACTATGACCTTTTTGTATTTATGATGCTTTTACTTTTATTGTGCTTTTAAAGTTGTTGCAAGTTTACGTACTATCATTATACTCCTACGATCTTATATACTTTTATGTATATCACAAATTATGGTACTTTGATATTTTAAAATTTATATTTCTTATATTGTGGGCTCCAATTTGACAGAATAGAAAATGTTGACAATATGTTCACATATAGAGATGTTCTTGATTATGTGTAGTGGACCTATTTGATATAAACTATTGAATTTCTAAAAAACTTAATAATTCTAAAATTTTAATAATTTAAATTTTTTCATATAGATAAATAATTGTGTGAAAATATCATGAAGTGAATTGAAAAAATGCGTCACTTCTAAGAATTTTCAAATGGTTTCAATGATGTGTTATAATTCTTACAACTTCAAAAAATTGAAAAGTAAATTAAATTGAAAATTATATCAAGAAAATTCTAGTTAATTAAAATTTTCTACTTCAGATGCAAGTGGCAACAATCTCATATATTGAAGTCCAAGAGATTCAGTTTCATGCTATTCCAAATTCAAACTCATACAACTTGATCTAAATTCAAATTCATATATACTAAAACCTTGACGTCATGGATGGATTTTTGCATAGATTGAAAAGGAGTCATGAACTCCTAAAAGTCAATAGATTCATCAAACTAATACACAATGGAATTCAATGTCACATGTACAACTCTATATCATATTCCATTCAAATCTATTAAAATTAAAATTTTATAAAAATCATATAATTTAAAATTTCAAAAAGAATCCACTTGTCTAATATATTTTAGTTGTAAAAGGGTACTTAAAATAATTAAAGAACAATGAAAAGACAATAGGTAAAACAATGAAAGGTTTAAGAAATGAGATGCATATATATTCCTAATGACGACATTTAGGTCAAAATTGGTTCAGATTATATTTAGTCAATATTTTTGTATTGATGACTATTGTATGCACTAGATAGAATATACATATAATTGATATTTACTTCAATGATTGCTTGAAGGTCACTTTGATTTTTTTAGCAAAGCCTTGTGATACTTTCAAACTATAAAGGGACCTCACCAATATCACTTATAATTAAAAGTTTGTTTTTCATAGACCATGGTTGTGAATATTGTACATATTTTTGCTTTTATATTCAAATACATTGGCTCAATACCCCAAAATTTATGCTTATATTTTTGTAGGATGCACAATATACAAAGTTCAAACAATACGTACAAGTGATTTATGCTTTCACCTTTATATAATTTTTCATAATTATTCGATGTTAGAATCTAATACTGAGGGTATTCTAATCTAAAAAAAAAGATTCCAAAGTTTTCTCTTGCCTTAATTGCTCCTTGAAGATGTTTTTTATTTTTTAATATGTGAACAAAGTCTCAACTTTGGTAAGAAAATTATTTTGAAATTGGTTATATTCTAAACTCTTCTTAATTTCACGTGGTTGAAAATATATATCTTTCATGTTCATAAAGTTTGGTGTAAATGGAAAGTAGAAGATTCTAAAATTATTTAAGACATATGGGAGTTACTTACAATAATACATGTTATAAGGTAGGATACTCTAAAAGTGACCTTGCTCTAAAAAAGACCACTAATGCAGAGGTACATTTTGCTTTATTCAATGTACCAATACTGCACATTTCAAGAGGTGATAGCTGTTAGTGACTATTGCATTTCAACTTTAAAAAATTGTAACTAATTCCAAAAAGATCCAAAAAATCAATGAAACAACTTGGGATGGATGCCAATTTCATTTTTCTTCCTACAAAAAGTTTAATGAAAAATGTTATTAAGAAGTTTAGCTTCCCCTCTTATAGCAAACTTTTAAGAGAAAAACTACTTTAACCTCAAAAGGACAAACCCATGACCACTAATTTCAAGACTCATTTTCCATCACTTTGTTTGTTTGCTTCCATTTTGCAACTAGATATGAATGAAAATTTTTTAAAGATAGATTCATATGTCTAATACAAGTCTTGAAATTTTCAAAGATTTTGGAATTTTTATGAAATTATTGTGAATTTTTAAAGGAAGAAAATGAAGAAAATTCATATCAAATACATAATATATTCAAAAATGTACAATTTTCACCATAGATGTATATTATTGTGTATGACATCATGGTATAAATCAAAGTTATTATATCACTCTAAAATTAGAAAATCAACAAAACATGGTTGTGGTCCCAAAGTTCATATTGCTGTAAAATATTGAAATTTATAAATTTTACAATTTTTTCAAATGAAATAAAAATTTCACTTGATAAGCTTCATTTCATTTTGTGGACTCAAATTCAAAAAAACATAATTTTTACGGCTAAATTTCACATCAAGAATAAATAGCAAGAAATGGTCATAACACACTACAGTCCATAATAAAGGTGATCTGTGGATTGAGCATCATCTTCTTCAGAAAATTCAATAATACCATAATGAGGGAATTTGAAATACTATTCACTAAAAATGTATTCAAACAACTTCCAAAAAAAGTATTGGATGAGAAACAATTTTTTCCATCCTATAATCTGAAGTGAAGTCATCCATCCAACAGTTAATGTCCATAGCGTGTTCTAAAGTCCAAACACTTTTTTGAACACTAATTTTCTATCTTAGGCAATGGTCTTTTAAGATACTTCCAATGCATAATATAAGACTTTAGAGGGAATCTATTGTCCATTTTAGCAAGGTATCTTAGAGTTTAAAGATTAAATACTCTAAACTGGATTCCATGATTGAAGATGTTTTTACATTCTAAACTCAACCAATAAAGTGAAGTACAAGAATTTTAGTTTAATATCCACTTTTCAAACCAATATTTAAAATTAAAAAATTGAATTCTTATCGTGATTTGAATTTCTAAAATTGTTTTTATTTGAAGTTGACTGAATCAACAACTATAAGACATTGTAGACTTTGTTTATTTTTATGAAAATTTGAATTTTTTTGTGAATCACCCACACTTGGTTATTTAATATTACAATGCATACCTTCTCAAAAAAATTGAATTTTTTTCATTGGTGATAGCAAGAAGCACTTGTTGATTTTTGTTTCATTTGGAGGAAAGAATGAAAGATGTTAGAATTTTAATTTTTTTGAAGAAATAAAATAAAATATAAATATTATTAAAATGCTTCAAAAAATTGTGTTTCTAAATATTATGGAAAACACAACTCAATGAAATTTTTTAAGAGAATAGAGACTTTGATGTTTTAGTCTTAGAAATTAGTCATCCATTAGAATTTGTTAAAGATGAGATTCTTCTCGAGTGACTTGACAAACTAGCATTTTTATTATGGCCCTAATTTGAGGTGAGGTGATAGTGTAAAACTATGTACAAATCCAATAGAAGGATAGTCATGAAGGGATTCTTTTACAAGTAGCTTATAGCCATTGGACAAAAATCATTTGCAATTGTTGAAACATTTAATCTCCAAATTTACTTTCCCTCTACAATTCCTGTCTTTGTACAACAAATTCTAATTTACATTAAAAAAAAATCAATTCCGCATTTTTCCATCTAATGTAAAACTTTTACATGCAATCCTAAATCCTAATCTCTTCAACATTTTTTTCTTCACTCTCATATCTCCTTTTTTTTCTTTGTCCCCTTTTGTCTCTTGAAATTGTCCGCAAATGATGAAGGATATGCATTCAAAAATATACAAATAGGTAAATTAGAAAGCAACAAAAATAACAAAGACCACCAAATAATGATTATACAACTATCATAAAATTTGAGCATTCAAAATCTATAACACACTCTAATACTTAACTCCTTACACAAAATTCATGAGCATTCACAAACATCTGATTCCACCGCAATCCAAAGCATCAACACCTTTACAAATTGAGATACAAATTGTCAAATCTTAACTCTCCCAATTCATCTTCAAACACTATATGCAGTGGTGCAAATTGACTAACTATACATTGTATCACCAAATCCTCTTCTAAATGCATCAAGCCGGTTGATTACTTTTGAAAATAATATCAAAATGATTGAATTTCAAGCAAAATACAAAAACAATATAGAAGCAATGTAGAAGCATTGTTGTGTTGTACAATAAGAAAAACAAACAAATCATAGGACTCAATATGTTGCATTAAAATGGCATCCAAAAACAGAAAACTTCAAATATTGCTTGCATAAAGAAATAAAGTATCCAAAAATGCTTACTTGGGGAAGATCATGCAAGAAAGTCAAAAGATTGGGAAGAAAGCCTCCTCTCAAGATAGTTATTTTGTTAGTAGGTTTATAGGCATTGCATTGTACAATGAGCCAATTTACCAACAACGTTTTACATTCACCCAGACATGAACTGTTACCTTTTTTTTTTCTCTTTGACCTCTTTAAACACTCACATCTCATTTAGTTTTAGCTTTTTTGTGCAATTCAAATCAACAGCTTAAAAAAGGGGATTGAATATTTTTTTAAGCACATCAACAGCTCCAGATTTTTCAAAAAGAAAGGGAGAAGAAATTGTAGGAACAAGTCATGCTTGCCTTTTTTCAAGGGATAATGACAAGCCATGCCAAAAACAATAAAACAAACAAACCATGATTTACAAAAAGGATACACATGCTAATTTTCCATTGGTTGTAAAAAATTTATACAAAGTATGAAAGGAGTATACTACCTATTTTTCCATCGATTATAAAACATTTACATTCAATCCTAAATCCTAATTTGTTCAACAACTTTTTTTTCAATCTCAAGTTTCTTTTGCCTTCTTTGTCTACTTCTAACTCCTGAAATTGTCCGCAAATGAAGTAAAAAGCATTTAGAAATACAAAAATAGATAAATTAAAAAAAACATTAATTACCAACAAAAATAATGAAGACTATCAAATAATAATTATATAGCTATCATAAAATTTGAGTATTCAAAATTTCAAACACCCTCTAATACTAAACTCCTTACTCAAAATTCACAAGCATCCCATTCCACCACAATCCAAAGCATCAACTTCCTTCCAAATCAAGATACAAATTGTCAAATCCTAACTCTCCTAGTTCACCTTCGAACACTACATGCAATGGTGCAAATTTACTAATTAGACATTGCATCACATAATCTTCCTCTACATGCATCCAACCTATTGACTTCCTTTGAAAATAACATCAAAATGACCCAATTTCAAGCGGAATACAAAACATCAAGTAGTTGGCTCGTACATAAGCAAATAATAGTTGAAGACTTACAAAAATCCTTAAGGTGCTCTATTTCATCTTTGTCCCACTTTCTATATTTTGTTTCATCTCCTTTTAGAGACCTTAGTCGTGTTGCAAAATTTATTAAAAATAAAATCATAGGACTCAACATGTTATACTAAAAATGGCATCCAAAAACAAAAAAACTTCAAATATTACTTGAAGGAAGCTTCCTCTCAAGATAATTATTTTGCCACCATGTACATAGGCATCATTGTATAACGGGCCAATCTACCATTGACATTTCACATTCACTTGGACATGAACTGCCACCTTTTCTCTTCCACTTGGCCTCCTTCAATACTCACATTTCAATTTAATTTAGTTTGTTTGTGCAATTCAAATTGACAACGCGAAAACGAGGATTAAGATTTTTATAATCATATCAATGGCTTTGGATTTTTCCTAAAAGGGGTGGAGGAAATTGCAGGAATAAGACCTATCTACATCTTTTCAAAGGATAGTAAGGTATGGTTGAGTTGCTAGTGAGAGAGGCAAAAACAAAGAAAGATAGAAGGATAGGAACTTACATAGAGAGATTGCGGTTTATGGTTTCATATTTGGCAAATTCATGAATAATTGTACTAAATAAATTTGCAGAAAAAAGTTTTTTTTTAATTGTTATTGCCACAAGCCTTTATAGCATTGGCACAATTCTAGAAGTACAAAGTTTGAGAGACTCAAACTTGTTAGAAAGTGTAAAATATTGCCCTTAGAAACATGCTAATTGCATGGATCTAGATTGTTGAGACTAGAGGTGGTATGAGTTTAACACCATTTGGTGTTGCAATGTGGAGTCTAAAGGAGGGTTATGTATAAAAGCAACATCTAGATTTTTTGTTGTGGTAAGGTAACAACACCTAATTTTGATTTGTTTGGAAATCCCATATAGATTCTAGTTTATAATGCACAACCTCCATACACGAGAACTTAGGATTGATTTTACATACACTTGTTTTTAGCACTTTAAAAATTCATAGTTTGTTCATATAGAGTCTAAAGAATACATTTGAAAAAAATCTAGGATCTCTTTTTAACTACACCAAAATAAATTATTTAGTATGGTCTAAACTATTTTTCACAAGGACATACTATTCAATATTAATTATAGTGGTGGTGTTGTAACATTTGTAATAAGCAAGGGTGGCAATCTTAGATTGGT
This sequence comes from Antitrichia curtipendula, assembly GCA_951230915.1. Taxonomy (NCBI): domain Eukaryota; kingdom Viridiplantae; phylum Streptophyta; class Bryopsida; order Hypnales; family Leucodontaceae; genus Antitrichia; species Antitrichia curtipendula. The sequence goes on along the minus strand of OX579633.1, from coordinate 6,826,039 downwards.
CATACTAATTTTTATACTAACCAATTAACCCTTTTCTTTTTGGCACCATGGGGTTGGATTGCACCATTTAAAAAGAAATGTCTTCTTTTTGCTAGATAATACTAATAATTTTTTGCTATAAATTTTCCATTTTTATTTAAAATGTGGATGAAATTGCCAAATTTGGATGAAAAAATGCATGAAAATAATTGAAAATAATTTTTTTGCCCAAAAGATGGATGAATGTAGAAATACAGTACTTCACCAAAGTTTAAGTAATCGTCATCATGGCACTTTGTCAAAAAATAAAAAAAGACTGTAACCAATTATTCACCCATACTAAATAACCTTTTCAAAGTTCAAAGTACTAAGTACCAATAAAAATTTTACACTTAAATAATAGGAATCATGCTCAAAATCTTAATTTGAGTGCATTTAGGTTTTATTGTCTTACTTGGTTTACAATTTGACTTCATGTAATTGGAAAAGAAATGATTAAATGACCATTCTAATAGAGAATGGGAATTAATCTTTTCATTGTCCCTTTTTCTTACCTCAATGGAAACTATAAAGTTTATTATTTTCCATAGATGATCAAATTTTGAAGAATTAAATTTATAATTCAATCGCATGAGCTATAACAAGGACAGATTTGCTATAATATAGGTCTTTGTCAACTTTTGTGCACATTTCATTATAAAAAAAGATGACATTTATGATTTTTAGAATTGGTCAAAATAGTTAGATTTATAAAAGGCTTTACAAGGCTTTTATCACCTCAATCATTATTATTTTTTTTTACTTCATTTTTTAATGATAAAATAGAATTGTGAAGTTATGAATGTAAGATAAAATGAGCTCTAAATTGCCATTATTTGTAGTTAAAGTATTAAATTTTTTTTCTATAAAGTGTTTTTTTGAAAAGAAAAAAAAATTGGACCCTTAATTGACATTCAAATCTTAATAAGATAATGTTGTATTTTGTGGCTAGGGTTGGCAAAAAAATATTCCTAAAAATAGATATTAAAAGAAGTCCGTTGCCACCTTCCTCAAAGCTTCTATTTTCATGAAAAATGACTCTAAAGAGAACATTTCCTACAAATATGTAGTCTACAACATTAAAGGGTAAAAGCTTTTTGTAATAAAGAAATAGGTTTCTGAAAGATGTTGTAGAATAGTCTTGAGAGTGAATCCAATATTTTTTAATCCATGACTATAAGAATGAATTTCCAAATCCTTTCACTTTAGGACTATTTATTTTTGTGTTTTCAAATTAATTTTTCAAATATGCAATTGCATGTCTTCAAGTCCTAAAAATTCAGATTTTTTAGTGTGAAAATTTGAAATTACTAAGATTTTGGAAGGGAAAAGTGAAGAAAATTCACATCTAATTCAAAATTAGCTCAAAAAAGCTGAAATATTCTCCACAAGTGTATGTAGCACCTTAGAATATCATGGATTAAAATAATTTACTATGTCTTATAATTAGAAAATCAAGAGGCCATAATCCTAGGCCCAAAGTTCAAATTTTCAAATAGGAGTAGAAATGAGACTTCATTAATTTCATTTCAGTAATTGGACTTGAATTTAAAAAAGAGTATTTTTGTAGTTCAAATTCACATCAAGAGCAAGGAGCTTCGAGTAGGCACAATACACTACATGGTGATTGTGGATTAAACATTATCATGTGTAGAAAAGTCAACAATACCACAAAAAGGGAATTTCCAATACCAACATCTTGCAAAAGCATTCAACCAAGTCCCCTAACAAATTTGGATGCCAAAAAAAACAAAAAAAACCATCTTCTACAAAGACTAATAAATGTCATCCAAAGGCCATAATTTGGGGGCCTTCCATGCATTTGAAGGTTAAAACCTATACAAGATTATCTTGAATTCTCACTAGTATCCAAGATGTCTTTGATAAAGGTCATGCAAATTTTATTTACAAAGTACTTTTTATTATTTTTATTTGAACTTTTGCTTTTACTTCCAATGTCCAATGCACAGTTGCACTTTGAGCTACTATGTGCCAGGTGTCCGGCACTACGATTCTCTACATGAACATTATTTTAGTGATATATAATATAATATGTACCTAGTAGCAAGCATAATACAAGCTATTTACACCTAGAAGCTACCATATTAATCTATACATAATAATAATAATCAACAGGTATAATTGTTCTGTCCAAATAATGGAACTATATATTCAGTAACCAGAACAAATGACAGTCAGCCATTCACAGTCTGTAACCAGAACCCGCTTTCGCTGTGAAACAAAACTGAGCTTGGATTCCCTTAATCAATGGGGATCAAAATGGTAGTAAACCGAAACAAAAATCCGTCTCAACAAGTGACAGAATTTGAAGGAAAAAGAAAAATGGCAGCAGAGGAAGCTGGCATCTAGAAGAAGGTGCACTAACTTCATCTTCCTGTATGCCGTAATGAACTAAAAAAAACAGTCTCAATTGTTGTAAGAGCACGGCTAAGTCATGACAAGAAACTTGTCCTCGCTCCGCAATTATATAACAAAAAGCTTAAGAGTCACGGGTTCTCGATTGAGCTCCATCATCTTGTACAACCACAGTCCAGTGGAACATCTTCAGGCCATCCGTAATCGTTCAGGAGGATGAGGACCGTACCATTTGTCCATCCAAATCCAGTCTGAGAATTGAATCACCCAAACACAGGTTTGCTCAGATATCGTCGATCTAAGTTAGTTTTATTCAAAACACCATGCCTAAATTGTCTTTAAAATAATTCCGCATTGGGTCACAACAATTGATAAATCACCCTGGAAAATGGGAAAACAAAAAGCTGCAAACAGTAACACTGCAAGCGAAAAGAGTAAAGAGCCTACTACCTGTGTGGTATACTCGCCTCCACCACCAACCTCTCCACAGTACCTTGCGTCGTATTTTTCAAGCATGTGACCGCTGTTTAGGAAAGCCACGTAATTGGATTGCAACCAGGCTCGCGTTATGGCCATGGCCATGGCTTTTGCTTTCCGCGATCCGGACATCACCAGGCCCTCAATGATCATGTGCTGGATTGGAGCCCAGGCATTCGGAAAGTCCCTGAAAATCGAATCACAACTTCAAAAACCTTAGAAATTTGCTACTGGGCTCCAATAACTGTGAATCCAAACAATCACTCAAGAAATTTGTGGAACATGTTTGTGCAATTTGAGCCCCACGTTAACCATCAAGTTACCCTGCAAAGTGCTCAAGAAATTCCACTTTGTTGTGGAATGTAGTACCTTCCATATCAAGGAAGAAATGTAGGGTATGATTTCAGTTTACTCTATTGGGACAGTTGGTTTACCTGTCTTGAAGATTCCTAAACCACTGATTGCAACTTGTGATTTAACTTGTAATTTTCATCAACAATGAACAGCATGTTTTGGATTAGTTGAGGTACAAACCATTGCTGTCCGGTCTCCATTAACGAAGTTGCAATTCCTGCAGGCAGCACTAGGCCTGAGGTGGAGAATGCCTCCACTACTTGCTCAATTCTTGAGTCTCCTGTAGAGAATTGACACCAGATCCAATTTCAGTAAAGATGTCCAGAAATCTCACTTGTGAAGATCAAGCACACTGAAGCAATAAAACTACCAAGTAGAATGAAAAAGCGGAGAACCACTAGCTAGTGTAAGATGAGAAATTATACGCAAAATACTGAGCAATGTTTCGGAAAGAAAATGTCTTCAAAAATAAATGTACACAAAACCCCCAAAACATATCGATGAAAAACAGTTGATAAGAAGACCATTAGCTGGTTTGGCTCAAATTTTTCATGAACACTGAACAAGTGAATGCAGGAGGCAAATGACCTGGGGGGAATATGCTGCACCACAAAGGCACAAAGTTTGATGCATATACATTCTGGTTCAACCTGCTGCCGTCCCACACATACAAGCTCTGCAACAAAGAGAAAATTCCACATAAATTCACAATAAGGGTTTAGGGTTTTAGGTTTTAGGGTTTAAGCTCTGTTATCAAATCTCAAGGTGATCACATCGAGCAGGTTGAACTTGTGATCATATCGAGCAGGAGAGTTAATGTCTCTAGCCAACAAGAAAGTAGACAACATGTTTGCATCAAACTTTGGACTTGAATCCACAACTTTGTATGAACCAAGAGATCCGTTACCTTTCGCATGTCGGCCGTTTGCAAGGGGAGCCAGTAGTCTAACCACTGTCCCATGCTTCCGTTCCAGAGGATGGCCTCAAAGGCTCGTCTTCGAGCATCCGCAAACCTGGTGAAGAGCTTTGATACTGGAACGTCGTTCAAAGCTTTGGCCAAGAAGGCAATATCACACTCCATCTGAGGGAGGGAAAAGCAGCAACACTATTTGAGAAGAAATCACAAGCAATCACAGTGCGAGCATGGGTTATGGTAAGCTCAAAATGAAGCTCAAAGTGCGGCACCAATATGATACGATATAATATAAGTTCTGCTGAGGATATATGTATTCAAACATATAGTGCAAATTGCATTCAATTTAGTTGATTGTAAAGAAATTGTTGAACTAATTTTATTCAAAACATCATGCCTAAACTGAGTTAAAAATAATTCTCGCGTACCTGAAGGAGGAATGCATTGAGATCCACTGGAATGATTGAAGAAGTCTTCATGGTACACAAATTCTCCTCATCCCTGGCACACCCAAAACCGACAATGCCACAAATTAAAAACCTAATGTTCACTTCCAAGAGAGAGTGGTCCTTCAAACATCAGTTTCATTAGTCTTGCAGAATTTCATGAAATGGGCTCTTTTCAGGGCTCAAGATTGGAAACATAAATCTATACCCAAGTCAAGAGCTTTGTGCACATGGATGTCAGAATCCTTTGGTGCCCAGTATCGCACCTCTAATTTTTATGAATTACTGGTTTTGAACAATAATGGTCAAAGTGGTTTCCCCCTGTTGAATTATTGTATAAGAAAATTCATACATAGTGATAAGAGAAAATTATTTCATGAGACTTTGGCTCTTGAACCCCAAAAGTCATCTCTCTCGCCACAGTTCTATACATGTTTTAATGCCAGAAATAGTATTCTCTAGCTCAGGTTGCAAAATTTCCAAAATTTTCAACAAGCTTCGATCAGTTCAAAGGTTTACCCCATCCATCTTGAACTGAAATCCCACCCGGACTCAGCGCCAGTAGCAATCTCACGGTACAGCTGCTGTTGCTTCATCTTACTAAAGCTTTCTGCAATACCTTTATCCTGAACAATTCAAGACCCCAACCCTAATAAATTTACAGGTTCAAATGAACATTGAGTCAGGATTAGAAATATCTGAAACTCCCTGGAATCAGGAGCCTAATATTTCTCATTTCATCTACGTGTGAAGAAAAATGAACCCCTCCGGGATTAAATGGTCAAAAAGTGGTCAAAGCAGAAATTATTCAGGAAGCTTCAAGAAAAATAACCAACATCTTATACCAATAAAAAAATCGTTTTGAAAGCTACTATATAATTGACTACCGTAGTAACTTCCAAAACAATTTTTCTATATTTAGCTTCACTACTTCAAGAGAAACTCCGACTTGTCTAAATGGTCAAAAATGGTTGCTTAATTATCTTCAGAGGGAGACGAAATGAATCATTTAAGAAACTTCGGTAGAATATGTACTCTAAGAAGAAAGATGGAACTATGCTTTTAACATTTTTAACATTTTGTTTTTGAAAGTCACTGTAATTGACTGGACTTGTAAAGTAGACTTTCTATTTTTAGTTCATCACTTTTGGTCTTACAATGGTGGAGCATTCCGGTCGAGGCTGGTCCCAATGAGCTCCGTAGCGGCTGAGCCGATGCACACGACCATGGCCATCCCGAATCACGACTTCATGAGGCTCTGCACAAGTCACCCAAAAATCAAAACCCAAAGGGGAAAAAAAAAAAAAACTTACACCAAATTCACTCAGCTTCCCAATTTCAGACTGAAAACCAAACTAAACTGGTGCTCTCAACACTTGAGACTTAGTTAAAAACAAGCAACTTACAGCATCTACTTGTTTTCTCAAGGACAATTATGTTCCGTGTGTTCAACTAAAACTCGTTCCCTTGCTGTGCCATGCGTTTCCAAACTGAATTCCTCAATCTTTAAAAGGCATCAGTTTTTTGAAAATACAATGAAGAGGTCTAGGTCTATAGATTTTTTAATTTTTTTTTTGACACAGGTCTATGGAATTTCGAATTTCTCAAGTGTCACTTGTAGCCCTGGCATGACATTTTAGATCAAAGCTTGTACAGAGCTCGGTACAGGGGAGGGAAACAAAACGAAGATCGACTCACCCGAGGTCCAGAACTCATATTCTTGGAGCAGAAGCGGCAGCGCCCTAGCCGCCAAACTGAGATCCCCGGTTTCGGCAAAGATTGCGCGCACCATCCTGCTGAGGAATGGAGGCTGGCTACCATCCACACCAAAAATACAAACACAAACACGCTTAGACGCCCACATCTCGGGACACAGAATGATGCTCGATCAACCTTCCACCAATTCCCCAAAAGTATGTCGAGTACAGCACAATTGTTTGTATTGGGAGCCAGAATTCTGCAAGAATGGGGTACAAGACCACTACCAACCTGCGATTCTCATAGTATGTTCTTGTGCCATTCGGAACAAACCCATGTGTTTGCACTATCGATAAGAAATTGTCCACCATTCCCGCTGCTGTCTCCGTCATTTTGCTAGCAAGTAAACCCCTGCTCTCAACCAGGACAGAACAGCCCTCAGACATAACCACAGAATCCGAAGATTGAAATTTCAGAAATTTCATGACAAAGAACTGCCTGTCCCTTGTGGTGGGAGCAACACGAAGATTGGGAAAGAACTGATATTTCAAGAAATTTCAAAAACTTCACTGAGCACACCTCGATTGCTCCCACTGCAACGTGCAGGCAGCAAAGGAGACCAAGAGCTTTTAGAATGGGTGGGGTGGGGGTGAGGGTAACTAGCAACGTTTTCAGCAAAATGTTCCATATCATTTGAACAAGCATGTTCCAAACGTTGCTAACCTCTCAAATTCTAATTGGCTGGATTCAAGCGATTCCTTTGAAACCTAGTCCCATCATACAATGCAGAACGAAATTGAAAAATGCATTGGATTCTGCAGTTTCGAATGTGGGAGGAATGCAAGTCTTTTGAAGGCGGCCCAGTTGAGAACATTAGACGGTACCTGATGACCCAGTAGCTGTCCCAGTAGTACACCTCCCGGAAGCGCTCCCCGGGCACCACAAACGGGTGCTTGAGAGGCAGCAACGTGTGGCGGTCGGGCTCGCGCTCCACATCGGGAGAGACGAGGCGCGTCAGGGACGGCCACAGAGAGTGCACTTGCAGGCCCCAGGTGCGCGCCGCCGCGTTTCTAACTTTCGGTAGGAACTCCGAGGGATCGGCGTCGTAATCCACTGGTGTGTGCGCCACCAAGTCACTCCCCGCTTCATAAAAGTACTCAAGGAGAAACCCCTTGAGCTTCTCTGCAACAACATCATATATATCAGCCGTCCGATCAGCAAGATCATTGCTCCGCTAGTCCAAAACCTGCACTGGTTCAGCATTCGGAGCGATTTTCGCAACTGCTTTTCTGTACCATTGAATCAGTTCGACTAGCTAGCACGATCATTGCACACTTCCGCAATTCAAAGTTACACCATGGGAAAGAAGTTCAGAAAAAGTGAGAGATCTCGCAAAAATGCCATCAGATTCTCTGCAACATCAAATCATATCCACTAGCTACCACGGTCACTGCACACCTCCGTAATTTGATATACATTTCCGCAAATTCTAAACGCCAGAAACAAGGTTCAGAATATGAGAGATCTCTGAAAGAAAGCCCTTCCTACTCTCTGCAACGTCAAACTAGTTAGCCTAGTGCGATCTGAAAACCAGAAGAGCAGGTTCAGAGCTAAGAGACCTTTGCAATTACGGTTTCAAATCAAATCAGTTCGACTAGCTATTGCACACTTCCGCAATTCGAAATACCGTGAAAAAAGGTTCAGAGTCAGAGAGATCGCGCCATAAAAATTAACGATTTCCTGCAAAGCCAAACTAGTTGGCCTGGTACGATCAATGCACACCACCGCAAATCTAAACCCCGAAAAGCAGGTCCAGAGCTGAGAGATCCTCGCAAATACGGATTCAAATGAGATCAGTTCGACTAAGTTAGCACGATCACTGTACGTTTCTGAAAATTCTACACACCCCAGGAAACAAGCTACGGAGATTTTTCGGTCCCAATATAGCACGGCGTCGTCTACATCGTGAATCACGTCCATCCTATTCTTCCGTTCCAGGTAGAACGGTGTTTCTAAAAGTGGATACCTACTGCATTTAATGCCGTTCTAGGGCGCTCCAACTAGAGTCTTGGTTCGCTCTTATCTGCAACGTAAGGAAACCCAGCTGGAGACGCCTCGTGGCAACCGCGAGATAATCTCGCATGCAGTTGCCAGAACCAGACAGCAGTGACTTCATGGGGGGAGTTGACAATCACGAGAAATAAGTTCCGGGACTTGCGTAACTGCCGATAGATCGACCGCAATTGCACGCTGAACAGATCAATCGAATTCATGACATTGTCCGATCCTTCTACTCAAATCATAACTAACCGACTTCGATCATACTCGTACAGCTCCGCCGTTAGCTAGCTCGACTTCTGCAATAATCTCGGCAGTGGAAGTAGAAGTCGAGAAGCCGCGTACATGGCCGGACTAGCTAGTTGACCATGAGCAAGCTCGACCAATGACGCCGCACGCTGACTACTGTTGCATCAACATCTGTTACGGGAAACAGAGCCTCCATGCAAAGGTTCAGAAAAAGCAACGATTCATCAAACGACTAATAACGGACTCTAGAAGTCTAGTCTAATAATCACGACGACCCACTCCTCCGTCAATGCATGGAGATCCATATCTACAGAATTGCTAGCTAGTGGATCCATCAATCGACCTCCACTCCACTCCACTAGTGCTTATATATCAATACCTCGCTCGCCTCGGAATCTCCGCCCTCCGGCACGGCCGAACTTGTTATTACTCTAAAGCAAAAAAAATCCTGGCGTCTATATAACCACGATCGAAGTATGTCTATGATTTAAATTTATATATACCTGGCGACACGGTCCCAGTGCTGGGCGCCCTTGGTAAGGCGCGGAACGCCGCCATCGTCACGTCCAAGTCGCCCTTGAGCGGCAAGTCCACATACTCCTTAGGATCGAACTCCGTTCCATCGTGCGTCGTCGTATTCCCACTCCCATCGCCCACCACAAAGCTCTCCATCGCAGTCGCCTGCAAGTCCATCAGAAGACACAGAAGCTCCCCAGCTCTATCATCGTCCTCCACCGCCCCACAATCACTCGTATCCCACTCCTCGTCACAAACCCCACGATGGGGATCCAAGTCCACGACCTTGGGCGCGGCGTCGTGTTCGAGCAACCTCTCCGGCAAGCTGAAACCCATGATCGACTACTCCTGCTGCTACTGCTAGCTCGAAAAAACAAAGGTATGGTACGGGTGGATCGGTCGATCGATCAACGGTGGGTGAAGCTCATGAACTGGGGTGACGAAATGGAAGAGGAGACGATTGAGGTGGGGGTGGGGGGTTTATATATTACAAAGGCCAAGCGTGGCTGGGTGGCAGGGGCAGTTTCTAAGTAAGTTAGATGGTCAGCCGGGCGTGGAGGAGGGGCGGAGAATTGTTGGGTCGGTTGTTTTTATTATAAAATTAGTAGTTTTAAGGGGAGTTGAAGTTTTGATTTTTTTCGGGTTTTGTTTTCGAGAGAAAGGAAAACTGGAAGTTTTCGGAAGGAGCACGAGACGGAGGGGCATCCGGGTCGGTAATTCCGGGGAATGCGCCGTCGCGGCGCTCGCCGGAATTGAAGGGTGGTAACGAACTGCACCCGGCCACCACTTCCCGTCCCGGGGAGGCCGCCGGGGGCGGAATCGCGACTGACGGGCGTCGACAGCAGACACCCGTCGCAAGCGCGGGTGACCGTGTCAAAATTGACCCGTAAGCAGGGGGGGGTGCCATTTATTTCGGCCATTGCAGAGAGCGATCATGAAGCAATTTACAACTATGGGAATGTATGAAACTTGCAATGTATGGATGAAATTCATATATTCACTCCAAAGAGTGTACATTCATTAAAAAAAAAAAAAACTCGTCACATATTCCCTTTATACAAATTTGCATCACTTTTTAGCAAAAATTTGCTAAAGAAAATTCTTTTCCGCAAGTAGCCATTTTAAAACTTAAGTTTCATTTTATTTTTGGTGGAAATAGAAGAAGAGTTTGGTGCAAAGTCTAGAGTGGATAGAGCATAGATTGAATACAACATAGTATATAGAGGAAGTTAACCCATGTAAAGACACTTTGGACTAGAATGGTTCGATGGATGACATCTAATCCTTTTGGGTAAAACAATAGTGCATATGTTCATCTTTGGAATTTTGTGCAAAAAAGAAAGGTCTTACATAGCAGTTTGACCTCCAACTAGTGCTTTGAATTTTCTTAAGTATATGGTTCACACTTTATAATACATGATGATTTCAATAGTGACCGACCTATCTTTATAGGGTTAAACGACATTCCCTTGCTTAGTAGGCAATCCACAAGGAAATTCAAAATCTCCCTAAAGCAAGTTATGGATCTTGTTGCTTGCCCAAAGTCTATGTAGTCATAGCATACAAAAGTGAACAATGACTTGTGCTATTACTTTGCACCCATGGGCAATTTTGTTAAAATGACACCATTCCACTATTTTGGCAATTTTTACGGTTTAGACCGGGAGGTCTAAGATGTATAAGTATCCTAGATGTCAAAAATCTACAATTGTCTTAAGTTCTAGATGGTCTAAAATCTATATTAGTCGTAGATTTCTAAAGTCTCTACTTATTCTAGATGACAATTTTGTAGTTTTGAAAATGACACACGGAATACCACCATTTTAACAAAATTCCTATAATCTAAATGTGGTGCTTAACACACCATATTTACTATAGAAGTGTATCCCATAGGTTTAAACATTCCAAAATCCTTCAAAAACATAATTAGTTTGAGTTTTTCTCTTTTTAGGTTCTAAGGCTTTACAAATTTTAGAGAAGACGACTTTTGTTTGCTTGCTAGAGTAAAAAAACAAGTAACATACTTAGAAGGTAATGTATAGGTTTTTCTTTTCTAGTAAATGAAGAATTTGCCTACATTAGGTCCAATGATTGCCTTCAAAGAGACGAGAGGAGTGACATTAGTGTCATTTATTTTGCTTTGAAGAATGACTTTGTACTACAAGTCTAAGAGCTTAATAAAAAGATAGCAAGGAAAAAAAATTAGTGAAAATTGAAGGCCTCAAGAGGCCCGCTCCATAGTGACTAAACCAGTCTATACTTGAAAGTAGGCATGTAACCAAAATGCATAGTCAGATTGTTTGAATTTCGCAAAGAACATTAGTATTTTGCAAAGGATGTCAAGATTCAATAATGAGACTGTAGCAAAGGTATGTTTAATATTCACCCACATAAGCCTATAGGGTGAATAATGGGCAAATTAATCAAATTAACCAAAATGAAGTGGATTTTGAAGCTAGTTGTCAAAAAAATTAGAAACATTGATAATTTCAAACTAACTTCATGTAAGCCACTTAGTTTAGTGTATTAGAAGTTGAGAAGGAAAGATATTTATACAAGTGGGGGTAGTAGTAGGTAAAACAATCCATGTGGGATATGTAAATTAGGATTAATAGGAGCACAACCGCTCATAGTTAAGTGAAAAACAAAAATTGTGTTCAAAGTCAAATTTCAAACTCCATTTAGACATAGTAGAATTTATTTTTTAAAAGCTTTCAACTAAAATAAGGTGGAGAATCAATCTAATTTTCATCTCCAAAACTCCATTTGAGGTTTAGAGCCTCCAATAAAAAGTTATGGACAAAATTCAGAGAGGGTGTTTAAATGTCAAAGAAACTCTTTTCCTTCCAACCCCTTATAGAATTTTGTCCATAACTTTCTATTTGAGACTCTAAACTTCAAAAGGATTTTTGGAGATAAAAACTAGATTGATCCTCCATCTTTTTTTAGTTCAAAGTTTTTTGAAAAAAATTATTCTATTATGCCTAAGGGCATGTTTACACTCCAAAACTTGGTCAGAGTACAAGGTATGTAATAATCAAGGTTAAGGTGCATTACAATACTTAAAGCCTAATTATTTAATACCTTTTACTTGGATTTTGGACCACTAACAGTCATCCAATGTCAAGGTGCAATGTGAGCAATTGTAGGGAAAAAAAACAATCCTTAAGCAAATTTATATGTTATTGTGGGGTCCTTTCAATTGCTCTGAAACGGACCTCCAAAGGTTTGAGATTTTTATAATGAGAGGGATAGAATGAATTATAGAGAAGGATTAAAATGTAGATAGAAACGTAGGAGATATTAGGGGGGAAGAATAAATAGTACATTAGAAAAAAACTGGGGCTTCATGAGCTTGGACTAGCAGTTTGACGTGGGTGAATAAAAAATATATATTATTTTTCTATTCAACTACATCAAATTGTTGATCAAGAGTTAGGTGACCCTCTTGAGGCCCCATTCATTTTCTAATGGTTTGTGAAGGGTGGTATTGGTGGGAGGAGAAGTATTGCTTGAAACAAGTAGCATCAATATTTATTGTTAAAGGGGTCATGAAGAATGCGCAAGAGATGTTTTCAACTCTAAAACCTATAAAGTGGAAGAACCTTAGTATAAAACACTCCTGACTTGGGCATGGATGTATAGTAGAACCACCCATTACTAACTAGGGATCCATACCAAACTTGTAAGGCACAACTATTCGGCCTTTTCCAACCAAGGCTAGAACATGTTTCCAACCAAAGTTTGGAATGTGATTTTTTCTCCTTTGCAAGATTGGGACTATAAAATTGTGACACATGTCTTGATGTAGTAAGCAAGAAAGTAGGAAGTAGTGAGCAGAAAAGTAGTTATGGAATGATCGAAATTGGAAGATTATGTATATTGGGCATGGATTGAGACCAACTTTAGGCTTCCAAAAACCATAGTAATTTGAATTTAACCCCTAAAGTCCCGAGAGTGTTTTTTTCCAAAAACCACTCAAAACTACCACTTTTGTTGTATTCACTTAAAGAAACTAATTTTTTGGTTTTATTTGGAATTTAACCATAGGATCCTGTAATTAACTTGTTTGAGATCATGTAGTAAAAATTTCATCAAATTTCACCGTACGGATTGGAAGATATTAGCATTCAAAGTTGAACAAAAAGTTTTTTTTCAAGAAGATGCTTAAATTGCCCAAAAAACTAAGGTTGTCCATGACTTTCTCATCCCTATTCCAAATAGAATAAATCAAAGCTTCACATATAGGTAAAAACATAATATTTTAGAAAAAAAAAAAAATTTAAAATTATTTTGACTTTTTATAATTTTTTTGGGTTGCATGCCAATCTCCATTTCTTGCTCATTGTGCTGTAACTTTTCATCCAACAACCAATTGAAACAAAAATTATATATCCACAAAGCTCTTGCAAAGCTACACAACTTCAAAAAATCTCAAAAAAATTCACTTCAAATTGAGACAATAGGAACCTACCTGGACCCAAATTGTCCCCCGAGGGGACAAGTGGGGCTTTAGGGGTTAAGGGAAGAGATTACAAAAAATTGGCAATGCCCTTCATTTCTATCTTTCTATAGGGCAATAAATTCACATTGCCTTCTACTAAATTCACAATGCCTTCTACTGCTCCAGAACATGTGCGGAATCGCTTAAGTGGTTGAGTACGGGTGGTTCTACCACAGTAAGTTACTCTTCTTTTTGCAATTAGTTCTTCCTTTCATTTGCTCCCAAAGAAAAATACTAAAATCATACAGCACAACCCTCAGTTCCGCTGGGAATTCTACCTACCGTCTACCGTCTATTTTTAATCCAGCGGATGGAAGTCTCATCAGTCTCCGTCCCCAAAATCTTGCATTCAAAAAAGTAGAATAGATTTATTGATAAACTATTCACACGAGGAAAATTGCAGTGAGACTCCGGCTGATTTTTACAATACAGCCAGACTAATTCTGAGGTAACAGTTATTCCCACTTGTGATTGGGTGCTCTCTTCGTGTCAGTCAGTGCCGTGTCAGTCGTATTTTCCGCAGGGTCAGTCTATTTTGAAAGTTTATATTCAGACTGACTGTTGTGTGTCAGTTCCAGGTTCGTGCCAGCCACCGTCCTTGTGTACCGCCCCAGCCAGTCATTCGTTTTAGCAATTGGAATCTGGTGACATTAATTGGCGGAGCTCTGGCAATACTGGAATGAGTGCTGGAATGAGTGCTGGAATGAAATCAATGAATGTTTGGGGATAATGTTAGCATGCCGGAATGGTGCAAGGGTGGTGATTTACTGTACAGCTGGAGGATTGGATTGATTAGGCGGAATAAGGGAAATGCAACTCTAATCGATCGACACTCATAGCAACTGAACATGCTTATCATTGGAAAACCTAATTTATGTTCATGGGATCTTACAGGCAATTAAAAGAGGATTCCTACGCATTTTAGCAAGTATCGTATGAACACCGTGCGAATAATTTCAAAATATTTTGTGTGGGTGTATCCAAAATCTAAGTAACACTAGATTCTCCTGTGCTCTCACCTTTTTTTATTGTTTCCATCTTGTGTCATCAACACCTAAGTCTGATTAGTGTGTTTGCATTTTCCATCGAAAGCAATGGGTGTCGCATTCAGGACAGCGATGATTCCGGGTGCACAAACCTCACATCGAGGTTCATCAAGCAAAGCATTGGTCCATGATGAATTTCGTTTCGTTTCGTTTCGGTTTGGGTCAGTAGATTTGAATGCATGTGCACAACATGGTTCCACTTTACGGGGAGAGTCTCCCTGCCTGGTCCCTGCAAGCAAGTCTGCACCCGATGCTTCGCTTCATTCACGCTGTTCCGTATGGGCGGCCGAGTTCTAGCTTCCCCGTCTTCTTCTTCAGACATTTCTGACTGCAATAAACAAGTCCCATGAGTGCGGAGGAAAGTACCGTAGCATAACCAGCACCCAAGTCCAGGCAGGAATGGTTCCAGAGTAGTGATTGAGATGAAGTTACTACGTCACTAACTTTCCCTCGGAGTCCGGTGGTGAATGGAGGTCCGTCAAGACTGCAAGACTGACTGACTTCCAGCGCCGAATTTCCTGAACAGACGGTTACTGCACAATATTAGAAATGGTTGCCATGTGTTGGACCTCAGGCACGCCAATGCTGCCAATGCTGCAAAGGACGGACGGACCTGGGATCATTCCCTTCTGCGGGACTGTTCAACGCAGGAGCAGTCGAAAGTCATATTATAAGAAGAACTGACAAAGGTGCGTGCCGCATTTTTCCCTGTTATTGGGCGTCACCAGTTGCAGGTCAACACCTGTAGTCACTGCACGTCTGTTACTGGTGTGAAACAACGGGAACAGTTGTTGCCAGAATTGAGGAACAGACAGACGGAGTTTTCATTTTTTTTATTTTTTTTATTAAGAAAAAAAAAAATCCCGCTCTTGGTTGAACCCTTAATGTAATAAGGGCTAGCTTACATGTGAGCCCGGTGGGCAAAGAAATCAACTAAAAGACAACCATAGTGTCACCGATGATCGATAAGCGTGGAAGTAGGAGAGAGAGTTCCACCGATATCAGTGTATTAGACATTGTAGAAGGTGCATAAAGGTGTTTTTTATATTTTGATCATGTTGACTCCTCCCACCCACTGATACATATAAGGAGGCCCTAAGTGAGGTGTTTGTTTAACCCTAGAAAGAAGTCTTGGACACTAAGTGTTGGATAGATGATCGAGAATCCTTTTATGTAGGACAAAAGTACAAATGTTCATCCTTGGAGTTTTGTGTGAAAAGGAAAGGTCTTGTATAAGAGTTTGATCTCCAGTGAGTGCTCTTGGTATTTTTTTTAAAGAAAAATTGGTGCACACGGTACAAAAAAGGATGATTTGTATGATGAGTAGCCCATCCTTCTATGATTAATCCCTAAAGGTTTAGAGTTCTGGATTGGATTTTAAGAACTTATGGCATGTTTCCATAATGTCAAATTCTACAATCATTTTTTGAAACTTCTTTTGGAAGCAAGAAAATGTATTAACTTTGTAGGAATATAATCTTGATTTTATTTGCTACCCAAGAAGAAAAAAATTACACCCTCCTAAACTCAAAATGCTTGGCCCCTCAAACAATCAATATTTAACTTTTTAAGTTTTTTCCATACAAATTACATTCATGTCTACATAGAAAGATTTGATTCATTGAATTTAAATTAGTCATTTTTAAATTACGGAGAGTCTTGTTTTCTAGGCAATCAAAGCATCTTTTTGAAAAAAATATTGTGTAGGATTCATTTTTTAGCTCAATTTTTACAATTTATCAAAATAGAAGGTCATCAATTGTAGATTACTTCCTACAACAATCTCACAATTATGATTAACACATTTCAATTATATTTTAGAAACTATTTGTGATTTAATTTTTCCTTCTATCTTGTATCTACTTGTAATTAATAAAATTTTGAAGATAAAAAATCTCCTTCTTCTTTTAATTTTTCCTTTAAATCTTGAATTCAATTTTCCACTAAAATTATTTAAACCTCAAAATTCTATAGTGCAAAAATTTAAGTTGAAAGGATACTAAGTTTGAAAACCTATAATTGTTAAGTTCAAAAATAATTTCTTCACTTTAAACACTAATATCTTACAATCTACATTGTCAAAGTTTTTGAGATTTTTGCCACACATTTTTATACAAGTCTTATACAAGATCCTTTAGTTAGATATGCTAAGAAAATATCATTTTGCATTGTATCTCTTTGCATTAGAAATGGCAATTTCAAAGTTTTTTTTAATTAAATATAGTCATTAACCTTTACGGGTTAACTAACCCTAAATGAGTGCAAACTTGCATCTAGAATCAACCTAGACAAAACAAATATCAAGATTCTACATAGAAGTGTACATTAGTTGCAAGAGGAAAATTGCAATTGTTGGATAGCAAAATTTTGGAGGAGGCCCATGAAAAGGGGGGAGTGAAGTTTCCAACTTCAAACAAATTGATTTTGACATTGGACTTTAATTCTTTGGTTCAACAATCAACAAGGCAAGACTACTAAAGTATAGTTTCTCCCTGCTAACGTGGAAGTAAAAACATTATAAAACTCAAGGGAGACAATTCCAACTCTAGAAACTTCAAATGAAATTTCATTCCAACATACCAAGGAAGTTAACTTTGCCCCCAGAGCAATTACATTCAATATATAGATGATGAATGTTTTCAAAAGCTTACCTCAAATGGAACTCTATTAAATGGATAAAGTGCATTCAAATATATTACAAAACCTAATTTATCTATTTTTAGCAATATAAATGGCTTGGCCACTAGATGTTTTATGAATTTAGTGCAATATTTTGAATTGGTTAATATCTAGAACTTGAATGTACATTTAATCTAAGCATTTGAATTTGTCTAGTGGGATATAATTCACCTTGTTTTGCATACAAATTTCAAAGTTGGATGAACTCATTATCAACTTCTGACTTCTCTAGCTCTTATTACGTACCTTCAGTGCTTGAATTGATTAAAAGAGTCAAATTTGTAAAGATTCAATTAGTCAAAAAGATAGAATGTACTCCATTTGGTAATTTAAACCTCAAAGGATGTTGCAAGCCCCATGGACATTTTGAAAGTCAAAACCTAAATTTTCAAATACTATTTTATTTTAAATATTTTTAAGCTTAACTAAAAATATATATAACTCCAACAATCTAGTTTTTATTCCATTGAAATTTTTTCAAGTTTGTTCAGACTGTAATTTTTGTGACACTTCAAAGATAGCATCTTCAAAGCTTAAAATACACCACTTTTGAATTTATTTTTTCTATTGAGTTTCTCTTAGTGTGAGTTCAAAGAATACATCAATTACACCATGATGTTTGTTATTATTATTTTCATTGTTCTTAAAATCTCATATTGGTACTATTTAAGCATTTTTGTAAAATTATCATAATTTTTGCAAAAAAAATTCTTCATTAAAAAAAAATTAGATGAAATTTTAGACATATATTATTATAATTGAAAATATCAAATCTTTGAAATGTGTGTTTTAATGTAGAAATCTAATGAAGTTTGACTAGATTAGACATGAAATGTCCTCCAAGGGTTCATATACTAAATTATAAGAAGTCAAAAGAAAAACACAACATGAAAACTATAGTTGACCTTAAAGGACAATTGATATCAATCAAATACATTGGTTAACTCTTAAAATGGATCAATCCATTTCTAGAACGGCCCTTTCTTGGACTTATAAATGTGAAGAGTGAAGAGTTACTTGAACTTAGAGTAATTTTCAAGAGAATAAAGTTAGCTATCTAGTGTATTCAAATTTAAATTTCTAAAGCATGGGTGGTGTGGGGGATGTAGCGAAGAATCATCGAATGAGAAAACTTTGACCAATAAAATGAAGGCATGTGTTCAAGGGTGGTAGGGCCATAATTGTGCTATCCAATGTTAGCAAGACCAGGCCTCGCTTTTGGAATGGAAAAGAAGCAGGCTATGTGAAGAACATCTTGAAAAAACTCCATTGAAAACCGTTTGAAATGGAAGAGTAATGAGGTTGGACAATGATGCTACTCGGAATTCTAATGGATTCTTAGCATAGACCATTCTTGGCCCTTTTTCAATCAGTTGCCCAATAGTAGATTAGACCTTGAGCAGCATGGTCCTCCTCTTTTTCTTAAATGTGTTTGGTTTGGAATGCAATTATACAACTACTAGAGAATAAATCTTGCACTTGGATTTGATCCGTTTTTAAAAAAAAAGATCCTATTTTGTGTCTATTCTTGTGTTCTTTCACTCTACCATATTTGATCTTGAATTTTGGCTTTAGATTTGTAACAAATCTTCCATTTATCTTAAAAATTCAAAAATTTAACAATGAAGTGGTTACTATGCAAGACCATTTTTCAACCATTTTTTAACTTAAAAATACAAGACTTGTTTCCATACATGTGGAACTTGGTTACCATGAGAATGAGCATAGAATGCCAACTTTCTAAAATGTTATGTGTTCAAAAAAGGCAGTCAAAGCACAATTTCAGCTATGCCAAAATATTGATTTCTTCATAAAGTACTCTTCACTTTTACGTTATAATCTTGCAATCTACAACTTGGATTGAAACCAAACTTTATAGAAATGATAAGGATTTGGATTTCTACAAGATCCTACGGTTAATTTTGCCTAAAAATGACTCATCTTATTTTGAGCTTCAATTCTTTGTAACTTACCAAATCAAAATCCAAAACACCTTGAAATGGGCTTAAGGTTATAAGGATTAATTAATATTGTTTTGCATGTACCAACTTTACCACCATTTTTCCTACTATATCGTAGTTTGAACCTTTAATCGATCTTATCCCTTTCTATCATTGAGAGTTGTATCATTGAGAGGTGCAAATATTCTTTTGTCTTTGCTTTCAAAGTGCCTTGTGATGGGACTCCCCATTCATGCACGATTAAGATATGGAATCATCTTTGAATCAATGTGTTGACATTTCTACGTTTGTTTCAGGAGGACTGATGGGGAATATTCGGTACTCTTTTGGAGGATGTTGGAAACAGAGATATATTCAGGTATCAATATTGCAAACCCAAGAGCCTCTTTGAATGATTGAATGCACGCCCAAATAGTCTTTGCAAAGCATGTTCTGTACTCATTAGTAAGACATTAATTCCATGGGGTCCATTCTGAATATCTTTGGGTTGGCAAATTGTGGTTGCAACATGATGGTGTATTTTTTAATTTGACAAACAGTAAAAACACCCATTCCCCGTCCCTGTACCCAATTTTGTCATGACTTAAAAGTAGTGACTTAAAAATAGTGTATCTTTACAAACCACATACATCCTAATTTTGGACCCCCTATTTTCTTCATAAAATTCGAATTAAAAAAAAAATGAATATAATTTTTTACTTTGAAAGTTTATATTTTGAATTATTTTTTATTTTTATTTGTTAATAGTAATTAATTACAAAAAAATTTAAGAAAAAAGATACACTACAAAGCTGAAAACAATTTTGGAACCCCTATTTATGTTGTAAAAAATTAACTCAAAAATGAACAAAAAAATCCTAAAAATAACTTTCTATCGAATGTTCATTTTTTCTTGAATATTAATGCAATGGTCATCTAAATGTGTTTACTATAGAAATTTGAATTGAAAAACATGCCAATTTAGTTCATTTTTCAACCTCTTGTAGAAGTCACTTCTTATGTTACTTGAGTTGGCAATAGAAGCCTATAGTCATTATTAATCAAAGCTCAAAATTATAGGTTGAAATTCTAGTTTATTAAAGAGTAAATAGGAGGTCAAAAAATCACTCTGGCGTAAGTGTTTTGTATAGATACAATAAGTGATTGCCTCCAGATTGAGTACATGGACAGGAATAGGGGTCTTCACCTTGAGGTGGATATCTCCCAAACCACCATTTTTGCTTTTGTACCTAATCACTACTATTAGACGAATAAATTTTTTACTTATTTCCTTGTTAGCACTTGAGATGTGGATCCAATACACTAAAAGAACATGGACATTGGGATATTATATGCAAAAGTTTGATTCTAAAATGGTTCATTAGATGTTTGGGGGCTTCTAAGAGGCTATTTTGGAATTGTTCTTTAAACTATAAACCACGGCAAAGCAATCAGATTAATAAATATTAAAAAATAAAATAAATAAAATAAAACTGTCAAAAAAAATTTAAGTTAATTTTATATATTTAAAAATTGTATATTCAAAAAAATTATATTTAAAAATTAATTAAATATTGTTTTTTGATGTAGCAATCTCCTAACCATGATAGACTGTTAATTTGGCTTGGTTCCTACATTCCCTGTAGTATGGGAACTGTCTCTAACCATTACATGAGATTTTACTACTGTAGAGGGTTGTGAGTTCCTTAGAGTTCCCAAACTATAGGAACTTTGTTATAGCAGTAGGCTAACATGGTGAAGCAACTATCACATCGCATATTAATAAAAAGTATTTTATTTATTATATATTTATAATAATAATAATAATATATTTTTATTTATTTATAATTATTACTAATTTTTAAAAATATTTTGACTAGCACTGGTTGGTTCACATGAACATGAATAGGCCTAAAACGGCCCTCCGGCCTCCCCAAAATACATCTAATGTCTTCCATTTAGGTACATAGTTGATTTTGGAGATGTACACACTGTAAAGATGATGGTTTAGGATCAATGGTACATTTAGAAGTTGCAATTTGATGTTCTTTGTGTATTTGATATAGATGATGCATGAAATGGAGTATATACTAGTGGCAAAAATTTGCCCTCATATTGAGCATGATCCAACAATACACGTCACTCCTAATTTGGATAATTATTGCACTTCCTACATGTCTAAGAAGTTACAAACTAGTAACGCATTTGAATATGTTATAATTTAAATGTTAGAATGATGTTCAAATGCAATATGCTAGTTAATGAATTATCAATCCAATAATGTATATCTTGACATATTTTAGTAAAAAATTTGCATTTTACGAGTCAAATATGGTTTCTACAATCCCGAAGGTTAAGCAAATCCAATGAACTTCAACAGTTTGTGTTTTTTAGGCATTATGCATCACTCTCCCTCAAAATGCAATTCTTTTAAGAATTTTCTCAAATCTTCAATGCACTCGTGCAAGCAAGTCTCAATGGTTTGGCCAAAAGATTATTAACTTTTGAATGACGTGGAATTAGAATTAAGAATACTAACAATACAAGCTTATTGAAAAATGCATTAAAAAAAACAATAAAATTTGGAATTTGAAAATTGAACAATCAAAATAGATCCTATTAGAAACAATTTAAATGAAAAAAGTTGTAAAGACCATAATAGACATATCATGCTAAAAGAAATGTAACAAGTTATTTGTATGGTTTTCAAATTTTTGCATACATATAACTAATATCTATTATATATCAAAGAGTGTGGTAAGATGGATAATAGGGTGGGTAGAGGGGAGGACCCTCAGATGTTTCTACCTAAAATCGCCCCCATGCTACTCCAAAAACTCAAGAAAAATTTGATTAAAATAATTTGAGAAAAAAATAGTATTTTTGATGGACTAGGAAGTTGCAACACTCCCACTTTCTATGGGAGCAAAAGGGCCCCTTGATATTGGTTAATAATGTTATGCACATCAACTTCCTTGGTTCATTAGTCAATATTCTTTATACTAATTTACCAAAATTTCATATAATTTTTTTTTAAATATTTTTTAATTATTAAAAAACGAATAATTGATACATATTATTACATGAAACAAATATCAAAATTTTGAAAGATGTTATGATGTTTGATCCAATGGGAACATGGAATGTCCTTTTAAGAATTAAAACCTGTTGTCCATGTTAGGAATGTAGAATTAGTAACCACTGTTAGTAAAATAACTACACCTAATATTACACAAATAAGTAATTCAACATAGTTTTCATAATTATATTCAAAAAATTCTTTGTGGATTCTTGTTGGTAGTCAAAGGGGGATTCTAGATTGTCTTAGAATGCATTTTTTTGGATATCATAATGTCACATTTAACTACTTCTAGACTATCCAATGAATTTTAGACAAAACATCCAAAGATCTCCAAATAATAACATCGCAAAATCTCATGATGTTTGTATAGATCTCTTGATGTTTTATGTTGATCTCCTGATATTTTGTTTAGATCTCTTTATGTTTTGCATTATCTCTTGTTGACCATTTTCTTTTTTTCTGATGACCAATACTAATATTGGACTTTCCAAAGTCCAAAACTAGTTAAATGTGTCATCATATGAATAAAATATGAATTTTTAAAGTGCTGAAAATATTTAGATGTTTCTAAGAACCAACCATAGACTCTCATGAATAGTGGGAGCACAATTTAGTCAAGAATATATATTGGTCGGTTTTAGAAAGCGGTTGAAAGTAGGTGTAGTCACCTTAGTGGGCGATTCCAATCATGAGGTTGTCCCTCTCTCATTTTTCCCAAGAATGAATGCCAAAAATCGATTGTCTTGCAGTACCAAGGGTACTTCTGACCTAGTGTATGTACCTAGGGTGTACATGTTTGGGATTTGTGGGGGTTGTTGAGCTGCATACTTTTTGATGTGTGTAGAAGCATTGCATTCGTGATTTGGAGACTTGTTGTGCACATGGCCCAAAACAAATCACAAAATTTGGACACTTTCTGAAGAATGGTCGTGTCCTCAAAATGAGAACATACTTCTGATCCCAACATTTTGGTCATTCCTGACCCCTATTAATATTGAATTTCCAAAAACATAAGAATAGGTCAAAAGACATGCAAAACTTTCCATAATCTTGGTAGTGATGCCTTTCAGATAAACATCACTCTAATTAGAGCACCTAAGCATTTTATGAAATACTTCCGGTATACAAAATTTGCCCTCATACAGAAAGAAGTAAAACATAATGCAAACCATTTAGGGATTAATGCTTCAAGGACTTCCTTTCTATGATTGCTACCCCCTAAAGAAAGTTGAACATATTTGCCCTCCAAATGTAGACGATGCGTTTTAGGATATTAAAAGGTGTATTTGAAGGTGCAAGAAATTTCTAATTGAATTTTTTTTTTTAAATTTATAAAATATAAATGAGAATGTTGCATAAAGTATGTGATATTTTTGGATGTTGTTATGCAAATTTATGAAAATGTTGTATTCATTGATAAGCAAGAAATGGTGAAATTTCACACATACTATCAACTTGTTAATGTGTGGACCATGGAAGGAAGTTCCAAATTGCTTGCCAATTTTTGAGTTGCATAGACTTGTCAGTTGTAGAGGTGTCCATGCTTTTGCTTTTGTAATAAACATGGGAGAAAAATGGAGTATATTGTTTACTTATGATTGGGTTTGAAATCACTATACTTTGGGTCCATACAAAGAGGATGATATGTACATACAAGTGTATCTTGATCACGTATGGGAATATTAAATAAATATTTTGGCACTTGGAGGTGACCTTTAATTCCCAAGCATGGAATCCATTTCCTTTGACTTGTACTTCATTTATTCCTTAAAGAATGGCATTTATTCTTTGTAGAACATCACGACAATGAATGGAATTAGGGATGGAAGTGGTTAGCAAGTAACAAAACATCCAATGATTGATTACTAGTGATGTCGGACATCCTCTAAAAGTACTATTAATAACCTTGACTTGTGTATGTGGCCATGTCTTGATATTTGGATGTACCCCTACCTAATCTTACATTTTCATGTGCTTCACTAAATTACACTATATTAAATCCATAATACTAATGCATGTTCACATGGATACATCACCCTCTCCCCCCCCACAAAAAAAAAGCCACCAAAAAAAAAAATTTAATAGTTTGCATCAATCCACAATGCAACTATTCTTCCAATCATGTCAATTTCCGATACGGCCCCCTTTCCCCACGTTTTGAGGACTCCTCTGCTTCTCACGAAGTCTACGCCAGGTTTTTTGAAATTGGCTTTCATCGTACGCAATTGAATGAGCAAGTCCCCCTATGGTGGAGATGGGCGGAATCAGACAGACATTCCATTTTTGGCCCCAACTCATTCTGGTGGTGACCCAGCTCATTCCGACCAATTCCTCCGTTGAACTCTATCAAGGTCCCCCGTGATGCCAATCCTGGAATGTGCAATATTCCCCACTTTGTGATCGTGCATCAACCAATTGACGGAGTTGGGAAAGGGAGCCCCCCCAATGACTGAGTTTGGAGGCCTAGCTAGTTGGCCGCAGCATCTCCTACCAACTGATGCATGGGAGGCCTAAGTTGCGAGGAATGGAACCCAGGGAAGCATCCGGCACATAACTTAAGGGAGATATATTCAAGGGGATCCAGTTGGAACAGCAGTAGCCAGGAATTGAAAAACAGTTTCACTGATTCATGGGCGGCGCAGCAGCAGCGCAGAAGTCTGCCGGCACATTGGCAGGAACAAGAACAGGGGAAAGCCGCTGTCTGATCAGATCACCTTGAAGTTTGAGCGAGAGCTGCGGATCAGAATAACTGAAGTGAAAAAAGTGAACGACTCCAGAAACTATTGGGTTGGAGGAGGACAATGACCAAATCATCTTTTTTATTAAAAATTCAGTACAATAAACATTGAGTTTCTACATATCCTGAACCACGGCCAGGAATCGTCAGGTTCTATGTCGCAATGAAGTCATAATGCCCGAATATGCGGGCAGAACCGTGTAATTGGGCATTATGCATTTTTCATTCAAATTGTTGTTTCCCGCCTGCAGTTTCATCCCAATGGTTCAAATTTTTCATTCCCGCCCGTGGTTTATGTCGAGCAATTGCTGCAAGGAGGAGGGGATTGCAATAAACAAACGGCCTCCTCGTTAGGCTCCGCCCTCCTCGTCGACCCTTTGTTTACTGCAATCCCCTCCTCCTTGGGCATTGTCCTTTACAAAAAATGGAAGTAGCCAACTAGACAAGGGATGTAATTTACCAGAAAAAGATTTCAACAAACATTGATGTAAGGTAAACTATCTCATTACGGACAAAATGGGAGCAAGCCCATTGTGGGCTTAATTTTAATGGTGGTGTGCATTTCAGAACTTGAATGTTCACCACAATTACAAATTTCCCTACAATGGGCTTGCTCCCATTCTGTCTGTAATGAGGTAGTTTACTTTATAAGTGTAGTCTCTGGAACTGTTGGAAGTGAGGGATAGGAATGGGACCTCCCCCCCTCCGTCCAGCTCTCTTATTCAGTAATCAAATTTCCTTTTCCTGTACATGAATGGACACTTTATATATTATTTTCATTGATGAAGTGACATTACTATAGAAGCTTAGATCTCAAATGCAACCCCACTTGTGAGTAACAACTACCCCCTGAACTCATAATAGTAGCACATGGCCCAAATTGTTAGCCAATTGCAATGAGCCCCGACCATGCCCTTCCCTTCTGGGCATGTCCACAGTAGCTTTGGCATATTCACAGACTGATTTTCCAGCAAACAGAACTTAGGCACATTCTGTCACTCAGATGCACCTTGTAACTAAGAAGACTAAGATACTCAATTCATTTAATATTTTTAATGAAAGCTGCGTGAGAGTCAGATGATGTGAACTAATATACAAACAACAGGTTTAGCTTCAGCAAGCCACAAGTTCATTGGCGTTCCTGGAAGTCAAAAACTGATTGCTGAAACGACTTAAGGCAGGTGGCTCTACAAGCGACCTGGCTCTGCAAGCGACCTCTAACACAGAGGTACATTCTACTTTCTTCAATGTACCAACACTGTACATTTCAAGAGGGGGTCGCTTTTAGAAACCGCTGTGTTTCAACTTCAAAAATTTGTAAGTAATTCCATGAAGGGCCAAAAAAATATTAAACAAGTTGGATTAGATGTCAATTCCAGTTTTCTTTCTAGTAAAATTTACTGAAAATTCTTTCAAGGAGTTTACCCTTCCCTGAAAATGCAATCAGCTATTAAAGTGTTGCTTTAAGAGCCTCCTACCTTAGATCACAATGAAGCATCCGGGATTGGTCAAAAGTAAGGTAGAGCATCCCAATGTGGTGAGATGACTCCATAGAGGATATCTAGGGAATGATCCCATTACAGCTTTTTCTAATATGTGAGATTTGGGCCACAATCAATGTCTTACATGACAGTAATGGAGTGATTAGCGACCACAAAAATTTCAGCTCTAGATCATTAATTTTGGGTATTCCTCAATACTAAACCGCCCCCTAAACTTCAAAGTGTGATAAATTAGCAAAATTTGTTTTTAAATATAAAATGGTTTTTAAAATTTCTAAGAAATGAGGGATATGATCACAATCAAGTTAGCCATCTCCAATTAAAATTTCAAGATCAACAGGTTCTACCTTCAAAAGTTCTAGCAAAAAACCACTCCATCACTTTGAATGTGATACAAAATAAGATTGGTCTTTTTTTGCAATCACTTGCATGCGGATGCAGTTGGGGCGACCGCGGGTTCTGGAATTAAGGCGATTGTGGGTTTATAGGTGACCTCTAATCTAAGGCAACCACTGGTCTAGGGGCGATCTTAGATGAGTGATCTCTTTGTTGCAATTGTCAAAAAACACTCAAAATTGCTATTTCTAGGGCAAAGAGCAAAAAATTCAAAAATGTTATTTTTTGCAAATGCAACTGCAGGATCTTAGAATAGAATTGTATGAAAATTTACGGAAAAATTTCAAACACTTTGACCACATAGATTGCAAAATAAATGCATTCAAAGTGAAAGAAATCATGTTTTTGGGCACAATGGCAAACTAGATTAAGAGATTTTGAATCTCTTTAACTTAAAAAGTTTGCACTGTAGATCTTAAATTTAAATATTCTCATCATTCAAAATTGAATTGAAATTCAGAAAAAATTAAAATTAAAAATATAATGTGGTTTTCATTCTTTAAAAAAATGTTTAAGTAGAAAAGGGTACATCATAGAGGGAAAAACTAAATCATAAACAACTCTAAGATGGAACTAAAACACACTAATTTCAACAGTGAGATTGTTCAAACAATCAAAGTTAATTATATAGAGCTATTTTTTTTTTTAAAAGTTTAAATATTGAACTCCAAAACAAATCCTATACCTAATTTTTTCAAAACAGTATTATGATTGCCTGCAAAACAAGATGCTCCATAACCTTTACATTATAAATCCAAATGAAATGAATCAATCTTTCTATATAGACAAAAAAATCTATGAGAAAAACAAACAAACTTATTTTAAGCTTTTGTGGATTTGTTTTTGCCCGCCTAATTGAGAATCATTCAAAAGTTTATTTCTCATCAAAAAAATTCCTTAGCTCATATTGTTTTCCATTACTTGTACAATGCATGTTTGTATAAATGCATCCTAACATGAGCAGTCATCACCCATCATTGGATTGAAATTTCACTAGCTCTTTGGCCAACCTTGATTTGAAGAGGGCATGTGACAGACATGCAATATTTTTTGTGGACACCATGAAAGGAATATTTCCTCTATTATTACATGCTTCTAGGTTTACATTGTTGTCATGGATTCTACAAATAAAAAAGCCTCCTTGCCCTCCTCGTTGGCACTTTTATTTGCAGTGTCACAATAGTTTGCGAGTAGGTTGGAATTAACACGGGGCCTTTGTTGTGAAGATGTTTTGTGTGGAAACACTTTCTACCCTCAAGTTCCTAAACAACCCTAAACCTTATCCCAAACTTCCACTACAACCCAAAAAACTGGCATAGCTGCCTTTGGTTTGCCATATCTTACGAAAATCTCTTCAAATGTATTGAAATTTTGCTACATAATAGATAAACTTATCAACTTTTTACTTACCGAATTTCATTCTAACCTAAGATAGTGTACAACTTTGGTGAACATTTTCCCACTACTAACTTTGCTTAGTCACAATTTTTCTACCCGGTTGTATTTTTGTGCATTACTCATAGATTCCAAGTGCATAGAGGTCAAGATTTTAACACAAGAAAGAAGGTGAATGAAGAAAGGTACACTCCAAGTTTCATAGACATGAAATAAAAACTCAATAAGATATAGGCTCCTTAATGCACCCTCCTTAGCTGCCTTAGATTTCAAACATCTCCACTTTGCGACTTCATATCTCCTTCTTCATAATAGATCTAGATCTCAAACCTGGCATCATATTAGATCAACCTCTTAAAATTGTATATCCAAAAACTTGCTTAGATCCAACACTTTATCCAAGCACTACACAAAATCTTTCACATAAATGCTTCCTTCAACATAAAATCCCACAACTACTACATAGTTTGCACCAAAAGTGCTCTCCCGCACCTCCAAAACACCAAAAACAAGAGAGAAAGACAAGGGATCAACTCTTAATTCAAGTAGCTTCCACAAATCCCAAGGCGGCTAGCCTTGACCCTAACCTCATTACCCTAGTATCAACTACTAATCAACCAATTATCAACCAGCTATTACCAAAACAACTAACATCAAGCCTCTAACACCAAGCTACTAACACCAACAACTTCTGACACTAAACTTCTAATGCAAATACTTTTTCCTAATAATTAAGGCGTTATTTCAACCATTAGACGGTCCATATCATGACAACGGAATCCTCTCCTCCTTGGACATTGTTCTTAATAGAATTGGTGATTCACATTTCTCGTGAGGACAAAATTTTGCAATTAACTTATACCAAGGTTTTTATAGTCACATCATGTTTAGACAAATAGCTGACAAAAGAAACATCACTATTCAACATCCTTCAAGATTCATTTTTTTTTGCTGACGTGAATCCTAATGTGTCTCGATCGATGTTAACGGACATCTCAATGCAAAAAATCAATGTTAACGTCAACATAGAAAACTTTGACTATGCCAGTATGTATTTACCGACCTATGCCAAATTAATTTTTGATAAAGGAATTTAGTAAGGCTAGAATGAATTAATAATCAATCACCAACTCAAAAGAACATATTAAATTGGAGGATTCACATTTGAAGAGAGCACTTGTAACAAATGTATAGAACAAAAAACGTGATTGTATATTTTAATTTTATCATAATTTGCTAAACTAATTTTAGGTATTTATGTATCCCCTACATCTCAAATTGATTCCTGTGGTGCTCAATTTGCTAGATTGAATCACAACATTTAGCTTGCTAAACTAATCCAACTAAAATCCTAAATAGATCAATGGTGGACAATATGGAGAATCTAGGAGCACTAATTGTTGGCATAGGCTAAACTTTAATTTGGCCTTGGTGCCTTGGGTTTGGTGATTATGGCCACAAATAAGAAGAAAATTAACACTTCTATTTCGGTAGAAGTTCACGTTGTGATGAATGGAAGCAAAACTGAATCTTCTAGTGTAAAGATCTAGTACAACAAGTCCACATTAATAAATTCAATGCAACTTTGAGTTATCACATTCCCCCCACATTTCACCCAAAATCCAAAAGTTGGATAGAATTCAAATACTACTAAAGGAAGTGATGTGTATCTAGCAAGAATAGACTTGACACAACTATATCGATAGAGTACAACAAGAAGAATGGCATACCATTGATTTTGGAAGGATCAAGGTGGAGTATACATCCAAACCTAGGGTATCAAAGGCTACTAGTAGTATTCCCCAACCAAAATAGAGTACAATAGTCTTATTAATTTTGTGTGTCATGCAACTACATACTTTGTATCATTCTTGTAAGGGACTAAGCAGAGTTGGGAGGATGCATGTTGAGGGGTTCTATCCCAATGTGATGCTAGTTTTTCCTATCGAGATGTCCATTAGCTTTTGTCAAGATGTTTTTTAATGCGTCACGATCGCAACTAGATGCCAACAGCCCAAAAAATAATTTTAATTAAAATTTTATTTTAAAATAAATTTAGTTACTCTAGGAGAAAAATGTTCAATGAAGTTTGTTGAGTCCACCATTTGGCCCATCCAATCAATGGACAGTCTGTCAACTAAACGGTCTTTCTGTTCGGTCTGTCTAGAGAATGTCTTTTGGCGGAAGGGTGGAATGTCTATTTAAGGGAAGAAATTTCCTTCCAATTGATGGTTTGGACGGAATGGTTGTTCCTTGAAGGGATACACCATCAACTAGACATTCTAGATGTCGAACAACACAGTATTGGGTTGAGAGGCCTTTGCTTTAGAAAAACTTTGGGATTCTAGCTGCAACTAAGTTTAGCCTAAGGTATGAAGAAATGTAATAATATGAGCGGTAGGATGTACCACCTTAAGATAGAATAAAAACGTCATCTCTTGTATATAGTTTCATATAGTAATAAGTATACAAAACTTTGTCTTCATGTATATTTAACACTGTATGTAACATTTGTATGCACCATCACTATAAGAAATATGTGTTTTTGATGTCATTAGCAAAAAAACATGTCATGTTTTAAGAGACGTCATTGTGTTGGGCGGTTTGTGGTCATAGTAGTGTGAATTTTGTGTAGCGTTGCGAGAAACATATGCCTGTAAGTTGTGAAACACGGAGATGTTAGTGTGGATGGATATGTTTGGGATGACACTATAAAAAACATGTTTGATATTTTCTTGCAACATCCCCCCAAAATGAGAAGTCTATGTTCACTACAAGAATATGAGGATTCTATGACTATGTATATGACTACGTTTTCAGTCATTGTGGACGTGTATGACTGTTGTAGAAAATTGACTGCGGTAGTCATTTTGGACCAATCCTTTATACAAATGACTACGTTATAATATCACCATCCATCTTTGTACAGGGAAAGTTCGTCCATGACATTCTCCTACATGACCACTGACGTGGTGATGACTATATGACGTGGCGCGGGGGTTATTTCAATCATACTGTAGTTGCTGGGAGGTTGTTATAGTAGGTCCCACTTAGTCTACATGGTTGTGTGTGATTGGGGGGGCGATTTTGGTAGGATTTGGTGTCATCTGCAAGTTGTTGTTCAGTTACAGCATAGTACAATCTTAGTTGAGATACAATCATCTTTTTTTTTGTAGATTGTAGTGCAGTGATATATGAGTTGTGTGAGTCATACTACATTACTACTCTATGGAGCTGAATTTCCGTAAGAAGGCGTTCATTTATCGTGGAGTTCGGTTTGTGGCCACTTCGTTATATACAACTGCATGCAAAGTGACTGCAATAGTAAATGACAACTGCAACAATGTGAGAGTCCTATGTTAGTTAAGGATGCCTAGATCTTGACAACAATGTAGGAGACAACAAAAAAAAATATGGAATAAATATGGGTTGGGGACAACCCCAACCATGAATTTGTATTGATAAAGGTCTTTTAAAAGACGTGCATTAAACATCATGAAGAACATGCTGCTCTGCCTTTGCCTTGGGAAACATGAGAAACAAGTTTGACTGCGAAATTGACCATACATCCACCTTGAACCAACTTTGCAGAATAACCATGTAGTGGAACTTGTCGGCTTGTCCTATACCATTGCTCCTTCCAAGACCAACCTTCTACTTCATGACACGTGGATTGACGAGGTAAACGTCGTCATACAAAGTGAATTGCTATAGTCAAAACTCATGTTAGCTTAATGAAACCGTGATACTCGTGTTCCCATCAGAATGTATGCTGCTATATAACATGAGGACCTCGTACCTGCAATGACTATACCATGACTTCTAGATGGCAAGTGATACAAACATATGACTATTCAATGATACCAGAGAGACTACTGAATTCATAACTACACATGCATTGCATGAGTCGAGAATACATTTTATGATTACAGCGTGACTCCCACATGGCGATTGCAATATGACTATTCAATGACAACATAGCAACTACTGAGTGGCTGCACAGTCATTCCGTACTACTACATTGCAAACAACAACGGTTTTTAGAATGTCATTTTCCAAAATGCAGATAAAAAAGGATGTACAAGCCGTGGTTCATACAAATTACCTCCTTCTTAGAAGTGCTACGCCTCTTCTCCTCCACCACTGTTGCCTTAGACTTTGTCACCACTTTCTTCCACATACACGCACAAAAAAATTATAATTAAAAATGAAGAAAAGGTGAAGGGACATGAATGGAGTTGAACCACGTGGTTCACAAGTCCCCTCACCTTCCACTAATTCTTAAGTGAATAAAAGCAAAAGCTATGAAGTCCAAGAAAAATCAGCTCATTTTTATGAACAATGAACTTACACAAACCCTAAAAGAACCAAACTTAGAAAGAATTGTGATACCCAAGAAAAATCAGCTCATTTTGGGAACAATGAACTTACACAAACCCTAAAAGAACCAAACTTAGAAAAAATTGTGATATCCAAGAAAAATCAGCTTATTTTGGGAACAATGAACTTACACAAACCCTAAAAGCACCAAACTTAGAAAAAATAAGAGTTGTAATATCTAAGATGGATCAACTCACCTCTTTATAAGGATGGAGCAACGGTGATAAAAAACAACAAATGCGGTTCAAGAGGCAACAAACACGGTGGTGAAAGCAACACGTACAGAATTGTTGTGGCAACTCTATAGAAATATAGGGTTTTGTTTGTGCCTAGGAGAGAGGTGAAATCTAAGCCGTTTGTATCATACAAGGATTAGATTCAATTACAGGATGCCACATGGCAACCCGGACTTAATGCTAGTATGACTATTCTCGACTTATCTATGATTGTTTCATGACTGATATACAATTGTTTTATGACTAATTTACAACTACATCCATTCCAATTTAGATTTATAAAATTCCACATCAGAGTTTCAACTACTTTTTGACTTGTCACTCATGCAACCCTACCAAAATGGTGAAACTAGCAACACCATATGCCTTGACAGATGCGGAATTCCAAGTATTCTTGACAAGCATAGAGTCCTTGAAGATGCCTACAGGTTATTCTTTTGATTTGGGGAAGCACTTACAAAAGAAGAACTTTGGAGGAATGAAGTCACACGATTATCATGTCCTCATGCAAGAGATTATACCATTGGCATTGAGAGATCTCATGCAGCCAGGTGCTTGAATGGTTGTGATGAGAATGAACAAGATTTTCCATAGAATTTGCACTAAAGCCTACAATCCCCTTGATTAGCTAAGCTTCTTGACTTCGGTAATTTTCCATGACTATTTGACGTGGTTGCCTTAATCTGTCTTGAACTCGTAAAATGAATTGCTTTAATGTATTCGGAAGACAAGTGTTTGTTTTATTGTATGTAAAAGCACATTCTCAATACTAAGACTGATTGAACTGCAGAGCATGCAGTCCACGAAGGAGATGCGGATGTCCAAAATTAGAGCCCTACATACGATACTTCACAGTGG
This sequence comes from Antitrichia curtipendula, assembly GCA_951230915.1. NCBI lineage: Eukaryota > Viridiplantae > Streptophyta > Bryopsida > Hypnales > Leucodontaceae > Antitrichia > Antitrichia curtipendula. The sequence continues at coordinate 6,792,179 of OX579633.1, read as the reverse complement.
ATGTCTCAGTCGTTTCCGAGTAATATTGTAGTCGTTTACGGAGGTCCATGCAGTCATTACGTAGTCGGGACACAATTGATGTACAACAAAGACGGTGAAGCACATGGCTTCACAAGTCCACGTCATGCCTGACAAGGATTAGCTCACTGAAAAGAAGCGGATGAAAGGACTGTTTGGTCACGGTTCCCACGGACTCATCCATGTGACTGCGGTATGACTACGAAACGACTAGTCCCCTATACACATCATGTTGCGTGTGCAAATATGGAGGTCCAATCGTTGCGCAGTCATTTAGGTCTGTAAGTCATTGTTCAGTTGGTTGTGAAAGTCTCTTTTTCTTGTAGTGGCTAGCCACATCAACAAACAAACCCATTTTGATTATAGGTAAGTCAATAAAAATTACTACGGTCTATAGTGAAATGTTCACCAGATGTGAAAATTTTAGGGAAAGGGCAACCACGTGGCATGCTTTGCAAGAAAATGACAATAGATGGATGTGCACCATGGATGAAAAGAAAAGCTCTTTAAACAAGTGAGGTGGTAGGATGATTGACAACCCATATGGGATATGTAAAGCAAGAATTGTGTTCAATGATCCCATGTCTGAAACAAAGTTTAGATGTCTGAAACAATGTTGAGACTTACAATGGTCAAGTTTTCATGTTCTAGTTATCGCATATCTTTTGTCCCACCATGGACAGACAATGGATATAAATAGGACGACTTTACCTTTCATTCTCACTAACTTTCAATTAAGTAATTCCTTCATTTGGCCATTAAAAATTCTCTTGATGGTAGATGGTAAGTTTTTAAATTCTTATTGAATTCAAAAAAAAAAATTATTTTATTTTTATTTTTTATAAATAATTATTTTATACTAGCCTTGCCTTATGGGTACAATATGTACTAATTGATGTCTCAAAAAACAAAATTAAAATTCTTCAATAGCATACAAATATGTTGACTAGGCATGCCACATCATCATCAATGGTTACCACGTCACTTTTCCCACCGCCACATCCAGTGCCACGTCAAGTACCATGTCAACAACGAACCGGATGAAAAAATTTCCCACATGGCACTGCCCACCCATGTGGTGATGACATGGAGGTCACGTGGCTTCCACGTGCCACACTCTGGTTTGCTTGCAAGAGCACGCTTCGTGTGACATTTTGCAAAAATAAGTTGAAATTTGGCACATTTAGCTAATACGATGCATTTTTTACTTGTCAATTATAGCATGTATAGGAGACATCCATGCTGATCAATTCCATGTCAAACTGAACGCCATGTTCCATTTTTTTGGACATTACAAAAAACGTCATTTTTTTATAATACATGTATTAATATTTATATGATACATACAAATAGAATATATGTAGTAATTGTAGTTTCATATATATATATATATATATATATATATATATTTATTTATTTATTTATTTGTATAATATGTATACATTAAGCATACTCATACTTGTACAATCTATGTGTAAATATTGCATAAGTCTTTTGCAATAGTATTTAGGCCGTATGATACCTCATTAGACCCTCATCAAATTTCGGGTATGCAATTCTTGTATTATACATGTATATGTAAGATTCATCAGCATCAAATCAGCTTAGACAATGGCTTTTGTAGAAATTATATTAAACTAAAAGGACCAAAAATTTGGGTGAAGACAAAATTTAATTAAATGAGTTAGAAAAAATGTTGAATTGCATTTTTTTTAAATTCACAATATACATGAATTGAAAAACTTGTGCATAATTTTCAAAAATTCATACAAGAATTTTGTCCAATTAAAATTAAAATTCATTCATGTGTTTTATTTATAATAAAAAAAATCTTAAGTTTTTATTGAAAAGTCCAAAAGTTGGCTAGCCTGTTCTACAATACATGTATGAAAACCCCTGATATAATCATGTTTTTAATGCTATTAGTGTCCTAAAAAAAGATTCATTTCATGTATATAATTTTATTTTTGGATTCCTTGTTAAAAGGGCTGCAAGAGTTTTTTACATTAAAAAAAATTAAATCCCTTGAGATTGGACTAAAATGCATTATAAAAGACTATAATCAGGGCCATATATTAGGAGAGTTGTTGGGCCCAAGTTTGGTTTTGTTTTCTAGCTCTTGTACAGGACCCCTCGACAAGGCGAGGCGCCGCCATGCGATTGGCTGTGAGAGGCGTCATGGCCTCTTCCCGAGCTTTGTTTGGCATTTGTCCCTCCCACTAGTCTGTGTTGTTAGGTCTTTGTGTTGGAGTCTTGTCTATCATGGTTCTCCCTACCAATTCACTTATAGCTCATGGGTTTTGTATTTTATCCTTTGCAATGGAATTCGATTCATTTGTTTAAAAAGAAGAAGTAGATGGGGACAATTCAAAGCTACTTGCTCTAGAGAAAGTGTGAGCATTAATCTCTAAATGCTCATGACCTTTTTGGATTTAAAAACATCAGTCATTACTTAAGAAGTATAATAGGTCAAATTATCAATAAGGGATAGAAATCTCAACCATGCAATCTTGTTGTGTACGTGTTGTAGAAGACGTGAATCAAATTTGGAGTTGTTTGGCTAGATAGATTGCAAGATTATAATATTCTAGCATTGAAAAAGGATACTGGAATTTTCCTAGCAATCCATTTGCAGGTGAAATTTGATTTCAAAACCTACTCAAATGAAAAAAATTAAAACTATAAAAGTGCTTCAAAACCAACATAAAAATACATTGCTGAAATTTTTTTATCATTCAATAGATTCACTGTGTTTGCAAAATGGCTTTGAAATGTAAAGAAGTTGCAAAAAACACATCTAAGGTTGAACCTCCTACTAAAATGCCTCTTAGTCACTCATAACTTTTTGCATTGATATGAAATTTTAACCTCACAAATTAGAATAGTATACACAACTTTCAACACAAAAATTTAATGACAAAATAGACACCAAATGAAGAAGAAATAGGATGCCAAAGTTCACTATAATCCAAGAATTTCTAGATGAACTTCAAATGACTTCCAAACATTCAAAACACCTTGGATGAGGAAGATACAAGTTCCCAAAATTGTAGCATCAAAATGTAGTTTGGTAAACTCAAATTCAACTTGTGAGCTTCAAATGGCTTCTAAAAAATGAATACGTCTTGTATTGATTTAAAATATTTATCACCCAGATTTGAATAGAGAGCGCATATTTTCCATCAAGTTTGAGTAAATTCAAACATTGGATATAAAGGTTATAGCTTTTTGAATTGGACTTCTAAACTATGTGAGGATACTTTTGGTTCCCTTGGGTGCGTAGTGGTTAAGTGGGATGGAGTCTTCCGTCTAGGATTGGTTAGCTTGGTTTGATTTTTTAAATTCTATCCTTGACTAATTGTAGGGTGTTGTTGATATTAACCTATTTTTCTCACCTTTGAAATGAGATTTTTTCTCTTTATAAAAAAAACAAAACAAAAATTCCAACCTATTATGTAGTTTAGTATAAACTAAAAGTTTGTTCATCTTGTGTTGCATATCAATTCCCAGAGAACATTTAATGCCCTTTGGGAATTTAACTTGTTAATTTAACAAGTTACACATGATTACATTGAATAGAGGGTTGTACATCATGTTTCAAACATCTACAAGTTTCTACAAGTTTCTTTAATTTTTTGTTCCCCCTTAATATCCCTATTCAATGTACTGTATATATCTCCTATGGAAGGAAAAAAAGGTGGTAGATGCATCTACATATTCCTGATATTAAACAAACACAAATATTTAAATATTTTTATGTATTGACATTGAGATAGTCATGTGTTGACAATTCATTGTTATGTGTAGCCTCCAATAGATTTTTTTGGGAGTTTAAACAAGTATTTGAGTGTCTTCTTAACCCTTCAATGCCCAAATCTCCTTTTAAATGTTTACATATTTTCGCTTAACTCCTAAAGGCATCCTACGTGAAGGTTAGATTTGGCATAAATTAAGTCATTTTTGAAAAAAATGCTACATGTCATCTTGTGAATAGTGTGAGGTGATGTGGATCTTAGAAAATATGACATGGAAATTCAGTTTTGCTACCTAAGTGCCAAATTAGACCTTAACAATGATACAATGTTCTCTAGAATTGACGAGTTCAAAAAATCATCATAAAGTACTATTTGGAAGATATTTTGGAATTGATAAACAAATAAAATTTGTAGATTTTGAGTTTTAAATTCCATCTGTATGGTTAAATTCACCAATGCTATTACAAATATATTTTTATAAACTTTGAAAGGAGAATTTCAAAATTCCTTCAAAATTCAATTACAAGCAAAATATTATCATTTTTTTAGTACAATTTGTCGGAATGGATTTGAATACGGTTTTCTTGACATGGTGATTTTTTGAAATTTTTGTGTCCTTTAATTCTATGACCTTAGTTTTGCAAATCTAATTTTGAAATACAGTCAATGTAGTTTTGGCTTGGTCAACCACTTGACATACTTCCACATTTATAATTTTAGAAAAACATATTTCCTAGTAACACCAACTCCAACCATTAGATATGACAACAATTTGATAAAGTATCTCCAAAAATTATGATGACTTTCATCCACACAATAATGAGAAAGAAACAAAAATATTTGAATTTTTTTGTTATCTAGAAATTGGTTAATATATCTTTGTCAAATTGTTCAAATTGGTTATAAAGAAAAGTTGATTAAAAGATGAAAATTATACCAATACTTTGGACAATTAAAAAATTTCTCTAGTAGAAAATTGAATTTGCATAGACCATGGGAATGATTCACAAGAAGATCCACATGACAATATAGACAACAATTTTGAATTTTTTCACGGTCATTTTCCTTGCCCCATGCAAACCATGTTTCTTGTAGTGTAATTTTTTATAGTAGGAGGCTTTCAAATCGCATGGGCATTTAGAATTGCCCCTAAAAATGGACCCAAAACAATGCAGATGGTTCTTAAACTATGGAGTATGTTTTGTGAGGTGATGAAATCTTGTTCCAAGTGCATGTGGTTTCAGGACAATGAGCAGTCAAATAGGGGCTCCAAGTATTTGTTGTTTATAACTCATGAATACATTCTTAACCCGTAAAAGACCGTGACTATGTTTTCACTAAAAATGCTCCAAAACTGCCATTTCTAGTACAAGTACCAAATTTTAGAATTTAAAAAAAAAAATTGGACATATATAACCGTAGAATCTTGTAGTGTATTGGTTTGAAAAGATGTGGAATTTTTTTTGAAATTTCCACCATATAGATTGCAAGATATTAGCGTTTGAAGTGACAAAACCTCTTTTTTAACCTTGTGAAAAATTGGGCAACTGCACTTCACAAGATTACATTTGTATAAAAAAATATCTAAAATCGTGGTACTTCTTTGGATTCATTCTTCAAGACAAGTGGATTACATGCTTGAAAACTTTCAGATCATTTGGAATTGTACAACATATAAGAAAAAAATAGTAAGTAGAAAGAAGTAGAGAATGATTCAAAATACAAAATTGTTAAATTTTTTGTTATGAAATTGAAAAATGTCTATCCCATGATGGTTGCAATGTTTCAATAAACAATCTACATCCTATGATTTTATTTTATTTCAGAAATATTGAAAATTGAGTTAAATAAAGGACTTCAAAGTTGATTTTAGAGTCAAGAATCTATAACTATTTGCAAACTAAAATTCCTCATAACTGTCATTTAATTGATCAAAATGGAATGATATAAATTTTTTCACATATATAAATCTAGAAAATCAATTTCAAATTTTTGTTTTAAAAAAAGTGATTTTATGATCTACCCGGATTACTTGTTTGGAAAAAAAGGTAACATATTAGGTTATAATTTTTTACTTGAATTTACAAATGTCATAAAATTTAGTGCATATAAAAGATATTCTTTGCCCCCACCTTCTTGTTAAATTTCAACCTAAAATTTGGAAATCTTCAGTTACACGTGCCTGCCTAGATTTCTATGTTGCCAAAAATATATATGGTGGTCATTTAGGGGTTAAATTCTTTAGACATAAATTTATATGTTTGTAGCGTTGTAGTACTATAGTGATAAGTTGTGAGACTTTTTAGGAATAGCCACGGCACACATATGTAGTGTTTCATTTTTTGCACTTTTGAGGTGCATTGATGAACTTCCATGACCATTTTAAGCCTCTTTTTAATTAGTTTTGGACTCACCTATTGTATTCAAAGGCATATTCAAATTGATGACTACTCTTATCTATGCACAACAATAGAGCCATACACACATTTTCCTTCAAAAAATCACAGCGTATTCAATATGACTAAGAAAATTACCCCCAAAAGGCATTGAATTGCTTTTCATTTCCCTATCTACCAAAAAATAGAAAGGTTTGAGCAGATTGGTGTGTGCTTTTCTACTTAGATGGGCAATTTTTGAGCCTCCTACCTTAGTCATTATAAGATGAATACAACCTCTTAATTTACGTGTAAACTATGTCTCCACTAGAGTCAATAGGGCAAAAGCTCTTTAAGGTAGGAGATTTTAAAAGTGCTCAAGTTCTAAAATCACCCACCTCCCCAAATGAATGCTATTTGTACATGTTTCTTTTTTGTTGTGCCAGTAATGTACAAACAATGTACATTTGAGGAGGTGGAAGATTTTAGAGCCGTATGCCATTTCAAATTCATAAATTCATAACTAATTCCACAAAGCTCCAAAAAATATGAAAACAACTTGGTTTAGATGTAAATTCCATTTGTCTTTCAAGTAAAATTTATTGAAAAATATTTCAAGAGCTTTCACCTCCCCAAATTCAGGTTTCAATTCTTAGATGGGCTCTTTATGGACCTCCTACCTTATTTATCATCTACATGCATTGAGTCACATTTGGGGTTAAGTAACTTATACTGGGTAAGGTAGTCGACCTCATTCCAACTAGGGACCTATTTTTGTTATATAGGTTACTCTCTTTCCAATCAGCAAGAGAAAAACAATGATTAATTATGGCACAATTTCCAATGCAATCATGGCGCATTACAATTGGATGTAGTCTTGCTTGATTTTGCAACCAACTTGTGGTAGGAAATGGGAAGACCTATGTGTCAAGAATAGGTCGAACATAATCCTCAACTAAAAAATACATAGTAATTATGTTTTGAGAAATTAAACTCTGAAAAAACATAGAATCCTTTTAAACTCTATTTTTGTACATGGGAAAATTTCTCCACTCAAGAAATTTGTGCTCCAAATATGCGTAATTGCTTAAATGGTCAGAATGAGGTGGGCTACCTTACAAGTGATTACCAGTGCATTCAGCCAATCTATGGGTCTATGTCAGAAATGAGCCCTTGGCTATCAGATGAGTGACCCTGTATTTGATGTCCAGCTGATGACCGCTGGTTTGGGTCAAGTCATTGAAACCAAGCAGTTGTAATTTACGGCGGCCTTCACGCCTGCCTGGAGCACAGATTAGCGGCTTACAGTTGAATCTGCTGCAACCTCATGGCTGAACTGCAATGATACCCATTTAATTTTTTATTTATTTTTTGAACCAATGAAATGAATGATCTCCATTTTTCCAACTTCAATACCACCTCCAACCTGTCTGTCTGTCTGTCTCTTGTGAATGATGCTTCGAATGCCAGCTTTCTGGAGGACGGAGGTCTGTCTGTCTGCTGTCCCACTCTTCCCATTCATCCCAGAAGTGAAAACATAAAAATATAAATCCTTTATTTGTGTCAAACAAAACAAAAACAAAAACAACAATATAAGTTCTTGTCTGTACCAATATGAGTATGCTGCGGTTTTTTTGCAATTAAGCTTATTCAATGGGATGGGAACAAATAAAGGTGGAGAATTCAATCCAACAGTGAGTGGGGTTCCTGATTTAACTTCATGCCGGTTTAGGAGTGGAATTTTCTATTGATTGACTGAATTCAAGGCTAGTCTAGGCTGGACAAATGTTTGGGCAAACGAGGCCTTGACCTTCTAAAAGTAGTGACAGCATGAATGATTAGCACAATGAAAGTAGCGCAAGCATGAACTATTTTTTTGTGTTTTTTTGTGTTTTCTTTTGACACAAATAAAGGGAGACCTTTACTGCAAGAGGTAAAAATACAAGCCCCAGCCGCAAGCGGCCTGGGAAAGAGCCAAAAAGGACAGAGAAGAACAAACAAGCAAACAAAAGCAACAAAACAAAATGAAACTAATGAGGCTGGAAAATGAAACCAGCTCTGGGGCCGGAGAGAGCCCACCGAGGATTGCCATCAATCATAACAGCAACAACACCATTATGTTTTTTTCATTTTTGTTTGTTTTAGAACAAATATAAACACTGCTCCAGCTATGGAGTCCAGATTTTAGCCTGTACTCCCATTCCTGCAGCCCCTGTAAACAACTACAGTAGGAGTTATCTCAATTGTGATGGATACACACAAGCAAGTTGGCATCAGTGTTTCTCATTCAGGTTTATTCATAGAATTGATTACTATTTATTTATTTATTTATAAACAAATCATTACGCTTCCAATTTTGTCATGTAGCATGGAGAACACTGACATGATCCGAAAAGAACGGTGACTGATAAGCTGAAGTGATGTACAACTGAAGTGCAAGCCTCAACAGTTACCCCTGATGACCCAAGTGACCATTTTGTGAATGCTGCCCTTCTTTTTTGAGTTTCCCGTTCTCAAATTATGTGTTTTTATGCCAATGGAAATTATACCTAGGAAATAGATTGTGTTATAATCCCAATGGCGGTAGTTTCATTAAATTCCGAGTTAAACTGCACCTTGTGGAATTTTTAAAAGTTGGGTGGTGTAGTTTAGTTCACTGCTCACGTTTTGTTGCCAAAAGTTAGCCAACCAATACGATTGTTGCCCACCTTAAAAAAAGGCACACCCAAGGAGCTCAAGGAGAAGATAAGTGTGGCCATTCTTGTTCTTCTTACAAACACTACTCTCGTTTCAATGATCAGTAGCGTGCCCCGTGCTATTGCCATAGTCAAAAGAAAAACTAATTTTCTAATTTTTTAATTCATAAAAATTTCAAAACTCCATAACTTTCCCACCATAGGTCCAAACAAAGCCCATGCACCCGGGGATGCATAATCTGGGAGATCTCAATGTATCAAACAAACAAATAGCCTAACTTAATGGATGGATTGTACATTGCAAGCTCCATCCAAAATTACAAAATTGGACCAGAATTTTGTGAAATTTTAGATGATCATTTTCAAATCTCTGGTCTTTCATTGAGCATAAAAATTTCATCACAAAATATTCTCACTAAGATATGCTCCTTCAAAGTGCATTGCCCTATTTTTCCATTGACCCAAATAAAACTTCTAACTTAAAATCTACTAGAATTGTGTAGTCAAATAACCTGAATTTTTTTGAAGTGCTCACTCTCAATGTGAACTATAAAATCCTACGGTTACATTCTATGTAATTTCAAGAAAAAATGAGCAAACTTTTAAAGATAACTTTTTAAGGAAAAATTGAAAAACATTAATGTTAAATACAAAGTATGCTCAATAAATCTAAATTTTCACTATAAAATGAAGTTTATTATAGTATATAACATCATGGTATACACCAAATTTTTACCATTTCATTTTAAAATTAGAAGATCATCAAACCATGGTCATAGCCCCAAAGTTCAAATTGCAAATAAAATATTGACTTTTAAAATAAAAATTGCTTTTCTAGTTGGAGTAGAAATTGAATTTGATAATCTTCATTTCATTAATTGGGATCAAATTCAAAAAGTTTTACTTTCATGGCTAAAATTTCATCAAGTGCAAAAAGCAAGAAAGGGCCAAAATCTCCTATATGTCACATTTAACTACTTTTGGACTATTCAATGAATTTTGGACTAAACATCCTAAAATCACGAGATAATAACATTGTGAGATCTCCCAATGTTTGTTTAGATCTCTTGATGTTTTAGATTATCTCCTGATGACCATTATTAATTTTGGACTTTCAAAAGTCTATAAAGTAGTTAAATATGGCATCTACAAGGTAATCCGGGGATCAAGTATTTTCTTCTTTTAAAAAGTCAATAATATTATAATGAAGGAATATCCATTATTATTCACTAGGAATGCATTCAAACAACTTCCTCCCTCTCAAATTGGATGAGTTTTTATATATATACTAGCAGTTGGCGCTTGCTATGCTACGCATTCATCATTAGAATTTTTATGTATTAGATAAAATGCAAAACAAAAATTTCAATAAATCTTCAAATAAAAATTACTAAAATCTTTGTATAATTTTGTTTATAAGTAAGCATATATTGAAATGTATAATAGAAATTTATTGAATGATGAATGAAATATATGCAATGGTGAATACTGTAAAAGATATACATTTATTGTAATGCATTCAAAAGTTGACTCAATTGTTACGAACAATGGCAACCCAAAAACTTGGTGAATTGGAAAGAAAAACTTGTAAATTTCAAAAATTTCATGAACAACTTAATTGTTGTGAAATCCAAAATCGCTTCAATTGAATAAACTTCTCAAATCATTTGGTAGTAGCAATAGAATTTTGAAATCATAAAAGCTGTAAAAGTGATATTACAGAGGTGGTTGCAAACTACTACTCTATTTCTGTAATATAACATTGTGTGAAAATATTATTTTTATGTATGCATGATTGAAAATATTTTTATAAAATATTAAAATTAATTATTTCAAAGACTTATTGAAATCATTATCATGCATTCTATTCAAATATATCAAAATTTTACTAATATGTGATACAATGAATGCGAAGCATAGCAATCATGAGCCCCTATTATTAATGGTAGCATTTGTGTTATTACAAAGGGAGTTATGATTTTAGTAGTATGATTGCAATCATAACTAAAGTCACCTAAAAGATACAAAACGTCCTCAACAATGTTTCAGGGTTAAACAAGAACTAGGTTTCCCCCTAAGTGTCTCTTAATAGTCCATGCAAAGTGACATACTGTGGAAGTTGCACATTATATTGGTCTTTTGGGGTGCAATTACTAAAGTTGGGGCAAAAATAATCACATTAAATTATCTATTTTTCAAAAAATATTGGAACTAATTGCCATGTCATATATTACTGCACTTTCAATGACTATAATCTTATATTGTTGTATATACATTAATCTTGTATTCTCGTGTATATGTTAAAGTGTTCACTATAAAAGTTGTAAAATACAACCAATAGACCGTTTAGATCAATTGCTACACTAACTAATATTTTTCAATAGAATTTAAAACCAAAAAGTAAAAATTCCTTCTAAAATTCATTATCCAGATGAATACTTGTAATTTTTACAATTTTTTGGGTTCATTAAGCTTAAAATGTTAATTTCTAATTATGGTGATTTTTTAAGATTTTTATTTGATTGATTGATTCAAATCATTTTTAAAGTTATTTATTCAAGTCATTATTCAACTGAAAAGCTACATTTTGAGGTCAAAAGCATTTGTGTCCTTGAACTATAGAATATTTGCAAAGAAATATTTTGAAATTCCATAACTTCTAAATGTAAGATAACTTACACATGAGTCTAAAAACGTTTAGACCGGTGGAAAAAGAACAAATTTCGATATATTTGGATCATGTTTGCATTCATTAGTTGTTCAAAATTTGAATGTTTGGTCCTTCAGGAGTAAAATGAATTCAAGTAGCAACAAGTTACCATATACTTCATAAACTACTTTGCATACTAGAAATCATTGTATAATTTTCTCAAAGTTCCACTTTACAAACCACATTACATACTTTCTATGAACTTATATATTAGTATTGTTTATGAGAATAAACTCACACCAAGATGTTTAACCTTGAGAAGGATAAAATACCCCCCGAGGTGATGAAAGATTGAGAGTGCACTTAGATATATTGCGGTTATTTTGACACTTTATTAGTGGGCCATAACGAGGTTAATCCTTAATGGATGCTGAGGCCAAAAAGTAGCCAATGGATGACATTACTATTCATTGTAGAAACAAAAAATGCACCTATTGGTTCAATAATCAAGAATTTTGGTCAGTACCTTGCTGATGGGGGCCACGTTCTTCAAGGGTTAAAATATCCTTATTGGTCTAAACGTACTCCAAAGGATAAGTGACAATCTTACAGGACAATGCATCATGGGAACAAGCACCCACAACTGAACCGGCTACTAGTCTAATAGCCTTTCAGTTGCAGGTGTTTTTTCCTTGAAAACACCTGCTTCCCCTGTTGCATAAATGCCACAGTAATGGACGTTATCACCCTCATCAGACCATGAAATTAACAGTCAAAACAGCTCCTTCCGAAACCTACATCACAACCCCAAAATCACAACAAGCATTAATTTGCGAAAAAACTTGCACCTGATCTATAACCGCAATCAGTAAGCACTTATCTCTAATCAGACCTTGTAAGAATAATATGACGAATTCAACGTTGGTACCAATTCAACCAAAACATTGGTGTTGGTATAAGGAAGCAGTTGGTACCAATTCAACTCCTGCATTGTTGAATTCTCTCTTTCGGTGGAAGTTAAACCCGAGTTGCGTAATTCAATCACCGTGCTGAGTGAAGTGCAAGTTGCGAGAGCGGTTGCACAACTACCATCAACAAGCAACAGAAAAATGTCGTTTTCCACAACCCTTCCAATCATTGTCTTTTGCAGCTTGCTCAGCTTGCTCATTCCCACGTAGAACCCAACCCATATTTTATCATACTGTTATCCACGGTTGCATGCACATGACGCATCATGCATCAATCCCCAAGCTAGCATCGTAGCAAGCAACAACTATAACTGAAGTACTTCTGGGTCCCATTGATCAATCTCCGAAGCTCAACTGTTGTACAATCCCAAGTGCCAATGCAGAACGATCATTATCATCAATGTCAGGAAGGGAGAGCCATACCACGTGATCGATCGAGGCTTTGCTGCACTCCCAATCGAAGTTCCGTCAACAAGTCTCCAATTTCCCCCACTCACGGCTGACTGAGACTGATTCAAGTCAAGGGTCAGGTAAGTAGTTACACATTGAGCTTCAGATGCACAGCTGTATGCAATTCAAAGAGACCTTAACAGTCTTGAAATTAAGGAACTACAAACACCTTGCACTTAGCCTTGAAGAAATTAGGGTTATACCTGAACCTCTTTATTCCAACTACTTAGGGTCCCCCCAAATGATTTTTGACACAGTTTGAATGTTTGACTAGTGTGTTGCGATCAATAATAGTGTGAAAAGTTTGTCAGATTGTTCTTAAATGTCAGTTTAAAAATCTTCCTAAAAAGGTTTGAATGTATAGAGGATGCTTCAAATTTCTGACATCTATCGTTAGTCCATACTTATCCTCTTGCATCGAGAATGAAAAAGCTAACTACCATAAAGCAAGAGCAGTTACGTACAACCAGAATGCATCTGGAGTGAAAAACTTGCGTGGCTAACTCTGATCCAGAATTTTTTGGGAGATGGAGATTGGTGGAAAATATTTTCTCAGCTCTGAGACGATGTCAGTTTCGCTTTCAGTTGCCGAACTGTGCTTCGGAAAAACCTGCACAAGCACCCAAATCTTTTGTTACAAGCAAGGACTGCCACCGCTACAAACGTAGGTCTGGTCGGACTTTTGTCTTTAATCATATGGAAAAAGTAGTAATAAGATACTCTCAGTGAATGATCAACCGGCACTTGTGTGGAGGTTTTGGATTATTACAAATGAATGGATTAGATCGATGGATTAGAACGAGCAACCTGGTTGCGTTTCGACGAATGGCAAGAGCTCTGGCATGTGAAGCGCACTGTAGTTGCAGCAAAGATGCCAGGGTTGGGTTGCAGATACATTTGGCAGGGAAAAGCTGGTCAACCGTTGGGGCTGTCGAACTCACTACGGGAGGGGGTGGTGGTGCTGAGAGGGTAAGACTTCACTCTGAGAAAGGAGGAACTCTGTGCAATGCCAGTTTGTTTATTTTGAGGAGAAATTCTAGGACTCAAAAATCATGCAGTGCTGAATTTGAAATTTGACAACAGAGTCCTCAACAGTGCACCAAATTATGTTTTATTAACTGGATAGAGTGGTGATTGGGTGCAGTAAATACTGGACAACAGAGACTTTGCGGGTGAAATCTTGAACTGGGACACCCCCTACGGAAGTCAGAGAATCATAATTTACTGCACCCAATCACCACTCTATCCAGTTAATAAAATATAATTTGATGATACGATCAACATCATTTGGACATGATTAGCGTCTTGAACAGTCTTATGAACATTTGTGAGATTCATCTGAACTCTGAACTAGGGCTTAGGATTTCCATCACTCACAGATGCAATTTAGAACGGACAACGATGAGGTTGGGAGTTCCGTTGAAACAACTGAAATATAGTTCTCACATTACTCCAATGCCACTGCAACTGTGATCGCTGGCATCCCCCTCATCGATGGGTTCATTACCCTAAACCTCCAGCTTCTTGTTCTTGAGTCTGCTTTAATCCAAAACTGCTGTAGCATCAGCCGGCTCCTGTCAATTACGGAGTAGTTGTCACGTTCTTAGAAGGAAAGATATAGCAAAGCAGGGATAGCGTGTTATACAGAAGATGTAGTATGCAGTAAATGCTGGGATTGTAACCTACAGAATTTTGAGTTCGTAGAATTCTTGAAACCCTAATTAAGAAAATGAATACAGAGTGTTCATAACATCCTTAAGTTGTTCTACTAATGAGCACACACATCTTATTGTTCGTGTAACATTTCTCTCTCTCTCTATATAAAAATCGATATGAATTCAAGATGTAAGGATGTATGTCTGAGAAAGAAATATCAGAGGACCGGAGGATCTTGGATACCTAGGATCTTCCTTGAATTAGCAGATGGGCTCAAGGCATTAGGGCTCCTTTCAACAGTGTTATGGTTTATGTTATCCTCCAATAATTAACAATCCAAACCTAGTAAGCAGCAGCATTATAACATTACAGCTGCTGGCATTGTATCACGACCTTGATATGACTTAATGTTTGTCAAAAAAACGCACCACCGCCAGATTCAAAGTCTACAGTACCTGTACGTTGAAGGCGTAGCACAACCAGCATCAGAAATTGCAGATGCCCAGACCGATAAGGATGGGAATCGAATCGTTTCCAGAGGAACCATCTTCTCAGAGTAATGAGAGTTTCTTCTCCTTAGAAAATCCAAGCCATTCGTCTTTTTCCATCTGCAAGACGTTTTCTCCCCAATCGTTAGATGACTAAACCCCTGAACAGAGTGAAGTGAATCAGGGGATCAATGTGCAAGACTTGAATTCCTCAAAAGGCGATTCTCAAACAAGAATCCAAAAACTCAATTTCAGGGCAAGTATTTCTGACGAGAATTTGGGGCTCAAATTGGATAGAAGGAAGAGAATTTTGCATTAGATTGAATTGGAAGTCTGGAACCTTCACATCCCAGAAGCATCCGGGGCCGAACTCATGCTTTTGAGCTTCGAGTACGGTAATGTAGATTGCACTACACATTTCACACTACTGCACATTCCTTAAGAGAAACAAGATTTTCATTAAAGTTAGATTATTTCAAGAGCAACATCAGATAGGGTATCCTACCCATAATTCACAAGAAGGTCTCCGTATGACCACAATGTTCATAGTGATCATACAGAGACTCGCAAAGAATGCAACGCTCAAGTTCTTTAAATCTCAAATTAGACTCTATGTATGGTTCAGATATATCGCGCATATATCCACAAGCAGCTCATCGTCTTCGATCTCGATTGTGCTAGAGCCAATTGCAGAATTCCACACAACAGCATCTTAGGATTACACTCCATCACTAAAAGTAATACTCCTTCAGACTATTTTCTCTGCTCTGTGTACGTATTAGAGCTAGCTCTGATGTGTGTGGATGAAAGATGAACTCCGATTCGCTTACTTTCTGTGTGATTGTTTCGGATTCGAATCGCTGCCGAAATTGGCTTTCTTTTATAGCTGCATTGACGTTTTCTGCACTGTTTTTGACAAGTTTATTTTGATTTCTGCAGAAACTCTACTGCAGTATATATGATTTTTAAAGCTTTCTTCCAAGTTTCTAATGTCGTAATGTCGTCCTCCTAACTTACTTCAAGTCCTATTCTCTCCTGTTCTCCTGTTGCGATTTGTTAGATACTTCAAGTTTTCATCATAGCTTCTCCGATGTAGTCGCTTAGTTCGTAATCCCTCATCTTGTCCTTTTGCAATATGTTTTTGTCATAGTTTCGGATATTACAGTCGCTTTCGATTCGTATTCTCTCATTTCCTGTCTTACAAATTAAAAGCAGTACATTTCGTCAACAAACTGCAGAGCGCAAATTTTAACAGCTTAAGAGGACGACGTGCCCTTGAAAGTAAGCTTACCTCTGTTTCCGCTGAAATCTCGGGTTTGTCAAAGTGCCATATACAATCGTTTCCTTAGCCATGTCTGCTGATCTCAGAAGACGATGAGTCCGTGCAATCTGTGCAATGCTCATTAACCAATCAAAACCCTTGTCGAAATCAAATCCAATAGCCGCAGAAGTAAGATGAGATTGCTATAGAAAGCGTTTTCATACCACAAACTGCAAAGCGCTAAAAAGAAATGAACAGGTTCTGCAGTTCAAAGTATCACAAGCACCGTGTTTTGATGAACCTCCAGAAGCTGTGATGGTTTCAAGATTGGGACGCGCGCACTTGCCAAAATCTGTTTCATAAACCTTCTGTTTTGATCTAAGAAGATAGTTAGGGTTATACTTCCTTGCTCTCCCAGAGATCTTACACATAATCACATTGCTTGGCCCATATATACTGCAGTACTCTTGTTCACATCCATGCACATTGCCTGCAGAGTTCCCTTCCACATTGAGTCGATCTATGCAACCTTGCTTGCAAATGCTCACTAAACAATCTCATGTTCGAAACTACAATTGCAGCTCATTTCACGTTCCGCAGTTCCTTACATGCATTCCAATAACGACGCCAGCCTTCTGCATGAATTGTCACATTTACGTGTATGCAGAAAGTCAATCCCTGTCGATATTGGTTCGTAGCAAGCTCCCACTATACCTCAACGGCAGCAATGCCGAACATGATGAGAGAAAACCACAGCTGATGGATCACTTCGATTTCATACAAGGCAACAACCCAACTGTGCGAGAAAAATTTCTTGCAACAGTAGCCATCTTCAACATCAAAATCATGTGAAATCGTACCGTTCTTGATCTTGGGTTCATGCATGCCGGCTTTTCCATTTCCCAATCTCGTCAATAAACCTACGGTATTTTCAGTTCTATCAAATGATAACCTAATCCGACGAATTCGTGCACAAAACTCTGGATATAAATGCATTAATACTTCCTACTCCCGATATCTGCAAGCGTTTGACATGGCGAAGAAGTAAGAGCTTCACCGAGCAGCTTCGATTTGAAAGTGGAATTTGGCAGAGCGGCCGTAGCTCCCAAGAAAACCCACCACGACTGGAGTAAGTTTACCAACCATGGCGATGGAGTTCTTTCGATTTATTAGGGTTCAGGAAACGACGAAATTAGTTAGGTTTGTCCGTCTTGTGGAATGAGTGGTAAAACACCAAATTGACGGGATACATGACGAAACCCCCGATGAAGATGGCACACGGCAAGCACGTACATAACAACAACAAAAACAATGCATTCATTAATCTCAATTAATTACGAAACAATTGCAAGCAAAAGCTCCTGCGGTGGCATGTGGACAGGAAGAAGATATCCTCCGAAACTGATGATTAGAGTGGTGCCGACACGCACAAAAGCTCCAAAACTCAGGCTAGGGTTTGGCCACCCAGAGAATTCTCGTAAGAGGTTCGCTCATATCTTCTGAGGTCAGGAAGCCACCAAACCAACATGGGACCCAGACTTGATGGATCCAGACATGGGACCAAGCATTCATAGCTGGAATTCTTTTAACAAAGTTTCCTGTAAAACGTGAAATTCTTTAGCAAATCTTCCCGCAAACTGTAAACTTCTTTCTTGCCAAGAGACGGACGAGATCGATCGAAGGAGCTAAAGAAGATATGAATTTCTGTGGGGTCGAGCCAGAATCCAAATCATCGCCTGCATTGGCTGCTCCAAAGCCGGGTCAACATTGATCTCTCCACGTGCTTAGCAAACAAGCGCCCCCCGCGTTCCAAGCGCGCAAGGTGGCGACTGGAGACTCGCTCCGCACGCGCCAGTCGCGGCCGTGGCGCCAGTTGCCACCCCGCCTGACTTGGCACGCCAGTGAATATCTCCAAATATCTCAACCCAAGGTCGTCGCGAACTTGGCGAGACGACAGCGAAGCTTTTATCTGGCATCGCGCACGCTAACCCTCACTGCAGATTCGGCTTTCTGCGTCTGGGGTTTTACATTACCTTAGTGGCCTACTGGCGTCCCTACTGGCTGGCCCGCCCCTGCATCCCCTTGCTCACTTGGTAAGCTCACCTGGGCTACATCTGTCGCTTGCTCTGCGACTGCCCCTGCAACCTCACTCACTCAACTACGTTAACTTAAAGTTCATCCAATGCGGTTCTGATAACTGGTGCTTGCAGCGATTCGTTGTGCACATTTAAAGTTGCAGTAAGTAAGGGTCTGGACGTGAAGGAAAGGGATTGAATCAGGAGTGTCGCAACAATATTGTGGCGAGCGTCTTTTCGATCGTGTGAGGGTTTGAGGGGATTTGCGGTGAGCGTTCTTGATTTGTGGTTTGTTTGTTTTGGATGTGGGATTTGGGGTCGCAGCAGGTTTTGAGGTTGCAGTAGGACTTGAAGTATTTGACGGGTGTTGTGAAGGGTTTGTTTTCTAGGGGGACCTTGGGGTGATGAACCAAGGCGGAGCGGCTTCCACACAGATGACATTGGAGTTGCAATGAGAGATGAGACTAGAAAGAAGAATGCAGCGGCGGCGGCTGCGGCGGCAGCAAGGGTGGCGAGGACCACCACGAGTGTGCGGATGTGGGGCTACTTGCCTGCTGCGTCTCCGCAGCGGGCGCCGCTGTTGCAGCCCACGCCCGTGCCTCTGACGCCGCTCAATGATCCACTCCAGACAGTCTGCAATGGGGGTTGCGGATTTGGAATTGCC
Organism: Antitrichia curtipendula; assembly: GCA_951230915.1. Classification (NCBI taxonomy): domain Eukaryota; kingdom Viridiplantae; phylum Streptophyta; class Bryopsida; order Hypnales; family Leucodontaceae; genus Antitrichia; species Antitrichia curtipendula. Next base: position 6,773,123 of record OX579633.1, on the reverse strand, counting down.
ATCTCGGGTACGCACCAGTCGACCTCTGGAAATGCAAACCCTTGAGAAATCACTGTCAGTGTGAAAAAACACACTTACCTTTGCTGCAAGCTCAAGTTCGCTTGGTTATCTGTCGAATTCTACCTGCGAAAATGGGCTGGAGTCTGTGCAGCTTTAACACATCGTGCCAACAACCCAATCTGCCATGACTATTGCAGTCGTATGCACACCCTTGTATGGCTTGTTACGATTGAAATCTTCTTAGTTGAGATTGATGCCGGTTTGAGCTTTGCTTATGTGCCATCGTGCATGTTTGAATTCAAGTTCAAAACGTACAACGATAAGTTGTGTCCCTGAGCATTTGATCTAAACACACAATGAGTTTGTGTCCCTGGAAAGCTCTGTCGAAATCGGTACATATGTTATTCAGAGATTTGGCAGGAATTGGTTTCTTGTATGATTCTTCAAGTCATACGAATCCGATTTTCCAGTGCCTTGTTTCCGAAGAAATGATAAATATATCTGAAGCGGGGTGATTGCAGTGTAAAGCTAGCTCATGGTTGTGTAAATGCGATGGACGAAACTCGTGACTATGGCTATTGGTGGTGATGATATGCAGAATCCGGTAAGCTCAATACATGGGGTTCTACTACAGATCTGGGACAGTGCTACCTAATCTCTGGCAAACAGCAGGTGAGTGGCATCGTTGGAGCGGTTTTTAGTCACTTCGAGATGGATCGTTGTGTGTCCGACCCTAGCTTCTTCTTTTAGGGGAAATGGTTTCCGGTGAAGGGTTATAAGTATATTCTCGGTGTTGGTCTTGCAGCTGCTGCTGGATTGTTTAGAAATGGGTAAACAAGAAAGTTGATAGCATGGTATTTAGAGGTGCAGTATGTGACATTATAGTACTACTACAGGAAGCTGCAGGCTGTGCAAAGCGTGTGAAGCAGACTCCAGGGCTAGCAGTAGTATAGCTTGTGATGGTGTTACTCTAGGGATCTATCAGTTGAAACTTGATATACGACCTGGCTCATCTACCCGATTGGTCTTTGGTTACAGTTTCCAGTGCTGCTGCATGCAAACGGCGCAACCATGGAACAAATTAAACAAGTCTAAATTGCTGTACACTAAACTCAACACTATTAGTAGGGCCAAGATTGTGGTGCAATTAAGCTTTGTGACTATGATCTTCAGTTATTACTGTTGGCATTGTGACGACTGAAAGGGGTAGAAACTGCACATGGAGATGACTCACATTGCGGTTGTTCATGCCTGCTCAGGAAGTTCCTGAGCCATATCCACTGCCAACGGAGTCCCCTATTGTTCAAGCGGCTGGAGGTTGGGCACATTGTGCAGCTGTTACAGGTATTTGCTCTTCTCTCCTATTTTAGTTTCTAACCGACTTGGTGGGACAATGATGGACCCAAGTTCAATTTCCTGCGACCTGTGACTCTTGAGATTACGTTAATTTGAATTATGCTTGGCTTGCTTATTTGGGCTTTTTGCTTCATTTTCTTTCCTTTCCCTGCACTATTTCACTTTAGGCACTGTTGGCACTGTTGCCTGGAAAATGGATACTATTGTAATCGGGGCGGATAATGTAAGGAAGATCACGGCTTTCGTAAACGCCAAATTGATTTTCTTGCAGTCATTGGCTTTATTGGAAATCATATTAGTACTTGGGTTTATAGAATAATTTTTAAATTATGTTGCAGGTGGGAAGTAAGCTCGGGGTCGTAATGTTATTTAAATTGGGTTTTAATGTTATTTAAATCTGTAATGCTGGGCTGGGATTCTCTATTTTCATGGTAGATGCTCTTCGTTAACTCAAAACGATATTCTTTAGAAAGATGAACAGGCATTGCGTTTTCCTGCTGCCTTTTAAATGCCCTGTGCATATCCAGAGCTGTAGAGTAGCAATCATCTAATCAGGTCAAGATATCGCTACAAATTCAATGAGAGAAACTTGTTTTCAACGAGGTTAAGAACGTAGGCCGCAAGTTTTACGTACGCTTGATCATATAACTTCGACTTGCAAAGTTTATGGCCTGAGAACAAGATACTTTGTTCGTGAGGGAGTTCTGGAGTTTACTAAATACGGATTTTCTGTTCTCCTATCAAGGCCTAGGGTGGGCAGCTAAGTGTGCCTGGAGTGGAAGGGCCTCTCTCGTTCCCGTGCACTTATTTTGAAGTTTTGAATTATGTATCGCACCGGGAGATTATCCGTCACTGCACAGCTCAGTTTGCTTTTACTGAGAGTGGAGTGACTGTCAAGCTTTTGAGCAACTCCTGAATTCAGCTCACCGCGTGGCCTCATTACCTGTGTCTCTGGATGACAGGATGAGCACGGTGGGTGAAGCTGTTTCAGATGATGCCTTCTTGATTGTAAGGAGAATAGACAGTGAAAAAAGAAATCAGTAGATTAGTCGAATTATGGATTAGTCGAAGCAGTAGGATTACTGCACGTCATTCACGTACTGCTTGGTAATTACAGTGTAGTAGAGTGCAGTGTAAATCGTTAGAGTAATCAGATTTTGTAAGTAATTTGGCGCGATTGGCATGCACTATTAGCTAAGGAGAGATTCCGGTGAAGTTCCGAAAACGTTTTTGTCCATAGAGCTTTTCTTACAGGACTCCTTGTGTGCTACCTGATGAACTGTAGCGACTAGCTCGTTACATGGACTTCTTGATCGTTGACTTCTTAGTTACTGTAAGTCATCTTCGAAGGGTTTCTCTTTTGTCGTTCCAGGTTCCTTGACTTTTGCTACTGATGCAGCTTCTGCTAGTCCAGCTTTACCAATTGTCGATGGGTAGAATGCTGCTCAGGTGACACTGAGTGTGTATTGTATGTAGAGAATGTAGCAGGGTACATTTCAGGGGGGATTCTCACCTGAGGAGCACTAGGTTGTCTGAGTTACTTGATATTTTTCTGTGTTTGTGAAGTTTTTTTGGTTGTTGTTATACGGCAATCATTACATGGGTGTACCGTGCCTTGTAGATTATCTCTTTGGTAACGGCATGAACGTTCGGAACACTTGTTGAACACTCTGCTGATCTTTTGTGATCTGTCTAAAAGAGAACATGTAATATAATTTAGGGTGTGCATTTAGTACTCTTGATTGCGAGCCTCGTTAATACTAGCTCTCTGCGTACTTGCTCCTCATCTTATAGTGTGTCTCGAAAGTGACTGCAGTGCCTGATGATGTTCATGGTTCTCGATCATCTTCTAGTTTCTAGATAGACCTAGTGAAGTATAGAGTCTGGCAATCTGGTAATCCATGTGGGGAAGACTTTCTGAGAGCAATCTAGTTTTTATTACAGTGCTATTGACTGCACATTCACAATTAGTGTGCAGTATCTTTCTCAAGTAGATGCATTCTCACTACTGAGAGAAGCAAAGATCGTAAGAAAATCAGATCCATCAGGTCGTGAATGCATGATATGAAACGTAGTACTGGTGCTAACAAGCAGTTTTAATAAACTGCTTATTAGCACAAGGCCCTTCCAGAATCTTGTGAAGGTTGTGTATGACATTGTCTTATTTTCAGATCGCTTGACCAATATTGCGTTTGTGGGTGCAGGAGAAGGTGAAGTTTACACTTGGGGCTGGAGCGAGTGCGTTCCCAACGTGAAGCCCAATCTGGACGAAAGTGAGCAGCAGGGGGACGAAGCAGCATCTGCAGGTGCTCCTAGCACAAGCTTACAGTTATCTCCAAGGAACAACGTGGCTGCAAAACCTTCTTCGTCTGCTCCACCATTGCGTACTAGTGGAGGGTTGTTGGCCAAACAGAGTGGAAGGCAAAACCATCGGAATCTGACATGTAAAACCACTGACAATAAAGGTGCAGAAGAAATTCTCAAAAAGAGGAAGGTTGTTAGCTTTGAAGATGGAGGATCTCCTGTAAGTCCTACCGCAGCCGAAGAAAATGTTTTTGCACCACCGTGTTTGGTGAATCTGGATCCTGGAATCAGGATCAGTACAGTAGCTGCAGGTGGACGTCACACATTGGCTTTGTCAGGTAAATTTCTCACTTTCAGTATAAATTTTCTAACTTTTCCAAGTCTACAAAATGAACTGTCCGATATATTGGTAGGAATGCGGTCACCTGTTACACCAGTCATTCGGTGTCTTCGAATTCCTCGTGTACTGCAGTCTGTCTAATATATGATTCTCTTTCTATCGTGGTAGTTGGAATTTAGTTTTATATGATTTCTTTACATGTTTTAGCATGTGTTATCGAAATGGTACCTAACCTCGGGATGTCTGGCAATAGATGGGGGTCAACTTTGGGGTTGGGGTTATGGAGGCGAGGGTCAACTTGGATTGGGCTCCCGCATGCGGATTGTTTCTTCTCCGCAGCATATCTCTTGCTTTAATTTACCAGAGAGCGGCATGGCTAGAAATGGAGCTTCTATCCATGGGAGCTTCATTAAAGCAATCGCTTGTGGAGGCCGCCACAGTGCCGTCGTTACTGGTACAAACACAATCCGCTCATTTCATAGTCTATATTCTCCTACTTAAATTAGTAGAAGTAAGCGGCTGTGCAATTGTTCAGTATCTAATTTCCTCTATTTAAAGGGATGAGTGAGTGGTTACCATCTGATCATGGCACATCTATGCAGCCTACTGTTTACTGGACAAGTCTATGTCAGAGAAATTGATGGACTGGTTCTGCATCTGTTCATAGCATTACATTCATAAATGTGCATTAACAACCTTCCTCTTATTACCAGGATATGTCAATGCATGGAGACTAGTCCTCTAAACATCTGCACTTTTTGGATAAATCTGCAACCTTGAGACGTGAAATTTCTCTACTGACGATGGAAATTGGTAATTGATAACAGATGCTGGAGCTTTGTTAACCTTTGGATGGGGTCTCTATGGTCAGGTTTGTTTCTAAGCTTCCATCCTAGTTATCGGTGTTTCAGCAGGAACAAGAGATCTTTTGAGAAAATTGGTCTGTTTCTGCTCTTCCCCGTTTCCTGAGATATATTAATTCGTTGAACCGCTCACTACCTCCCTTGCTGACAACGTTGAGCCAATGCTTAGAAACTACGAAGCTGTATACTATCGTATATGTTTTTTAGATGACGAGAGGAGCTTGTTTTCGGAAATGAAAGCATGTGAATGTTTTTGTTCTTCTACTCTCTTTTCATCATTGAAGGATTTCGACTGAATTCAGAAGATACGAATCAGGCAGTTTGAGGGATAAAGCTGGTATATTACCTTGTTGGCAGGTTGGTCAAGGCAGTACCGAAGATGAGCTGAGCCCTTGCCCTGTTTCAGCATTGGGTGGAATTAAAGTCGTAGGGATAGCAGCAGGCTTATGGCACACTCTCTGCATTACTGATATTGGAGATGTATATGCTTTTGGTGGAAATCAGTTTGGCCAACTTGGCGTGGGTGGAAATACTGCAGAGGTTGCCTTCCTTAGGCCTATGATTTCTTCTGCACTCCTCCCATCTAAGTTCCCTTACCCAAAATATTTCGGTTTCTAAATGTCCTACGTTGTATTAGAAACATTTATGTTTCTAATAAACATAAAGCTATACATGTAATTAGCACGCTACGTAATTAGCAAAGGATAGTTTGTACGTACCCTTTGCACTCTTGCAGGAATTTTATAGAGGTTGGCATTCATCCAAGCTGGTTTCCCTCTTCAGCAAGAATTGCATCGTCTACATACTGTGTTAACTTAGGCTCTTTGCATTGGTTCAGACGGCTCCACGACTAATTGATGCACCACTTTTGGAAGATGAAGCATCTGTGGCGGTTGCATGTGGTGCACGCCATAGTGTTGTGCTAACAGGTATCTTGAAACCCTCTTCTTTTTTTACTTTACTTTGATGATGGTAATTGAGGCCCTTATTCGATGATGTCAAAGGTCTTCTGTACACCTCTAAACTAGTGGTTGTTGTATCGTCTGGTTTCAGGATCAGGAAAGATCTTCGCTTGGGGCTGGAACAAATATGGGCAGGTACAGTTTACGTCCTGCTAACTTTGTTGCATCTTTATGTCTTCTTGTATAGTGACATTTGTTGTGGCGTGGTGGTCTCGTTCCACCATAAGTACAATATTTTAGCAGGCGGTAGTTCAAATGTATGCGGAGTGTACTAAATTGTGCCGAGTATTCTAAAATATCATTTCAGAGGTCTTGAGTGTATAGCCATGTCAGACCACACTTACTAGCGGGTACATGCTAACTCCCCCTAGCTATCAGAGATTGTTGTCCAAGCATATGGCTTCTTTTTCTATCTTCCTGGTGCTTATCATTGTCACATCTTTAGACCCAAGATACGATTTCCTGTCTAGATCTGAAACGATAAGGTTTCTTTTTAAGGTGTTGTCGAGGTCTTTGATGTGTCATCCACTTGCTTGTGCAGTTGGGTTTGGGTGACAGTAACAATAGAGACTTGCCAGTTCAAGTTACGATGAATGATGGTGGGCGTGCAGCCAGTGTTGCCTGCGGATGGTGGCACACACTGGCTTCAGTTCATATTAAGTGATCCGAAAGGCAGCAGAAAAATTTGGCCAAGTTACTTGTACTGTACATGTTTTTCCTCTGTGTTGGCATAGAGTTGAAGAAGCACTTTTTTACTGGCTAGTTCCAGCGGCTAGTATATCTCTTTCCCAAATAAGCTGTTCACAAGAGAATCGTATAGGCTTTCTCTCAGAAGAATTCATAACAAAGAAGTGAGCTTCAGTAGGGGTTTCACATGGGTCTTCGATATTCTCGTTCATTTGCGGATGAGTCAACATCTTTCGTTTGCAAACTCGAAGCTCATTGTGTTGCATGCTCCCTTATGTTGTGTTTGAATGCTGTTGCATCCATTTTGCCGTCGTCCCGAAAAGCATTTGAGCATGTTTTTGTGTTACCCAGTGGACTTTGTTGCAGGGTCTGAAAAATAATTATCTTCAGGTATGCCGTTTCTAAGAATTGAATTATTTGTCTTTTGGGAGCATGTTTCCAATTATGTAACCATTATTTCCAATTAAATTTTATGTTAGGTTCTTGTTGGTAGTCAAAAGTGAAATTTGGATTCATTTACGATGCATTTTTTGAGATTCGAAAGAACAAACAATGAATTTTCAAAGTATAGAAAATAAGTGTATTTTGTAAATTATCTTTAGACTCATGAAAATCTTTACATTTTAGGCAGGAATCTATAGCATTTGCTTTTAGAAATGAATCATATGCTTTGAGAAATGAGTCATAGTTGGTTGTAATTACTTTATGCACTAAACTTCTTAGAGGAACTTCAATAGTATACCAAAGAAACCTATCTTAATATTTTTTTAATATTTAATTCTACCAAATATTTTTTTAGGTATGGTAAAAATTGTAGATTTGTTGAAAATAATAAATTTGATAATACTATTGTTTCTTTTACTAATAGTTTTTTGCATTAGCAATGATGAAAACTTTCTTTTCCTTAAGTTACTCTAAAGTTTCTTTAGGGAGAGCTTGTATGTGAGCCTAATAGGCAATTTAATGCTAATTTGAAGTAATAAGATAGAAGAAGCTCCTTGGATTGTCTTACCAACCATTGGTAAGCAAGAAAAAAAGACCCTATGTTCCATCAATAATGAATAGATAATTTCATTGGTCAAGATTGGTCACTCTTTAAAGAACTAATACATGTAGAATTTTTAGTGGATTTATCCATTGATACATGTAAGGAGGCATTTAGCAAGTTGCATTGATGATACAAGCAATGACTTTTTGCATTAAAATAATGTTTCATATTTTGTGGTGAGGAATTGTCATATATTTTGGCAATATTCTTATAATTTGTACTTTATAAAAAGAAGTTAGCAAAATTAACTTTTAATACATAGTCATCATTGTACTTTCAAATGTCTCATATTTTTTACATTATATACAGATGAAAGGATATCAAAATTAATAAGTATGAAATCATGAAAATAATATAATGTAGATGGATGTAAACATTTTATTAACAATAGAATATTAAAATATTTATATTTTGATATTATATTACATTTGATATTATAAATTAAATATTAAACTATTATAAGATTTTTTTGAAAAGTTGAGCACTTACATTGTTGCATTCTTTTTTGTTGATAATATAATACCATTATCCACATTTGCTACATATATTTTTAAATGCATGTTAATCACAGAAATGGAAGTATAAAAAAATTTAGGAATAAATTTTTATTTATCATTTGTAACTCCAATTATATATTGAAAGATTTATTTAGAATAAAATCAGAACATTCTTCAACTTCAAGGAAGAAGATTCCATTTACTTTATCATAAATGAAGATTCATTTTATTATAGAAATGTAGGATGCAAGGCTTGTCTATGATTCATAGGATATTCTATCACAAAATATATTTTTGTTAGAATGCTACTATAAACAAACCCTTTTGCCTTTCCATTCAAAAATGTTATGAAGCTCATTTCTAAGTATAGGCTTTATTGGCTTTAATGCAATGCAATATCTTTGATAAACTTTTAGAGTAGCAATCTATTCAAAGTTCTTTTCAAAGTTTTTTATAATCATTGTACATATAGCTTTGGTTAATTCAAGGTCAATGTTCTTTTGGCATAGAGTTGATAAATTATAGTAGGGCTATTATTTTTCCAAATTTGTTATATGAATCTCAAATTATGAAGAAATCTACAATGTAAACAATTATAATATTGGTAGTATTTTTTTAACCCCCTAAGGGACCAAGTTGCATTTTTTGGCAACATAACTTTTTTGAATAGCTCACTACAAATAGAATTTTTAATATTTTTCTTTGAAATTTTCACACATGTGGTCAAGGGATATCTTTTACATCCAAATTTTTTTATAAATCTTTACTACATCGTTAAAAAGTTTTTGTATAATATGTAGTTTCTTTTTCAACTCCGGCAGCTTGAGAAAATTTTTAAAAGTCACTTTTTTCAAAAAAAAAATTGAAATTGGTTTTTTTAGACCTATATATATGGAAAGTTTTTAATCATTCCATTTTGGTCAATGAATAAAAAGTCATGAAGAGTTTTAATTTGTGGATAATTATGAATTTTTAATTCTAAAATTAAATTAAAAGTCTTTTATTTTAACTCAATGTTCAATTTCTTTTTAAATAAAATAAAATCATAGGATGTAGATTGTTTATTACTACCTCTGTCCCAAAATGATCTTCATGTTGTACTTTGTAACGTTGAAATCAGTCAAATTTGACTTTTAATTGCTATCTCGGACTTTTAAAATGTTATTTTCAACCTTAATTCATAACATTTTGTCCAACAAGAAGATATTTTTGGAACAAAGGGAGTACAACATTACAACCATTGAGATTGGCATTTTTAGATTCTATAACTAAATTCTAAACAATTTAGTATTTTGAATCATTTTCTACTTCTTTCTAATTACTATTTTTTTCCTATGTGTTGTAAAATTCCAAGTGATTTGAAAATTTTCAAGCAAGTAGCCAGCCTGCCTTGAAGAATGAATTCCAAAAAGCACCACCATTTTGGACATTTTTATATACAAATGTGACATTGTGAATTGCAGTTGTCCTATTTTTGCAAAGGCAAAAAAAGGATTTTTGTCAATTCAAACGCTAATGTCTTTCAATCAACACAATGGAAATTTATGAAATTTTTTCCATGTCTATTCAAACTAGCATACTACAAGGTCCTGCGGTTTTATGTGTCCAAAACTATTTTTTTTCTAAAATTTAGTACTTGTACTAGACATGACATTTTTGGAGCATTTTTAGTGAAAACATGGTGAATGAACTCTAAGGGTTAAAGAGGTTAGCCTTTTAACCCCTAAAGTTTTAAGGCCTCTTTTCCATCAAAAAACACTCAAAACTACCATTTCTATAGCAAAGAGCAAGAAAAAAATTTAATGCTTTTTTAGCATATCTAATACTAGGATCTTGTACTAGACAAGTATAAGAATGTGTGAAAGAAGTTTCACAAACTTTAACCTTGTAGATTGCAAGATATTGAATTTAAAGTGAAGAAAACAAGGTTTTTTGCACCTTCCTCAACTACAGTTTTTTGGTTTTGAAACTTCATAACTTATAATTTTTGCTCTACTGATTTTGAATTTCTAATTTTGTATGATAAATAATTGAGTTAAGAGTCTAGGAAAAAAAATTCAAAAAATGCACACTTAGTTTTCACTCATTAAAAATTTGTTTAAGTAGAAGTAGGTTCAAGATTTAAGTAAAATCCCTTTTTTCTTTTGAAGAATTGTAAAAATTGAGGTAAAAAATAAATCCTACAAATTGTTTTTTCCATAAGAAGCTTTGATTGCCCAAAAAACAAGATTGTCCATAACTTTTACATAATGAATCCAAATGGAGTAAATCAAAGCTTCCCATGTACATAAAAATGTGATATATAAAAAACAAAAAAATTATTTATTTATTTATTTATTTTTAAGGATTTCTTTTGCCTGCTGAACTAAAAAAAGGCTTTATAAGCCACAACTTTTGCTCCCAGGCTCCGATTGAAATAAAAATTATATTTTTGAAAAGTTAATGTATTTTTCTATCTTCAAGAAATTATGACAAATAATGAGAGCATAGGAGCCTTCCCAAAATCCATTTTATCCCCCCAAAGGACAATGGGACTTTAGGGGTTAATGTATCCAATTTTTTTTACATTATTATAAATGTCTCCATCATTGGAAGTAGGAAGATATTTATAACTACAAAATAAGGGCAAGTTTATATTTTAGAGAACAAACTTTCATCTACCTTAAAAGTGATTCAAATTAAAGAATCCACTCAAGTAAAAGTCTTAGTTATGTTTAGAAATATTTTGTGTATGAGTTCATGTCTTATTCAAATCTTGATCTTTTACTTAAAGTTGTCTATTTCCAAGTCCCAGTGCACTTGTCTTCATTTAGAGGTGTCTAATTCCTACACATTGTTTAGCGTACAAATCAAATCTTCCATCCAAAAATATCTATTTCCAAGCATCTAGCAGTTGTCTAACTCTAATGCGTTGTCTAATGCATTTGTCATGAGTTGGAAGTCATTTATCTCCAATGCATTTGTCATCCAAGTACTAAGGTAGTGTGCTCTAAAAGCGCCCATCTTCTTGAAACCGCCCCTATTTTTAGGTGGAGAATGGAGATGGGGTGATCTTTAAATGGACCAGTTTAGCAATTGAATAAATTGAGAAAAAATTGTTTTTCTATTGCAAGAGCCAATCATTGTCTTTGATTTCTGCACATCTCTTTACAAGTTGCAAGTGGACAGATTTTGGAAGACCTATGGTCACAAATAGGTGCCTATGCCCTGAATCTTTGAAAATTCATAAGTATTTCAAAAATGCTTGGAAAAATACAAAACCACTTGTGTTAGGTACCACATCTATTTTTCTTTCTCTGAAAAATGATCTAAAAATATTTTTGTCCACGAAAGCCTGTGAAAAAGGCGGACCGGCCCTTAAATGGTCGCTTTAAGAGCATACTACCTTAGAGCTATCTAATTCCAAAGCACATATCCACTATCTAAAGATATTTATCTTCAAACAATCTTTGCTTGCATACTAGTACACATTCCATCAAAAATTAGTTCATCCATCAAGGCATAAACAACTTCTTTTGTTTGCATACCAATGCTCATTTCAAAATTTTTACTAACTCATGTAAAAATTTTCACTAAATTTGATAACATAAAATATGGTCTCACCTATGTTCTATTTTTTACAATATGATAAATTAAATTGACCCTTTCAATCTTGAAATCCTTCATTTTTAAAGGGTTGAATGAGACATGATTCTCTACATAAACATATTTATAGTTAAAATGAAAATACTTCATTTCCTTCAATTTTTTTGTGCACATTTTTAAAATGATGTCATTTAGGTTTTATGAAAAATGATTTCAAAATTGATTATCGTTGCAACAAGTTATCCCGTAGTTGGCTAACAAAGGAGTTCTATATATTTCAGTTAACAATTCTTAATACACGTACTTTACACCGAACTAGCTTTACATAGATAATAAACAAAAGTGGCCTAATTGGTGCATTTGCTTCCACATTGACCAAAATCATATCCAATTAATTGCACCTGAATCATCCAACTAAGCATTTGAGCCTCCTAAGTCTCCATTATCAAACCATCTAAATTTTGTTGAATCTAGTTGGGAGTCAAAAAAGTGATTCAAAATTTTCTTAGGATGCATGTTTTGGGACAATGTATGAATAAGTTATAAATTTTCAAGATACATAAGGTAGGTATATCCAAAATCTACCCTAAGTTCTCATATCATAGGATTTACATTCATTCCAAGCAGAAATCTAGGTGAGGCAATTTTCCAAACAAGTCACAATTAAGGTAGAAGGGCCCATTGTGGTTAGATGACCCATAGTGAACACCTAGGGAATGGTCCCATTGTGGATTTTTCAGTTTGTGAGATTTTGGCTTCAATGCATGTCTTGCATGACAATAATATAGTGATAAGTAACTTCATTAGGAGCTTCCAACTTTTCAGTGTGAATTCATCGTGAGAATTAACTTTTTTAGGCCTTCCATGTTAGAAAATACTATGATTGCTTTAGGTGAGCAACAGGAGCATGATGGATTTAGATTTTGTTGGTTCTAAGGTAGTCTACAAACTCTTTTGGACCATGATGCATTGAAGAGTTCAAAAATTTATAGCAAATTCATACTTTGTCAAAAAAAAACATAATTTTAAATGCTCTCACTGTTTCTCACACTTGTACTATTGTTAGGAAAAAATTTAAAAATTTCAGCAACCACATGAGGGTAAACTCTTCAAGTGGATCACAATGGGTTGTTTTACCTTAGGTGTAGTAACCTTAGATGTATTTGCCTACATGAATCAACTTCCCAAAATCTGTTACCAGCTAAGGTAGGGGTCTGTAAAAGCGACATGGCTCTAAAAGCGACCTCTAACATTAATAGAGGTACATCTTACCTTCTTCAATGTACCAACGTTGGACATTTCAGGAGGGGGACGCTTTTAGAAACCACTGAGTTTCAACTTCAAAAATTTGTAACTAATTCCACAAAGGTCTGAAAAATACGAATCGACTTGGGGTTAGATGTCAATTTCATTTTTCTTCCTAGTAAAATTTACTGAAAATTGCTGAAAGTTGCTTTAACAGCTCCCTACCTTAATTGAAAAGTTATCAGTGAATGAAATTCCCTGAGAGCCTCTGCAGGCACTGAAAGTTCACGAACCTCACAGCAAAATTAAAATAATACCAAATCTTACATCTTCATTCATTTCTTAACTTAACCATAGCAAAACAGGGGCTTCCCGCAGCAGCTAATCCCCGTCATCAATCAGTCGAGGTCAGTCAGCACATCCCAAATCACGGTGCCTTATCTTTATCTTTTTTTTAAATTCTCGAGAGCCGACTTCACTCCAAGTAGGGCGTTTCCGTTCCGCCTCGGAAGTCGCGGTCAACACACAAGAGGCTGTGGCGGGTGATGAGCTGATGACACACACACACACATACAATTGAAGTTCAATGTACAGTACAGTACTGTACTGATATCTTCGTCATGCACTTGCACTTGCTTGTTGCGACCCACTCCCAATCTCCCATAGACGGTGTTTATTGTTTTAAGTTAATTTGAATTTGGGGCCAGCAGCAGCAGCAGCAGCAGCGTGAAGAAAATCTAACTTAGAGAAGTCGGTTCCATTTGTTCGAGCAATGGGAAAAGAATATGTGTGAAATCCCCGGTACATTCCTCTTGACTCTCGGTGAAAGTTATAACATTTCTGGAACTTCGAGGAGTAGGGGATCCTTTGGCTTTCCATCCATCAATCAAGGCTCCTATGAATGAAAGCTTATCCATGGATTGTGGGTGGTTGTAACGTGAATATATTTATATTCTAGTTACAATTCTATTGTAGAAGGACCTCCTGGTATGGGCTTCCCATTCAAGAATTGGATATAGTAGACTTCCATCGTACACTTATAATTAATTACCGGTAGCATCTATTTGTCACATTCAATGTTGATCTTGGCCCTACTAAGGCAATCACAGCATCGGAAACTTCACCATTTGTGTAACCTCTACTATAATTATTGTAATTGCCCATTATCTCTTATTTGCTATTAGAATAGTACAGAATTTGTTCAATCCACATGGGGTTTTTTGTCATTTTTTTCTTGTCTAACTTGATGTGGTGTCAAATGAGACTTCTTCTTCGCGTTGGCTCTGAAGGTGCTAAGAGTTTTTGTTTTTCCTCCCTCAAGAGAAGATGTGGTTTCCAATCTCGTACCATTGTTGAGTGGATATTGATGTAGGATCTTAAACAAATGCACAATTAATTTGCAATAGTCTCAAGAGTTGTTTTTTTATATCAATTGTAAGAGGAATAGGTTTCATTTTCTTCAAAAAGAAGTTCTGATGAAAATATCAACTTTCAACAGAAATGATTGAGTATTGTGTAATGTACATGAAAATAGAATATTACAAATTTGAAATTTTGTTTAATTATGTTGTATATTAATTACTAAAACTTATTTTTCTTGGTACTAATTAAATTAAAATAATCACAATCATTTTAAATTACTTATATTCATATAAACCATAGAAAATAAAATTAATATAAGTATGATTGCAATATCCAAGACAAAGTTTCCTTCAAAATATTGATTTCACAATCATTTTGTACAAAGTTAATCTTAATACAATTTGACTATGTCAGTCTCATTTGGTTAAACAATCATTGTGATTAATTTGAAATGTATTATGAGCTTTCACGTACAATGATAATTATTTATTATAGTGTAATAATATTTGACTTCTATAGTTTTTTGGATATTGATGATAAAAAAAATGATGTTAAGCAAGATGATTGGTCTGTAAGCATGATTGGTTTATAGAATTTAATGTTAGTAGGACAAATGGAATGCACTTGTGTGACGATGTCTACATCTTCATATTGTAGAATATTGGCAAGCATATACACATATATATTTATTTAAAAAGTTTCAACCAACCTGAATTATTTGAAAAGTAAATATAAGACATGAAGGAAACTAAAATGCTAGCGATTCTAAAATTTAATTGAAATATGTCAACCCTAGTGGTGAGATTATTGTAGCAAGCAATTTGAATTTCTGGAACCTTTTTTTGAAATAGTGAAATTTAATTCAGAAAATAATTCAATGTGCTATTTTTTCCTAAAAAAACAATTTATATTGGTTTGTATGCAAATATAATGTATGCTATCAAAATATTATTAAAAATATTTCCAATTATTTGGGTCTTTTTGCTACTTGGGTTTGGGTTTGATTTGGGCAACCAAGTTTTTCCTATTCGCAACATAGCATTTTCTTCTTACTCCAATTGAAAAAAATATATACTCCTAGAAGGCTAGTTTGTTCCTCCACCTCCAAATAATGTTTCAAAAAATCACACTTAAAATTTGAGATTGTAAGTGAATGAATGCACAGTTGGCTTGCATAATAAACCAATTTTTGTGTTCCAGTGCACTAGATGGACAATTTTGAGAAGAAAGAAAATTGTGGATAAATATACAATATTAACCTTGGAGTAAAATTAATATTTTGTTGATTGAGAAAATTAATCCTATTACTGTCACCAAAAATTTCACAAAATGGTGATTAAGTTTTCAAGAAAACATTAGTTCCTTTGCAAAAGTGTACCTTTTATTTCATGAAAGAGATTACTGATGGAATTTAAGTTTTAATTTTTTTTCAAAAATTCAACTATGTGAAAATAAACAAACAAAAATGGGTATTGTTATTTTTTAAACTAAATTTGTATGAATTTTATAAATCATTTCAATATTTATTTAATTCAAAAAAATCTATGATTTCATTATGAGAATATGCTTGAAAACGAAAATTTTGCAAGTGTAAATATTCAAATCTAAAATATTATGGAAAAATTATGCAACCTAAATTTGTATAGAAATTTGACAAACCAATAAGAAAATGGGAGTTTTGAAATTCAAACTATCAAAGATTTGTCCTAGTATCAAACATCAAACATTTTAGTGTCCCAACAACCAGATTTGTTTATCTGCACACAATAAAGTAAATCACCCTATGACATGATGAATGATTGGTTTGCCCTATTGGTATTGTTGAAAAAATTTAAATTATTTTCCACATAAAGACAAATGTGAGAAATGAAAAGAGCAATTGAAATTTTATTTCTTTGACAAAGATGAATTTGTTATGAATTTTTGAAGTGTACTATCCAAGTGACCTCAAAGAGTCTCTAGACTACCCCCAAACCAACAAAAAATGTATCCATAATGGTCATCTTATTCACCTAAAGTAGTCACAATGATCTAACATAGTCATAACATGAAGGCCTAAAAAAAGTCACTTCTTGTAATGAATTTATACTTAGAAGGTGGAATAGAAGTTTCTATTGTAGTCACCAATCACTTCATTGCTAACATTCAAAACATTAATTGTGGACACTAACTCAACCTAATGTAGTCTAAATCTCATTTATTGAAAAAAGTCCTTAGAGTTCAAGAGATTGATAAAAGTGTAGAATGAAGGTATAGAGTGCATGAATGCCTCCCTCCCAATTATATTGATTTTTCTTCCGGCTGTATATTATGAAATAAACTTACATATCATTCTAATTTCATGAGGGAGAGTGATTTTGTCACTAATAGTTGCACGTGTGTTAATCATGTTGAAGAGTCATTAAAAACATCAATGGTAAAAATATTCCTCCCTTGTAAAAAATTATAACCGTATATAAGTTTATTTTGTAATATGCATTACCCCCTAAAGCCCCGAGGCCTTTTCTCCATCAAAACACACTCAAAACTGCCACTTCTATTGCAAAGAGCAAAAAACTATAAAAATTGTTTTTTTTTGCATATCTAACCATAGGATCTTGTACTAGACTAGTATGAGAATGTGTACAAGAAATTTCAGAAACTTTGACCAAATAGATTGCAAGATATTTGCATTCAAAGTGAAGAAAACAAGTTTTTTTGCACCTTGCTTGACTAGATTTTTGGGCTTTGAACCTATTTAAATTAAATTTTTTGTATTTCTGATTTTGATTTTATAAATTTATATGTTGAATACTTCAGTTGAGAATCTGGGAAAAAAAATTCAAGAAAAAAACACTAATTTTAACTCATTAAAAAATTGTTAAGTAGAAGTAGGTTCAAGATTGAAGGAATAACTAAATCGTTAATAGCTCTAAGACAAAATTGAAATACCATAATCCCAACGGTGAGATTGTTCTAGCAAGCAAATTCAACCTTTTCTAACAAAAAATTTCTGAAAATTGTAAAAATTGCATTCAAAAATAAACCCTAAAGTTATTTTTTCAAGAAGATGCTTAGATTGCCCAAAAAACTAAGATTGTCCATAGCTTTTTCATTATTAGTCCAAATAGAATGAATCAAAGCTTCAAATGTACACAAAAAGACATAGATTTTGGAAAAAATATTTAAAAAAATTATTTTGACTTTTTGTGATTTTTTTGTATTGCCCGCCGAACTCTATTTTTGACATAACTTTTTCTCCCGGGCACTGTTTGAAATAAAAATTATATATCCACAAAGCTCTCGCAGAACCGTACAACTTCAAAAAATCCCAAAAAAATTCTCTACAAATTGAGGTCGCAAGAACCTACCCGGACCCAAATTGTCCCCCGAGGGGACAAACGGGCCTTTAGGGGTTAATAAAACAAATTAGTGGATTTGTTTCATCTTGCTGATTTCCAACAGTGCACTTATATAAACTTATTAAGGTAAAAGTATTCAAGAACACCTCTACAACGTGAACCAGTAGATGGATGGTTTGAATGATTCAGTTTTTTTCTTAAATGTTAGATTCTGTGATAAATGACCAACTTTAGTTGTTATGTAATTTTTGACACGCATAATATTAAACCTATGAATTTCCAAAGTTGAAAGTATAGGATACCTACTCATGCTACTAAACTCCACTTAAATGGACATCTTCAAAGCTAAATAAATGCTTCAATTTTCATTGGTTGCCTCAAATAATGCTTCAACTTTCATTGGTTATTATTGAGGTTTTGAGAATATAAATGGTCATTCAAGGGTAAAATGTAGGTGGGACAAAATTGATTGTGGCGCCTTTAGATGTGGCTTGCTTTAGTAAATATTCAAAAACAAAGTCACTTATAAAATTAGTTTTACAGTAATATTTTGGAAAGAACTAATATTCAAAATGCAATAATTTAGTATGACT
Source organism: Antitrichia curtipendula (assembly GCA_951230915.1). Classification (NCBI taxonomy): domain Eukaryota; kingdom Viridiplantae; phylum Streptophyta; class Bryopsida; order Hypnales; family Leucodontaceae; genus Antitrichia; species Antitrichia curtipendula. The sequence goes on along the minus strand of OX579633.1, from coordinate 6,754,940 downwards.
TCGGTAAACTAGTATCACACATACTAATAGAATAAATCATAGCATATAGAGGAGGCCCAAAGGCATTGTACACTTGCTCAAAAGTTTGTTGTCTGAATACTTTCTTTCTCTCCTACACAAATTAATTCAATTTGTGTGAGAGTTTGAACACTCCAAAGTCCCTCATACTAGATTGACAAATATTGGATGAATAATGATTAGAGTAAACATCTAGATGAAAGTAAATGAACATTAGATAACAATCATACTATTGGGGATGGTATGAAAATAATACAAAAATTCACACTATATATTGGTTTTATAATACTCCAAACTCCCAAGTTAGCATATTAGCGCATGTGTTTATATAATTACCAAAACTAGTAAAAATTAGTTATTATCATGAGGCATACTAATTGAATCAATCCCAATAGTGTATCCTACGCAAAGGCAAGATTCAACATAAATTAAGTCATTTTTGTATTTTTTTTTTAAAGTACCTCATGGCATCTAGTGATTCGTTTAAGGTAACATGGACTTCTCAAAATCTGACGTGGAAATTCCATTTCAGCACTTCTATGCCAAAATTAACCTTCATGTACGATATGGTAGGAATACCAATACCAATACCCCCCTTCTAATGGTAGAATAGGATATACTGAAACGGCCAATAGTGCCTCTATTGTTGATTTGAAAAGATTTGATTTGCTCACACTTTATTAGGAACAAATTCCAAATGTAATTGTTTTAGGTGAAGTTATGAGACAGGAATGGGATCTAGATGAAGAATCCACATTTATATTGGATTTTATATTTATATTCATTTATAAAAAAATCCATTTTTCAATTTTTACATTCTTCTTTATGCTCATTTCCGCACACATTGAGCTCAATTTCTCAAAGAATTCTCCAATTCTACAAGCTGAAACGCTTAATTTAATCATTGATGGTATTCCCTACCTTAGTACAACTAACAGTTTAAAAACCATCTTAAAATTGACAAAATGATTTCACACATCTTCAGTTTGTGTGGAGTAAACATCTTAGGTGCCTAAGTTACTAGGTAAACTAGAACTGTCCAATACCACCACCCATCCAATTCCGCCACCTACGTGACATTCCCATTTGCGTCAGTGGCCCACCAATTATTAGAATCTTAGCAACCCTTTATCATGATGGCAATGCACTTGGGGAGTGGACACATTAGCCCACGCTTCAACAAGGGTTTGCCCAGGCTTCAACCAGGGTCTATTCATGATTTAACATTTTTGCTTTGTAAAATCACATAGAATTCACTTCTTGTCGGAATGTCTTCATTCTTTTTGCAAATGATTTCTCTGAAAATTTTCAACCACTGAATCACTGAACAATATGGGAGCTAACAAATAGCTTCTCCAAATCTGTATGGTAATGTGTTGATCTACCTTACTCCTCCAGTAGCCCCCATTGATTAACTTTTTTTCTATTTCGCATAACCCATCTATGAGCCTCACTACTATGCCTGCTCCGTCTGTAGCCTGGACGAGCATTTTCACCGCACTAATTAAAAGCCAGATGCTGTTCTCCACGCACACAAGTTATTCCTTGCCAGGATCTAGGGGTGGGACCATGGCCTCCTGGACGGTGGATTTGCACACGATATTCTACTACCCAAAGTCTTCAACTGGATGGGCAATAAGGATATAAAATAAAAAATAAAAAATAAAAAAAAATAATAATAATAATAATAAATAAATATATATATATATATATATATATATATATTTGGAGTTGATGGGTGTTATCATTTTAGCTGGTTGTGTTTTTTCTAATATGAAAAAGAAAGGGGACTATCTTAAACAGTGCGGGCGGGATCATTTGATCATAGGACAACAAGGCGCACACACTCACACCTACAAGCTTATGCTTGCACTCAGCATGTGTGTGCAGTGGAATTGGAAACTTGTCTGAGTTTGGAAAAGAAGCGAAACCTCCCGGAACCTTCCGCTTGCGATGATCTGCAGATCTTATTCCCCGGTTAATAGGGGACCTTTAGACGTCCTCAACATAGAAATCAGATGTCAATTATGGGGCTTGGGTGGCGGGGGACTCCTGGTTGAGTATTTTGAGCGGAGCTAGATCTCATGTAGCTGGTTTTGGGGACCCTGCTCCACCCCACACCACCACCACCACCACCAAAAAAAAAAAAAAAAAGTATAAAAAGAAAACTGGAGGTGAAAATGTAGGAACTTATTATTTAACCCCTAAAGTCCCAAGGCCGGCCTCTTTTCCATCAGAAACCACTTAAAACTGCCATTTCTAAAGTAAAGAGCAAAAAGTTTTAAGATTTTTTTTTTTTTGCATATTTAACGTAGGATCTTGTACTAGACTAGTATAAGAATGTGTGGCAAAAATTTCACAAACTTTGACCTTGCAAGATATTTGTATTTGAAGTGAAGGAAACAAATTTTTTTGCACCTTGCTCAACTATATCATTTGGCTTTGAACCTTCATAGCTTAAAATTCTTGGTCTACTAAATTTGAATTTCTAATTTTATATGATAAAGAATTGAGTTGAGGATCTAGGAAAAAAAAATTCAAATAACATGCACTTAGATTTCATTCATTAAAAAATTGTTAAGCAAAAGTAGGTTCAAGATTGAATTGAAAAACAAGACTATCCATAACTTTCACATACAAATCCAAATGGAGTAAATCAAAGCTTTCCATGTACATTAAAATATAAACTATACAAGACAAATTAAAATTTTATTTTTAATTTAAGGGTTTTTTAAGGAGGGGGGGGGGGGGGGGGGGGGGCTATTGTTGAACTAAAAAAGGATTTTTTTTCTTCCATAATTTTTGCTCCTAGGCTTTGATTGAATTAAAAATTATATTTTTGGAAAGCTAACATGTTTTTTTATCTTCTAAAAAAAAAATCCAAAAATCACAACAAATATTGAAACCATAAGAGCCTGCTCGAAGTCCATTTGATTCCCCAAAGGCACAATGGAACTTTAGGGGTTAACCCCTAAAAGCCCATTGTCCCTTCGGGAGACAAATGCATTTTTGGGCAGGTACCTACGGGCTGCAATTTTCTCTTGATTTTTTTAAACTTTTTTTGGAGGTAGAAAAGCTGATTAGCAACCTGGGAATATAATTTTTTTTGCAACCGGTGCCCGGTAACAAAAGTTATGACCAAATAAGCTCAAAACAGGGGACGGGGGGTAGCGCGGGCAGCAAAAAAAATTGCACTTTTTTATTTTTAATTTATTTTTAGTATTTTTTTCTCATAGATTATATTTTTGTCTATCTGGAAAGCTTTGATTTATTTCATTTGGATTTGTCATGAGAAAGTTATGGACATTCTTGTTTTTCGGGCAATTAGAGCATCTTTTTGAAAAAAATAACTTGTAGTATTCATTTCTAAATGAAATTTTCTAAATTTTTCAAATTTTTTTTTTTTGCATGATTTAGTTTACTTGCTAGAGCAATCTCACCATAGGGATTAGTGCATTTTAATTCCATCTAAAATATATGAATACTTTAGATTTTCCTTCTATCCCGTACCTACTTTTCTTTAACAATTCTTTAAATAATGAAAATTATGTTTTTTTGATTTGATTTTTTTTAATTAGACTCTCAACTCAATTCTCCACTATAAAGATTTAAAGCTCAAAACTCTGTAGTGCAAAAATTTGAAGTTAAAAATGTTCAAAGTCAAAAAATCCAGTCCCACAATGTGCTGAAAATTTTGTTTTTTTCACTTTAAACGTAGATATCTTGCAATCTGTGCGATCAAGAATTCTGAGATTTTTTCCACACGTTCTCATACTAGTTAGGTGTAAGATCCTATGGTTAGATGTGCAAAAAAAAACATTTTAAATTTTTTTCACTCTTTGCTAAAAAAATGGCAATTTGGGGTGTTTTTTGGCAGAAAAAAGGCCTTGGGCCTTTAGGGGTTAATTATCGCAAGTGATTAAATTTGAATTCATATTTGGAATTGAGGATTTTGCTTAAAAGCTTTTGGACACTAGGCCTTGCCAATTTAATTATTGCCCCAACAAGGATACTCTAGCCCTTCATAGTACAAATTTTGTCGTTCTTCCCAATACTTTCATATTTGCTTGGCAACAATGGGCTTGCTTCTGTAGAAGGCAATTTGACACTCACTCTAACTCAATCAACTTTGACTATAGTCTCAATGGAAGTGGATCTGGTTCTAATAGGGAGGTGGTGTGGAGAATGGGATGGCCACAACATTGTTACATCTTACACACATGGCAAGTAAGTGCCTTGCCACTGGTTGTTTGCTATGTTCAATTGCAATGCAACTAGTGGCGATGCTTTAATATTGAATAATTATGGAATGGTCCTTCAAGCCGTGCTAGGAAGGTATTATGCTTTTTTAGATGTTCAAGATGGACTTATCAATTAATTCAAGGATGGGGGGTGGCTCAAGAGCTACAATATAAGATAGTTGTGTTCATTGTAGGAGACCCATGCCTCATTGGGAAGCAATGTTATATGAAAAGTGGTCATGAGATGTAAAATTAACAAATTGAAAACTTGAAGGAAAAGTTTTAAATTTATGCATTCAAGTATCAAACTTGAAGAAAAAAATTATAATTTTTGAATCTTCTATTCCAAATGACTCGAATAAACTCTAGCTTGGTTATTATCCAACAAGTTAAAAAAAATAAGGTATTAATTGTAAGTATCTCTATCCAAATGAAATATGTAATATGCATACATCTCTTTATATGATCTTTTGTAGAATCTTTTGTGCATTTTATGCTATTTGAATCTTTTAAATCCTATTTGATCATCATTAAACATTATTTTCTTACACTAGTAATCAGGAATCATAATTTTAGATTATATGCAAAACTATTCCTTTAAATGATGAATCCTAACAGTTACTATTGTTTTTTTATACTTGTTTCGTTTTCATTTTAGACTTTTAACTATTTTGACTTTTATGTCATTATTTCTATTACCACATGGTTATAGTTATATTAAACATAAAAATCTTTTCTTCTGAAAGATGATTTTTCATATGCCACTATTGTTTTCAACACATGTCACATTTTCATTCAAAGTCATTACTTTTGAACTTTCTAACCATTAAGCACAATTACTTAATTTACGGTTAGAAGTAACAAGCAATTAATTACAATTATCTTTGTTTAGATTAAACTTAAAAAATGTAGTTCTTAAAGATGAAGGCATTGACTAATTAAAGTAACAATATTTTTGTTTTATTACATATCATTTTTGTTTGACCATGAAATTTTTTGACCTAATTTTTTAGATCTTTTTTCAAGTACATTGTCAAAAAGTAATAATGTGGCTTTCGCACCACTATTTCTATAAATATATAATTACAATTATTTTATACATAAGAAATAGGGGAATATTAGCATGTGAGTATAGAATTTATAAGCCTATGAAGGTTTCAAAAATATTATCAAATAAAAATTGTTTCATACAATTTGAGTTATGAATCTAAAGCATTAAGGTAGGAGGTCCTCAAATTGATTGGATTCTAAATGCATCCCCTATTTTGATATAAGTGACAAGCTCCTTGAAATATCTATTACTATCATTGATGAAGTAGGTAGGTTTAAATGGGCAATTTATGGACCTCTTACCTTAAATCAACCAACACGAGCATTGAAATTGCACTACAGGTCTATTTCCTTTCTCATCTAGACCCATTATAAGCTTGTGTGGGTGCAGCTTTGCATTCCATTTCTGCCATTGAAATAAAATCCAAAGTGTGTCCAAAAGAACTAACTAAGGATAACAAGGTACACCAAAGAGTGAAATTAGGTTGCCTATTACTAATTACTCAATATTTTACATTGTATAAGTATTTATTATTATTGTACAAGGATGCAGTGATTTTCATTGATAATTATATATTAGTAAACATTGGCCAATTCAACTCCCTATCTCAAGAATAAACTTACAGAGTTCCATGCACTTCCATGTGGACAAGTGGTGACTTGTGAAATAAAGTAACTACACCTAATTTTGACTGCTTTCTAAATCCGCCCCCCTACATGTTATTGCTTAAAATGTACTCCCACTATTTGATGAGAGTCTATTGTTGATTACTCTAAACACCTATTTCCAACACTTTGAAGAACTTGTAGTTTATTTATCTCGTGTCTCCAAAAAATGCATTCTAAAAGAATCTAGAATTCCCTTTTGACCCCCACAACAAGCCCCCCACCCATTCTATATAATAACAAATGGGACCCATGTTGAATTGCTTATTTTGTGTGATTTTAGGTGTCGTTACCTACTAATTGTTAAGCAACAACCTAATTTCACTACCACGTGTCATTTTTAAAAGAAATCCAACACACAAGAGGCCTGCTAACACCGGGGTAATTGTTTTGGTTTAGGTTGACTTTGGTGACCCAACCGAGGCCCTTCCTTCCACAAGCCATGTTCTTTGGGGCCAAAGAAGATTGACCCCTTTATAGTGTTGCCCCAAACAAGAATAAATGTAAAAATGCCCCCTATTTTGTGCCTCATAAATTTTGTATTTCTTTGCCTCTTTTAGCTAATTTGGGACCACTAAAATTGCAAATATGAGTTCAGAATTTGCAATTTTTTTTTATCACGGTGTGAAAAATAAAATAAAATTTTCAGTGTGATTTTCTTCAGGGGTAAAACACAGGGGACCCTAAACAGGGTCAATCCTCCGTGGTGCCCTAGTGTTGTTCAGTTTGTTGTTGTTGTTGTTGTTCTTCTTCTTCCTGACCCTGGCCCAACAGCAGCTGATTGATGTGTGTGTGCGTATAGAATATATATTCTCGGAGCACTTCTCCCTCACCTCAAGCCTTCCATATGGGGCACTGAATCTAAGCTTCTGTTACTGTAGAATGCAATATGCATGGGAGGAATTGCACATGCTGTTCTAACTTATTAGTCTCGGCTGGGCCGGCCCCGGAGATGACTGAACTGATGATGGGATGATGATGAGGGGAGGGAGGGGAGGGAGGGAAGGGAGGGAGGGGGGACCCAGTGGATGCCCCGGTTTTGGCTTCTACACCAAGTCACCTGGCGGGGGCTTCGTTTGGGAAGCTCACCCCGCTCACACCTGGAAGCGTACGAAACTGGACAAATCCAAGTGTCTCATCTCTTTAACTCACTGCTAGCCTCGGACCCACACAACCCACTTGATTATTTGGCACTAACTAATAAACTTAAAGTTAGGGTACTTTGCTTGGGGGCTAACATACGGCAAGACAGCCTGTTGTGGGGGTTGCTGGTGCCTGAAGGAAGATGGAATTGGAAAATTGGGACGTAAGGTAGTATGGCCTTAAAGCGCCCATCTTCTTCAGACGGTCCTGTAGGTAGCTGTAGAATGGATGCCAGGTGATCCTTGAATGGACCTCTTTGGTCTGTTTTGAATTCAAGAAAAAATATTATTTTTATTGTAAGAGCCAATCATTGTCTTTGGTTTCTGCAGATTTCTTTGTAAGGCACAAGAGGACGGATTTTGGGACACCTATGGTCACAAATAGGTGCCTATGACCTGAATCTTTGAAAATTCATAAGTAATTAAAAAATGCTTGGAAAAATATGAAACGACTTGGGTTAGATGCCAATTCCATTTTTCTTTCTCTGAAAAATGAGCTAAAAATCTTTTCATCCACAGAACACCATGAAAAAAGCGGACCAGCCCTTAAATGGTCGCTTTTAGAGCAGAGTACCTTAGTTAGTAGTCTGCATTGACCCAAATATAAAGTTAAATTATAAGTTAAAAATCAGCTAAAACTGATCAGTTTTTTCCCAACTAAGCTACAACATCCCCAAGACAGACTCCAAAACTGCCTGAGTGAGTGAGTGGTGACCAGGTTGCACTAGGAGTAAGGTAGTTACTACTATTCGACTGGTCAAATTTTCATATATCCTTGTCCGCAAGTGAAAGGAGGCTCCAACGCACGAGAGAATGTGGCATTTGGACACCGTATGCAAAAGTTATTAAGGGTCAAAGTTTGTTTCTGAAAGCGCTCCATCTAAATAGGTACATAACTGATTTTGGAAATGTACACAACCTGTAGATGGCACTTTAAGGTCAGGTGCCATTTTGGGGGTGCCTACCTTAGTGGAAATTTGGATTGCATAGAGTAGGAAAATGACGAGGAGGAGACCCACTAGTGAGTAGGTAAGTTTGTGACGTGGGGGCTTTAGTCTTGTGGCTCATTTCCCTAGTGTACGCAACCCCAAGTGAAGGTGTACTAGTGTAGTTGTGGATTTGTGATACTTTTTTTTGCAATGGAGATGAAATTCCCATTCTTTTTTGGGTACATTCCTTCCCCCGTCTTCATTGCTACACTTCTACTTTCGTGGGTTGGGAGAAAAATGGGTCAAGATAGACTATTATTAGAAGGCAAGTCATTCACCGACCTTCTAGATGTGAGTGTGACTTAGATATGTGCACCCATAATCATCATTGTCCAAAATGCGACACATTTATTTGAATCCAAAAGTGATACTATATCCTAGAGACTGTTGATGACACAAGAAGTACATGGCTATCGGAATATGAAAGTCTAGCTAGGAGAGCCTAGTGTTGATTATTGGCACACCAACAAACATGTGTATCTAAAACAATGCATAACTTACTCGTGTGGTGTCCCAAATAATGCATGCTAAAGTACATAGGAATCTTTTGTCACTTGCCTATAAGATTTGCTAAAAATAAATTGTATTTTATAATATCAAGTCTAGTGTTTTTATTTGTGTCAATTATAAGTACACTTACCTTATTTGGTAAAGGAAAGTCCAGTGGACTTTATCGATCTTGCATTAGGAAGGAGCACATAATTCAAGATATTCTTATTGGTTGAAAACTTTGTTGACTTTGATAATTGACTTTGACCTACAATAGAGGATCACTATTGCTTTTGCAACACGCTCTATCTGATACTAAAAATTGTTGCTTAGCTTCCAATATATTGAACTCATAATATACCATTGGGAAAGATTTGTCACAAACTCTCCAATGGTATAATGTACATTAATCTATTAATTAAAAGTCCACTCTTGACATTTTGTTAAAGAATTAACAAAATTGCATTGTAAGAAATAGATTTCTTGGACAACAAGGCAATCCTACTCATGCACTTCAATAGTAGGAGAAAGACTAGATAAATGACCCACAAGAAGATCCCTTGGTTGTTCAAGTTGCCATGCGGGCCTTCTCATAGAGCGTTTCTTTAGGCTACACATGGCAACTTAGACCATGCTTCTACTAGACAGTGCTCATCTCATCTTTCATATAAGTTTATTTTCGTGGGTCTTCATATGGATCATTTTAAGAGCTTAGAGTGCCATTTGAATTTTTATTTTTCATTTGAGGGGGGTAATATTTCAATTGTCACAAAATTTCTTAGAGGCCATAATTTTTTTCTTCCCTTCTACTTTATATTTTTCTAATTGTGACTGAGGTCTTCGCATGTACACATCATACCTATAGAGTGCAAGAATGAAAATTAAGTTACAAAATTAAAAATAGATATTAAAAATTCATTCCAAAGACAATTACAATCTAGATTATTTATTTATTTAAAACAACATGAATTTTCATAAACTATAAAAAAAACATATTAGCTTAACAAAATTGCATAATAACAACAAAATAAAATAAAATTCTTAATCCATTTTAGAAACTAGCATGCATTAAGACTCTATTTGTTCAAGATCTTACACTAAAATTCACATCTTTAATACATGAACTATATTTTCCTATTTAGACATTGTACTCGAGAATAGACAAAGGGACTAAAGACACATTAATTCTACAACATCCACGCAAGCGTCTTCATAGTTAATGCTTTTTGGACAAAGTTCATTTCCACTTTGAAAATGACATTGTTTGGATGTAAATCCCACCAAGAAAAGGAATAATATCAAGTCTAGTTCGTAATTTACTTTTCAAATATTAAAAATCTCAAATATTGAGCACTTCATTCCCCTTTGCAAATCTTTGAGGTCAAGGCCCAAACCATACCATTGAAATTGTATATTTTCCAAATTATAAAATATTTTTTGATATGGAAACCATCTTATATAGGACCACCTAATAAGATGGACCTCCTTCAAATAATTACATATTCTTGAATAAATTTGATAAATATGGATTTTTAATTATTTAAAATTAGTATAATTTATTTCAAAATTATCTATGAATTTCAAGACACATAGAAACATAAAGTTTTACCTATTTATCCCTAAATACCTATTGTCCCTTCAAGGGACAAAATGGATTTTGGGCAGGTTCCTATGACCTCAATTGTTAGTGAAACTTTTTGACAATTTCTCACAAGATAGAAAAACTTATTAGCTTTGCGTGAATATAATTTTTATTTCAATTGGTGCCCGGAAGCAAAGGTTATGCCATCCTAAATATAATTATTAAGTTATCAGGTAGAAAAAAACACCCACAAAAACTCGAAATTAAAATTTTAAATTATTTTTTCTTCTAGATCATATTTTTGTCTACAACTCTACGTATGAAGCTTTGATTCATTCCAGTTGGATTAGTGATGTGAATGTATGAACAATCTTGTTTTGGGGTCAATTTGAGCATTTTCTTGAAAAAATAACTCATAGGATTCATTTCTAAATGCAATTTTCACAATTTTTCCAAAAAAGTTGTTTGACAAGATTAAATTTTTTTTCTAGAACAATCTCACATTTGGAGTTATTGTGTTTCAATCCCATCTTAAAGCTATTAATGATTTAGTTTTTTTTATAATCTTGGACCTACTTCTATGTAACAATTTAAAAAAAAATGAAAATCAAGCGTTTTTTATTTATTTAAAATTTCCTAGACTTTTAACTCAATCTTCAACATTTAATTTTTTAAATTCAAAGTCCATTATAGTGCAAAAAAAACTCTACAAATGACAATCAAAGTCATATGAAATTGCAAGCCAGTGTTCCAAAAAACTTTTTTTCTTCCAACTTTAATATCTTCCAATCTATGTAGTCAAACTTCATGAAATTCTTACCACATGATTTCAGATAAATAAAGTATAAGATCCTACGGTTAGATTCTTAAGCCCTAAAGGTTTTTGACTATGTTTTCACCAAAACCGCTCCAGAACTGCCATTTCTAATACTAGTGCCAAATTTTAGAAAAAAAACATTTTTGGACACTTGTAGCCGTAGGATCTTGTAGTAAAATTGTTTAAGAAGATGTGGAAAAAATTTCAGAATTTTCCACCAAGTGGATTGCAAGATAATAGCGTTTGAATTGACAAAAATCTTTTTTTTGGCCCTGCAAAAAAACGGGCAGCTGCCCTTCACAAGGTCACATTTGTATGAAAAAATATCCAAAATGATGGTTACTCTTTGGATTTATTTTTCAAGGCAAGTTGGCTAAATGGTTGAAAAATTTCAGATCATTTGGAATTGTACAACATATAGGAAAAAAATAGTAAGTAGGAAGAGGTAGAGAATGATTCAAAACACTAAATTGTCAAGAATTTATTTATGAAATTGAAAAATGCCAATCCCAACAATTGTAATATTCTAATAAACAATCTACACCCAATGTTTTTGTTTTTTTTCAAAAATATTGAAAATCGAGTTAAATAAAGGACTTCAAAGTTTATTTTAGAGTAGAGATTCCATAACTACCCTCAAACTAAGAATCCTCATAACTTTTGACTCATTGATCGGAATGGAATGATTCAAAGCCTCCCACGTACATATAAATCTAAAGAACCAATTTCAAATTTTAGTTTTTTCTTAAAAGTGATTTTTAAAGAAGTTTTTTTTGCTGCCCCGGCTGCCCGCCGAACAATGAAAATGACATATCATGCAATAACTTTTTAACCATGTAGTCAAAAGTTATGAAAATTGTTAGACCTTAAAGCTACTCCTCGGGCACATCTTATGTGAAAATTTCAAAGAAAAAAAGAAAAATTCCGGTCATAGTGAGCTGCCCAAAATCGCTATGTTGTCAAAAAATGGTGTTTGGTCCTTTAGGGGTTAAAAGAAGTAACCATCCCCCTAAACATTTAGATGTCTCAACGGCAGTCTGAAAGGCGTGGAAAAGGAGACTTCTCATTTCCCTCGCACCCTTGTTTTGGGTGTAAAGTAGGCCTTCATTCTTTTGGTATGATATGGATGCAATCTCTAGTTCAAAGTACCCAAGAGGATCTCTTAATTAGGTTGATCATCCGGACCATGGCTCTTTTTTTTTCCAATACTTGTTTCTTCCAGTCAGGGTGACGTCTTATTTGAAGCAATGGAATAAAATGGTAGTCTTGTCTTCAAATAAGGATCCAAATCCACAATTGGTCAGAGAGAGTTCCCAAACTAAAAAACTAACTCACAACTGGATTTCATGCAAAGCAGGTGAGCAGCACCCCTCCAGAGGTTGCACAGGTCCGTCCCAGTGCAATTCCAGTCACCCACAGAGCCTCGGCGTAAGCCCATTTAATGCCCAAGTCATGCCCCCCAAATGACGGGAAAGCATGACTCCTCCCATCCACCGTTTTTTTTCTTCTCACTCTCAGTCTCTCTCACGTCGACTTTCCAAGCTCTTTTGCATGTGGCCTTGGAGTCCTACAGTATGCACATGTCCACTGGCCCCCATTCAGAGCCCACTCACCACTCACCACTCACTACTCACCACTCACTACTTACCAGTAGGTTAGGTTTTGACTATTCCACACTACACTAGTCGTTCACAGCCACAGTAATAATAATAATAACTTAATAATATTTGAAGTAAGCTTATTAATCCAGCTGGTCCGTCCCCTCCATCTGGGCCGGGTGATCAACCTCCACAAGTGTGCCCAAACACTCTTTCCCCGGGGGACCCTCGGTTGAATCTGGGTGGCGGCCTCGGATTGCTCGGTTGGTGTAGAGTGGGGGTGGTGTAGGATGTAGGTGCGGTGACAAAGATGGAGGGGATCGGGGATCCCTCCCTTTTTTTCTTATCAAAAGGGAACTACTGTGCTGTTTTTTTGTTTTTTTGTTTCTATATTCTGGATGGGAAGGATGATTCCAAGGGAATTTCAAGGTTTCAAGGGAGGGGCGGGGATGGGCGTAGCCAATGAGATGTGGAAAATGGTTTGACTTGCTGTGCCTTGGCCTTGGCCTTGCCCTTGCCTAGGGAGCATTTACATTCGCCATGCCCAATGATTCCTTCATGATGCAGCTTTTAAAGGGAGCAATATATCCGGGGGCGGGGTGGGTGCTGTGGGTTGAGTTGATTTAAAAGTTACGATGACCTGGGAAAGAGGGGAATGACGGTAGATTGTGGCCCTGGTTTTGAGCTTGGATTTGGACAACTGTAGTTGCTACAGAATGTGTGCCGTGATGTGGGAAAAATGGATGGAAAATTCAAACTTTCTTTTTCGTGTCCGTGTGTGGGGGGCAATTGTTTCTTTTAGGGAGTGTTGGATTTTGTTTTTTTTTGTTTTTTTAACAAATGGAAATCCATTGCAAAACACTAATACAAAGCAGTCAAGCCTAACCGGCTGGACAGAAGGAGAAGGAAGAGACTTTGGGGGAGTTTTCAGTTTGAGAGAAACCTCGGCATTCAGGGCACCCACTTGGGGGATTGGGTTTCAGAAGCCAGGCATCAATGGCAGTCACAGGAAACCTCAATCTTTTGTGTTACAGAAAAAAAGAATTGATTAACAAAGAAAGACAGAAAGAAAATATCCACCCCTGTTGTTCAACTCTGGACAATATAATGTATTCCACCCATTCAACATCGGTATACACATATGAAACCTCCATCTTCCTACCAATGAATACTCTGGATTATTTCTAATCCACAACCATATTAGATATGTCAAATTAGATTAATTAGGTAGATAATAAGAATGTGATTGTCGCAGTTATGCACCAAGGTGATATGGTATAATTCTGCAAAATAATTTTTAACTGTTGACATTTGTGTCCAGCAAGCCTTCTCCTCTCGTCTTGAAACCATAATATTGACAAAAGTGCCCTTAGCTTGACAAATAATCAAACTGGATGCACAGGAGCAAAAGCTCTTCATGCAGTCAAACAGATTTAACCCCTAAAGTCTTGGGATTCCGGGTAGGCTTGTGTGATCTTAATTTCTGACATAGTTTTTTTAAACTTTTTTTGAAGGCTGGAAATTAGATTAGCTTTGTGGGAATATAATTTTTATTTCAATCGTTGCTCAGGAGCAAAAGTTATGCCACCCTAAGTCCAAAAAGCACCTCAAGGGGTAGCTCAAAAAAATCACAAAAAATTTAAATTTTTTCTCAAATATTATGTTTTTTTCTATATCTGCAACTTTGAATCATTTTATTTGGACTAATGATGAGAAAATTATGGACAATCTTGTTTTTTGGGCAATCTAAGCACCTTCTAGAAAAAAACTTGTTTTCTTCACTTTAAAATGCAAATATCTTGCAATCTACATTGTCAAAGTTTTTGAAATTTCTTCCATGCATTCTTGTACTAGTCTAGTACATGATTCTATGGTTAGGTATGCAAACAAAAAAAAATTTAAGTTTTTTGCTCTTTGCAATAGAAATGGCAGTTATGAGTAGTCTTTGATGGAAAAAAGGCCTTGGGACTTCAAAAGTTAACCCTTAAGTACTCCGATGTCAATTTTTGTACAATGAACAAATTTTTCATTTTTTTCTTTCTCGTTATTGCTTGAATGAAAGTCATCCTAATTTGTGGAGATACTTTTTCAAGTTCTTGTCCTATCTAATGGTCATATTTGATGGTAGTAGAATACATTATAATTTTTTTTATAATTGTGGAAGTATGCCAAGTGGTTGACCAAGCCAAAGTTGCATTAATTCTAGTTCAAAACTAGATTTGCAAAAATGAGGTCATAGATTTAAAGAACACAAAAAAATTCAAAAATCAACACATCAAAGAGAACCTCTTTTCAAATCCATTCCAATAAGTTTTACTCATAAAATGATGATATTTTTGTTTTTAATCGAATTTAAAAGGGATTAAAAAAAAATTCCTTTCAAAATTTGTAAAAGAATATTGGTGATAGCATTGGTGAATCTAACCATACATAGGGAACTTAAAATCTACAACTTGTATTCATAAATCTATTCCAAAGTATTTTTTTAAATAGTACTTTTTCCCAAATCATCAATTCTTGAGAAGATTTTCGGCGTTTAGGGGCTAATTTGTGGGGTTTTTTTTTCTTGAAACACGTGGACAATTTCCATTGTAAGGAAAACATTACACAAAACCAGGGACCTTGTCCCTAGAAAAAACAATTATTTTCTTAAAACTATCAAACTGAAGAATAAAAACAAAAGCCAATCCAACAAGGCGGTCAACCACTTGAGGCCGCATTAGCTGCCTCAACTAAGCTCCAAAGGAGCCAAAAAAGATGACCAACTATAAGACCCTTTGGGGAACTAAAACCTCTCCGGAGAAATTGCCCGTTGTTGGAAATGCAAACTTTCAACTCATCTACAAATGATTCTTCTCACTAAAAAAATCTGTCTGAAGCCACGTATTGTCAAAGCGCTTGAGGAAGATGCCAACTTTGTTGGAGTAGAGAGTAATTTGTGGCACTTTCATAACTTTCACTAGTGTGCCTTAAGCTGTTGCTATTGCCAAAATGTAAATACAAAATAAATTCCTAATTTTTTTGAAATTCAACATTTTTATTTTGTGAGTTGAAATGCCACTGAACAAATCCCGTGCACCCCTTCTCGCCAAGGGCTTTCCAACAGTACCAATAATGCAACCAAGGAATGCACGGTCCATGAAATATCACTGTATCAAACAAAACAAAACAGACAACCTAACTTAAGGTATGGATTGTTATTCAGCCTAGGTCCTTCTTCCTTTATAGATTTGCAGAATAATCATTCTTTAGATCCTTAGGAGTGAATTTAGTTTAATCTGCAAAGAGTCATTAATTGCCTGAGAAGTTGCAACATTGGGGGCTTGCACTTTTGGGGGAGCAAAAGTACCCCCTTAAATAATGTTATATTACATTGGAGTAATTTTATATTGGTGGCAAAAGTGTAGGATGAATAATTGTTTTCTTAACCTACCGGTAGTAACCAAGGCTAATAATAGATACTATTGTTTGGAAACATTTATTTTCAAAATTGTTTATTCTAGCCTATTAGGAATTGAGCATTCTAATTTTTCTAAAATTAGTAATAATGTGTTATGATAAATGACTTCCACAATTTTCTTGAAGTTTTATTTTGAGACAAAAATGTAAGTTTTGAGGTTGAAAAAATTAAAATAAATTTAAATGTTAAAATTCTATATCAAAATGGTTAACACCATAAGTATAGTTATAAATTAAACATGTAAAAAAACAAAGTTGTGTATTCTATTTAGAAAATTTTAAATTACAATGATTCATTAAAATATAAATTCTATAACGCAATGAAAAAATGTGTTTTTTAAAACATTATTTATGAAGTACTCCATAACATTTGCATCTATAATGTATCTTTAGTACATTATATAATTGTATATTTCTTAGTTCATTGTTTTGAATGTAAAGGTAGTTCTATACAATACTAATGTTGAATCCTAAATTCATTTCTATTTTATTTTGCTATCTCGGATGGTCTCATTGTACCTTGAATTTTTTTTAATTTTAGTTTTTAATTTTATAATTTAAAATAAAATCATCACCTTTGTTCCATCTTTAATTATTCATTCTTATATTGACAATCCTATATAGAAAAGCAATTTAAATTAACTGCAAGTAAGCTTGTGTTTCAACACTAACAATTTAACAATTGGATGTCTATTTTTTTTCTATAAAATATGATATTTGTTTTGATGAAATTTTAGAAAATGTTCCAAACTTTCAAAAAAAGTATTTCAAAGTAATTTTTTTTTCCACAAGGGTCACTAAAAGAAAATATCATCCAAAATGATTTGCTCGGTTTACATTTAATATTTTAAAATATCCAAAGACTCCATGTAAGTATAAGACATATTTTGTAAATGAATTTATCATATGTTTAAAAAAACCAAGACTAGTTAGAAAAGAAGATGAAGACTTAAAAGTTACACAAATAAGATTTACAACATGATAAATATAAATTGTACCCAATGAAGTTCAATATATATAGCAATGTAGTTTTATTGGAAATATTATTTGTTTTGAAAATCTTCCAATAAAAAGGTGAGATTATTTTAGGAAGATTAACAATGGCAATGTTTTTTTCATGAACTCTATTGTATGCTTGAATTCTAGACAAATCCAAATTAATCAAAGTTGAAAATTACTACCTATATTTTTTCTATTCTTGAAATGAAAGAAGATAAAAAGTAGGACTATCCAAAATTTATACTTTTATTGTTGGATTTAGTATCTGTCTTGTGTATACGCATGTTTATTTTATATAAGCAATTCAGATGGAAACTTGCCTTTGGCAAATAAGTAAAGAAAAAGTTTGGAATCTAGAAGGAAGGATTCAACTACTACAATTCCTAAATTGATGGTTTCATGATTTGTCTGGAAAGATGGACAAAGACTCTAAGACTAGATGATTTTTTTGGTGAGTTTGACATTATGCACTTAAATTTTTTTAAAGATAAATCGACTTTGTTTCTCCAAATTATTGTTAGTTGCAATTGCAATCTAAAACACTACTAAAAAGTTAGAGTTTATTTGCACTTGATGTAAGAATTTTGTTAGCAAAGTGAATCTTGTCCAAAGGTGAATTTATCAATGTCCAAAGATAAGATTTTTTTGAAAATATGCATGTATCCTTTTTGTGAACAAACTCTCAAAATTTTGGAAGATATTTATCCTTATGTGAAAAATGTTTCAGCACTAACATACAAGTGTAGTAAAAAAAAGTGGCTAATGAATGACTTTTAGAAAATTGTAGAATCAGATTATGCACTTGTTAATCCAAAAATTGAATAGATTTTTTTTGACTACCTCAACGGTAAGCCTTGTTCTCCAAGGATTAACCCATAAATGACACCAAGAACATTTTCCGGACGATGAATTTCAAAGAATCTCTCTATACAAGACAAAAATGCAATTATTCATCCTCCAAATTTTGTGTGAAAAAGGAAGGTCTTCTATAATAGTTCAACTTCCAATGAGTGCTTTTACATTTTTTTAAACCAACAATTAACATGGTACCAAAGTAGATAATTCCCACAGTGACCACCTCGTCATTTAGCCCTTAAATGTCGAGGAGGACGTTTGGGGTTCGATGAATGACACAGAACCAACTTGGTAGGACAGAAGTGCAACTATTCATCCTTGAAATTTTGTTGTGAAAAGAGGAGGTCTTCTATAGTTCTGTCACTTCCAATGAATGCTTTTGCTATTTCTTAGGCCAATGATTCCCATGGTAATGAAAAGGGATGATTTCCAAGGTCACCCCTTTGTCCTGGAAGGGTTAAGAGTAAAAATCCTCTTGTGATTCCGTGAAGTTAAAATTCATACCACCACCTTTCCATATGCACTTCCCAAACAGGGAGAGAACTAATAGTGTGGGTCATCCTACACTCCTCAAAAGTGATGAGAAATAAGCCCAATGATAATTGATCATGCACCCCACAGGGCACAGCGCCCCCTGTCCTTCTACACGTGTGCAATCAAGTCCCCTCCTGCAACCTGCCCCCATCCCCGCGCACAGCCCCAGTCTTTGACCCAGAAGCCTTGACCACGCAGCATCCCCAGCCAACGGCCACCCACGCCCGTGGGCCTCTGGACCCAATCCCACGACCCAGCCCGCGCCCTCTGCCTCCTCACCGACCCGGTATCTTTCCCATTCCTCCATCTTTTCCGCTTGTCGGAAAGAAACCGGGTCGTCTCTCTCTCTCTCTCGCACTCTCTCTCCCCCTCGTCCCTCAAACTCGCTTCTTCCAGATCTGATGATGCGGTTCGTTGCTTGCTGCTACTTTTTCCGACTCCACTCGTTCTTCGCAAGATTCAGTCTTTTCACTTCCCCGGTTTCCCGTCGCCCTCATACTAAGCTCATCGTGGGAGTGAGAGAGAGTCTCTTCCAGCTAGGGCTCCAAAACTCACTCTCAAACAGGAAAACAAAACGCGCACCTTGGTTGGGGCTCCTGGGGGGGCTCAAGCGAGAATCGTTTCACAGACAAACTCCGAACGTGAAACTTCGAAAGTACGAAACGGACAGAGGCTCGCATGTGTCTATTTGATTGTGGTAAGGTTTCCTGCCTCCCTTTTTCCAACTTACGGGTATGCAGGCTATGGAAGCACGAAGAAAGTAAGGGTTGGTTTGCTTTGGCACTAGGGGAAGGAGGAGAAGAAGAAGAAGGTGTGATGAAGAGGATGCTCTTTTCTACATACAGAGGATGTTAGTTTTCGGTTTGGTTCTGTAAGTGAGGGCGCTCGTGTGTGAGTATGTGTTATGCGTATCTCTGTGTGGGGTGTGTGTTTCGGAGGTTTTTGTTAGGATGGACGAGTCTGAAGGTTTGGGTGAGCTTCTTTGACGAGCTCGGTTGTGTAGTGGGGTTAGTAGGAATAGCGAAGGAGTGTTGTGTGAGTGGAGGCAAGGGAGTGACGATGCTTTGAGCTTCTGGTTGTTGCTCATTTCCTCAATTGTGTGAAGTTGAGTGGTTGGACGGGTTGTCGTGGTAGTACGGAGGTTATTTGGAGTGCTTCCCAAAGGCTTTTGTGGTTTGAGAGTATAGTTGTGGTTGGAGTATACTTGGGAGGTTAATCTTGGCCGCCTTGCATCAGAGACTTTTGTGGTGCCATGTTTAGGTTCGTGAGACTCTTAGGGCATTTGGTCGCATGGAGACGAGAGCCATCTTGAATTTCTGTTATGTCGTTAAGCGCGGACGTGGTCTCGTTTCGTATGTTGTTGCGCACTCGTGGGGTTTCTTGAGCTCTGGATGTTGATAAAGCTGGAGCTTTATTGAGCTCACATGTTCTGGTCTCTTTCGTTGACACTGAACTCAAAACTTGACAGGCAAATAGAGCACAGAAAGGAGTACCACCTCGTACGCGACTCCCTTTGGAGCTTTGAAGTCGAAAGCTCCAGAACTCCCTGTTCTTGAAGAAACAAGAGCTTACCAGTCAAGAGAGAACCTGTGAATGACGCCTTGGAAAGACTCAGTTCCGTGGCTGACCTGGACTTCTTCTTCGCCATTGTCAAGTCGAGACTTCGCCAGGAGCTTCTCTTGTACTTCAACAGGTCTTCTGACCTGCCACCGATGCACAGGTGTCCCATGGGGTTCCGTCAAGACAGCTGAGCAAAATGGGTCTCGGGCTCCACATGCATTGAGCTTGGTTAGTGTTGGAGTGATCCTCGCGTGTGTGCAAGTCCTCTGAAACACAGCATTTGCACAAGATCTCGACAAATCTTTTCTCCTCAGATGTAAATCTACTCTCCAGTGCAGATGCATCTGTCCAGCCCAGGTGGATCTTACGGGTTCCTTTAGCCCTTTACCCGCTTCCATGTTGTTACCATGATCCAGAGCGAACTTTTAAGGGAAGTCCCGTTTATTTGGGTGTTGTGAAGCAGACAGTCGAAGTCTTCATCTCCTCGCAGGTCGAAGTCTTGGAGTGAACCTCGCGTGTGTTCAAGTCCTCTGATACACACAGCATTTGCACAAGATCTCGACGACCCTTTTCTTCCCAGATGTGAACAAGAAAGAGTTTCCTCTCCAGTGCAGATGCATCTGTCCAGCCCAGGTGGATCTTACGGGTTCCTTTAGCCTCCCTTCAAAAGTCCTTTTATGCTATTACCATGATCCATCGAGAACTTCCAAGGGAAGTCCCATTTGTTTGGGTGGTGTGAAGCAGAGTCGAAATCTTCCAGCCCAGGTGGATCTTACGAAGGGTTCCATTCAAAGTGCTTCCATGCTGTTACCATGATCCGGCGCGAACTTTTTAAGGGAAGTGCGAATTCTTTGGGTGGTGTGCAGCAGACAGACAGTTGAAGTCTTCGTCTCCTCGCAGTAGTGGAAGTCTTCCAGCCCAGGTGGATCTGACCGTTTCCTTTAGTCCAGGTGAAGTCCTTGTCTATGTCGTTACCATGATCCAGCGAGAGCTTTTAAGGGCAGTGCGAATTCTTTGCCTGGTGTGAAGCAGACTGACATTCGAAGTCTTGGTCTTGATCTTGCCCCTGAAGTCTTCCAGCCCTGGACTCCTCCGGGGTCTTGGAGGCCGAGATGCCCTCCGTCTTCCCCGATGAGGTTCTCGAGCACGTCCTGGTGTTCCTCACCTCCCACCGAGACCGAAACTCCGTCTCGCTCGTGTGCAAGGCGTGGTACAAGGCGGAGGGATGGAGCCGCAGGAGGGCCTTCATCGGCAACTGCTACGCCGTCTCCCCGGAGATTCTCATCAAGAGGTTCCCCAAGCTCACGTGCCTGGAGATGAAGGGGCGGCCGAGGTTCACCGACTTCGGCATGGTGCCGTCCAACTGGGGGGCATGTATACAACCCTGGATCGAGGCCATGGCGGAGCAGTACCCGTTGCTGGAGGAGCTCAGGTTGAAGAGGATGACGGTGACCGATGAGGATTTGAGGAACGTGGCGGAGACGTTCGGGAATTTTAGGTGTTTGAGGCTCACCAGTTGTGATGGGTTCAGTACGGATGGGATCACGGAGATCACCAGAAACTGCAGGTAATAATATTATTATAATGTTCTTCATTGGGGAGAAAAATGCAAAAAAAAATCCGAATCCTGTGCTGTATATGAGATGGGGTGTGTGGGGTAGCTTACTGGTGGTCTCGCAACTTCATCTGGGGTAGTAATGTAAAGACTCCATTCAACACACAGCAAGGGAGAGGTTCCATTAACCATACAGGTGAACTTTGAGACTTTCCCTACAACAGCAATCTAGAAACCTGTTTTATCTAAAATTTTGCGCATTTAGTCTGTGTCACGCGCAAAATCAATTGCAAAAAGGTAAAAGTCTATAGAGTTAATCTTAACACACTTACCACAAATCAAAGCTCACCTGTATGATTAATGGAGAATCTAATGTACCGTATGGTTAATGGAGCCTCTACTTTATATGAGATGGGGTGAGAGGGGTTTCTGAGATTGGTTTACAGTCCTCTTGAATCATACCTAGTGAGATGCGAGCTTTTACACTACATAGTTTGAATGTGGGAGAACGTGTGAAGAATATTCTAGATGCCATTTTAGAGGTCATAACAAAGAGATTCAGGTGTACATGAAGCTTCCGTAATGTTCCGAATGTAGGTGTCACATTTCGGGCAGTGTTGATTCTGGGTGTACATGCGTTACATTGTAGATCTAACTACTCCAATTCTTCCCTGATTGCAGAAACCTCACAGAACTGGATCTTCACGAAAATGACATCCTTGTCCGCAACGGGGACTGGTTAACCGCCTTCCCCGAGTCCCAAACCTCTCTCGAGTGCCTGAACTTTGCCACTGTGAAATCCAAGATCGACGAGAGTGACTTCCAGTCCTTAGAGGCTTTGGTGAGTCGGTGTTCGAATCTGAAGAGGTTGAAGCTGAACAGGGAGATCGATCTGGATCAATTGCGGCAGCTTCTGTTGCGAGCTCCGCAACTGGAAGAGCTCGGAACAGGGATTTATAACCAAAACCTTTCCTGGGGGAGACTCAGTGAGCTTCAAGGATCTCTCGTTAGGTGTAAGAATCTGCGGAGTCTCTCCGGGCTGTGGGACGTAGTCCCTTTGTGCATACCCAGTATGTATCCAGTTTGTCTGGAGTTGACGAGTCTGGATCTCTCGAATGTGCTGCTGTCGACACAAGACTTTTCCAAGCTTATCACCTATTGCCTCAAGCTGCAACGACTACTGGTGGGTTCCGTTCTTGCTTGCTTGCTTTCACTGTAATGACATTCAATCGCATTAGAAAATTTGAAGTTTGGATCGTTCTTGTAAGTGATGACGTTATTCATGAATTTACCCTAAATCCCTCATGGTCTTCGCGTATGCCCTACACTAAAGATGCACCGTGCGCTTCGTGTAAAACATCGAGTTATAGCGAAGAACATCCGTAATCTTTCTGCAGGGTATTGATTTGAGCTCGATAGGGGCTTTGGTGATGAACTAGCTCTGTCCACCCGCAAACCTAACCCTAATTTTGACCAGAATTTAGACTTCTAAATGTTTGGTATGCCTTGTTCTTTCTGTCATGATCACCCTCTACGTGTTCAGAATGCACTCATTCGTGACAATGTTCTTACCATCTTTTTTTTTTTTGCTCAGGTTCAAGATTACGTGGGTGACAAGGGTTTGCTGGCTGCCGCCGCAGTCTGCAAGGACTTGCGCGAGCTTCGCGTGTTCCCCATCACGGACGACGGCCTCGTCACGGAGGAGGGTTTCCTCGCCATCTCCGAGGGCTGCCCCGAGTTGCGGAAGATCCTCTACTTCTGCAAGCAGATGACCAACGCCGCCATGTCCATGTTCGCCAGGAACTGCCCCAAAATGACTCACTTCCGCCTCTGTATCATGCCTGTCTACGAGGTCGACTGCGACACCCGGGAGCCTCTGGACGAAGGATTTGGCGCAGTCTGCCGACTATGCAAGCAGCTTCGTCGTCTCTCTCTCTCCGGTCTCCTCACGGACAAGACCTTCGACTACATCGGCCGGTACGCGAAGAAGCTGGAAATGCTATCAGTAGGCTTTGTTGGCGACAGTGACTTAGGGATGCAGTTCGTTCTGGAAGGTTGCCCTAAGCTTCGGAAGTTGGAGGTCAGAGACTGTCCGTTTGGAGATGAAGCGCTCTTGACTGGCATCCACAAGTACGAGTCCATGCGGGGGTTGTGGATGTCCTCGTGCAAAGTCACAAGAGATGGCTGCCAATTCTTGGCACAGAAGAATCCGTTCCTCAACGTCGAGATTATCACAGACGTGGAGAGGTCGAATGTTTACCCCATTGACGAGCCCGTCGGGAAACTGTACGTATACCGCACTCTCGCAGGGCACCGGAGTGATGCCCCTTCTTTCGTAGATACGCTGTAGTGAGTGGAAACCCTCAACCCTCAAATCTCAACCCTAATCCTTTGTTATACTTCCCTTTTTTTCCCGGTTTTAATACTAGTCGTTTCATTTCCTTCCATTGGATCAACCTTGAGAGAGATACATACACACAAGAGGGGCACAAGCGAGAAAAGAGACGACCCCGAAGAGCGAGATCGTGTGCCTGGGCTGGTGTAGTAGTGATGATGGCAAGCAGCCGGTTTGCTATTGATGAGGAAGTTTGGATACTGTACATAATATCTGTTGTAAGTCCCTGCCTAACAGAGAGAGAGCGTAGTTAGTATTGCTATAGGAGCATCACCCACCCTCACTTCACTTCGCCGTAGTAGGAGCTAGCTAGCTGTTTTGGGGGCCATCTCATATTGCAGAATGTCGTCCGAATTGGGACTTCCTTCCTTCACCCCAACGGAGCCAGTCCAGTGGATTGCACAGGATGGATGTGGAGGGGCTCTCATTGGGCACTTTGACGAACTTGCCAGGTGACCTTCGGGGTCCCCTGTTCAGTAAAAAGAAACTCTTTCGCACATGGACGACTCGGGTGACTGACTCAGACTCTCTCTTTTTTGCTGCCCACTTTCTCTGTTTCTTGTTGCCCACTTTCTCTGTAATGCAGTTTGGAATCTATCTGTAAGGTGGGGTACCAAATCCTGTCCTAATGGTATGTTGTTCCTATTGTATCATCAAGGTTTTAGGAGAGTTTTTGTTTTGAATACGTGTAAGGTATGTTTTTTGCTCATACTGGTGCCTATGATTCCACCATAGTATTGGAGTGAATATCATCTGGTAATCCACGAGTATTTCAGATCCTTGTGTAGTGTTTGGTATTGGTGTTAAAGATCCCAACGTTAAGGTACTGGTTTTAGATGTAATATCAGGTTTGGTGCACTACCAGGTCTAGGAGAGAGCTTTAGAGTTCAATATATGCAAGGTGTATTTTGCTAATACTGGTGTATATCTGCCTATGATCCGCTGTAGAATTGCATTGAATATCATTTGGTATTACAGTAGTATTTCAGACTAGCGTAAAATGTGTACGATGAGTAATGCGGTGAGTATCATCTGGTAATACTCATGGTATTTTGGACGAAGGTAGCGTGTTGGGATCCATTTCTTGTTGCTAAGCTTTCATAACACCTGATGACCTGTCTGGCATAGTCTTTTGTCAGGACACCCGTCATGTCGGCATTTTCATGAGTGTCGAGCGCTGTATTTGTGTGATGATTTTGAAATCATAAAAACTGTCTCAAGTGACCTTGATTGTGTTTGTGCAATCAATTCTGAAATTGGGAATCTGAAATCATAGGAATGTAGGATATTGTGTCTACTACCGGTATGGCTGTTCCTTGTATGCCTGTATTGACATGACTAGAACTCTTTCCTAGAATGTTTCCAATTTGTATTCTCTTCAGGCAAAGCAATTATGAGAGTCCATTACGTTAGCAAGTTGGACAAACCTTTTGCTGAATTGTTTATTTATTTTTCTTCTGAAAGCGGAGTTCAGTGAGGCTATAATGACCAATCGCCAACTCAAAAGAGACGTGGAAAATATTTATGATCTCTGACAGATCACGGCAGTGTTTCCCAATTAATTCTGGCTTAGTTTTTCTGAGTTAATTAGCGTCGGGCTTGCTGCAAACCTGATCGAGTTTTGTAAATTGTTCCTAAATCCGAAGGTGGGTACCTCCTAAAACGCCGCTTTTAACTCCTGTGCCTAGTTACTATTATTATATTTTGATTAAATTTTCACATTTTCTTGTTGACAAGTGAAAGGAGGTTCCAACACACCAAAGAATGCTACATTTGAAAACAATATGCAAAAGTTATGAAGGAACAAAGTTTGGCTCTAAAATCATTTCTTCCACATAGGTACATAATTGATTTGGAGATGTACACAGAGCAAAGATGGCAGTTCTGAATTAGTGGCACATTTGGAGGGGCACCTTATCTTAAGGTAAACCAGCCTATGACAGGCAGATTGCCTGGTTTGCCTTGTTGACATATTTGAAATTTTGAATTTTTTTTTCCATAGAAAGGCAAACATGAAAAATTGGTAGAACAATTGAAATTTTATTTTTTTGACAAAGTATGAATTTGTTACAGATTTTTGAAGTGAATTGGCCAGATGGCTCAAAACAGTCTGTAGACTATCTCACAACCATCAAAAACTATACCCATGGTGGTCATCAAACCACCCAATGCAGTTACAATATTTCCTAACATGGTTGAAATATTTTCTAACATGGACATGACATAAAGGAATAAAAAAAATTAGTTCATGTAATGAATTACACTAGAAAGGGACGAGTTCCTAAAACAATCTCTAACATCTCCATCACCATCATACAAAACATTGATTTCAGCCATCAACCTACCTAATAAAGTTTTGCTTACATTAATTGGAAAAAACCTGGCACAGATTGATGGAAAACTGTAATGGGTCATCTTATAGATGTCTGTATTAGGCACTTGGCCTGTCATAGGCTGGTTTACCTTATAGTTGTAATACACATAAGGTATTGAGTCCATTGTGGGCAAAATGGGAAGCAAGTGCTTTGTGGGCAAAATTATATTAGTGGTGTACATTTTAGAACTTGAATGTACACTGTCATTACTATTTTTGCCTACAATGGACTCACTTATCTAAAAAGATGTTAAAACAATTTAGATAGGGACATAATGTTCTTATGTAATAAGGTTTAGCGGTCTTTTTAGGGTGTCAATGTAACAAGGATAATTTGTGTTAATCCCTAGTGGTTCGCACATCCAAAAAAAGGATGTATTTATATCAATCTTCGTTGTAAATTTTAAAATAACCATTTTTGTTATCTAATTTAAGCTAAGGAAATCAAGCTTGATAAGTTTTGTTTCTACTTCAGTTTATAATTTTGAAAAAATATTTTTAAATTAAAAAAATGAATGCAATTGCAAGCTCTATGTATTAGAATCCAAAAAATACAATATTATATGTATTTTATTTTTTCATTTTTTTAATGATTTTTAAATTGAAATTAAAAAATTATATTTCTCATTTTAATCTTTATTTATAGAAAAAATTTCAAATCATTCTAATAAATGTTATAATTGATATCATTTTTTTTAATTTTATACTTTTAAAATAATTATATAATTACTTTACAAATAATAATTATTTTTTTATCAAAATTTCCGAAAAAAAAAAACATCAATAGAAAACACATTCTTTCACAAGGAAAAAATATCAAAATTTTATATATCAATTGTATAAAAGGACAATTAGCTTGATAGTGGTATTTGACTTTGAGGTCATTGACAAAAGGGGTCGTGGATATAAATATAAAATACAATATTAATAAATCTTCACACCAATCTCCATTGCTACTTGTACCTCTTGAAAAAAAATCAATTTCCCCCCCCCTCCTATATTTACTAATTAACTTCCATTTTTAGCTAAAAAATTATAACAATGACAATTTTTCACTTAGCAAATTGAATTTTTTTACTGTGATAGAAAATTGATAATATCATGTACTGAAAATGTAAGATTGATATTTGAACACAACTTAAAGGGATAAATTTAACGGAACATCATATTTGACCATTTCACAATGGATTAGAAGCAAAAGAGCTCTTGCCTTGAAGTTCGAGAATGCTATAAACTATCAAACTTCTAATTGTCCCAATCTTCAATTCTTTGTAATGATAATTGAAATCAAACACATACCTTTTATGCATGGACAGTAATTTAATTCTTCCACAATTTATAAAATTAATTCCTAAGATTTATTCATTGTAGATATTAGTATATCTTCTTTACAAATATATGATGGTTTAAAGAATACAAGTATTTTTCACCTCATAAGAGTAATTTTCTTTGCTAAAAATGTGATACTTCAAAAGTGACTTCAATAAATATGTAAGATAAAAAAATACTAATACCATTATATTGTAGCTTCTAGCAACTTTGGGAGTTTCATGCCTAATAATTAAAGTGCAAAAAAATAGTTAGGCAATCCAAAAAATAATATATTCAAATTGAAAAATATAATTAAAGTAAGTTGGGCATTCATTCAACTTTTCCTTACAATTTTTGGATGATTTCTATTTTTGAGAAGCATCAATTTTTTAACCAATGCTTCTCATTGTATAATAGAACCTCCCTAAAGTAATAGGGATGGGACTTGGTTGACTATATTATATTAGAAAGGTTATTGCAATTAAGGAGTGTCATCTAATGATGTTTGTATGTAGGATTACGCAATCAATATTATCTTAGAGAGGTTTTATTGTAATTTGAGATGCTATAATATAGTTAATATGGTAATACTTGTGCCAACTTTAGAGCACAAATTAGATTCTAATTTATTAGATTACAATACATATGAGCTGAATTTCTATGAATTAGACAATCCTTTCATATATACACATATTATATGATATTTTTTGGGACAAACTAGGTCAGTAATTTTCCAAGAATTTAGGCACCCTTTTAATTATTATTTTCTACTGGGAGGCTACAATATTGGTTTGGGAGCCCTATGCTAGTTCAAATTCAAAATTTCATAACTAATTCTACAAAGCTCCAAAAAATATGAAACGACTTGGGATAGATGCCAATTCCACTTCTCTTCCAAGGAGAATTTACTTAAAAATACTTCAAGAAGTTTCACCTCCCCAAAATTCAATTCCAGCCTTCTAGTGGTCGATTTATGGACTTACTACCTTAATTATTGGCAATGCAATGATGTTAACTGATGCAACCAAATGGATATGATATCTATAAATCTAGAGTTCACAACTTTTGTTCGAAATGAATTGTTTACTAAATTATTATTCTCACTTTATAACACAAGATCTTGTGTTGGTAGATTACATTATATAAATTGCAAAATATGATCTGACTACTGTTTTCGTTCATCACACCACCTTTCAATCATGCCAACACTCGTACTGGGTGAAGGTAGTAGGTCCATAAATTCCTCACCTAAGAGCTGAAACTGAATTTTGGGGAGGTGAAGCGTCTTGAAATATTTTTCAGTAAATTTTCCTTGGAAGACAAGTGGAATTGGCATCTAACCCAAGTCGTTTCGTATTCTTTGGAGCTTTGTGGAATTAGTTATGAAAATTTGAAGTTGAAATGACATAGGGCTCTAAAATTGTCCACCTCTTCAAATGTACATTGTTTGTACATTGTTGAAGACTACAAAAAAGAAACATGTACAAATAGTGTACATTTGAAGAGGTAGACAATTTTAGAGCATGATTGTGCGCTTTTAGAACCTCCTACCTTACTACCATACCCACCAAACTCAAGAAAACTACTACGGTATGTATCTCAAAATGCACAAAGCTTGCAAGAATCTTCCATGTTTCTAAGATTTTTCAAACCACAATAGATTTTTATATTTCAAAACCAACTATCATTTGTTGCATTTTTGAATGGGTATAATTTAGGTTTTTTTTCTTTTAGCTTTCTAGTGCCAAATTGCACTAGAAAAAAAGAATTTGGCTTTAAAAAGACAATAAATCGTGAATATTTTTGCCATGAAACTTCAAATAAAAAAGTAAAAAAAATCGTAGATGAAATTGCTAGATTGTAGATGAAAATAGAATTAGATACATGTGATATGTGCAAATGTGATATTTTCTTTCCAGTGTGTGGATGAATGCTGAAATTTGGAGCACCACTACAACATTTTATATAGTCACTTTGGCACTTCATAAAAAATGAAAAAAAATGAAAAGCAAAAGCCCTGCCTGATATTATTTATTTATTCTTCAAGTGATGGGGAAGCAGACTATCCTGCATGATAACTTATCCCACGCCCAACAC
The DNA here is from genome assembly GCA_951230915.1 of Antitrichia curtipendula. Classification (NCBI taxonomy): domain Eukaryota; kingdom Viridiplantae; phylum Streptophyta; class Bryopsida; order Hypnales; family Leucodontaceae; genus Antitrichia; species Antitrichia curtipendula. The sequence goes on along the minus strand of OX579633.1, from coordinate 6,725,209 downwards.
ATGGTGTGACGCACACAATGGAGGACCGGCGAAAATGTAAGCTGCCTGCAGCCCGCAGACGAGGATATGATGATGGTTGCGAAAATAATAATATGATAAAATTAAGTTACCGTAACTTGCAGTCTCTTGTGTGAGTTGGTGTCCTGGAGGGGGGTTGGGTGTCTGTCAGGCCAGCTCTCCAGCCTTTACTCCTTTGATGTGCCTGCAAAGCCTGCCTCGCCTCCTCCTGATGACGCTTGTGTGTCCTCCTACACATACTTGACCAAATCCCTTTAATTCACTCCATCAAGTGCACTGCTCGCTCCCTCGCTCCCTTGCTCCCTTGCGTGCAGCTCTACGTCACAAAGATAAGGGAACCTGAAACGGGGGTGTTTTTATGGGAGGGGGAATGTGCACTCCATGTGCACCAATGCAGCAGATCCATGGGTCTGCCAAGCTTGCGTCAAACGTGGACTGGTCAAGCCCCTTGTATTTGACAATTCATTTTCATTTCGTGTGCGGATGGAGCTTCACCTTAGAAGGGCTTCTGGAAGGCCTTTGCGATCGTATAGTATATTATGAATATCAATGGTGGTATTTGATCAGAAAAACATTGACCAAATGTTGTTCAACACAAAAAAAAATCAATGATTATGGTAGTATGTAAATTGAATAGTTACAAGGCTAAAATACACGGATCAATACAGAGGGATCCCAAGGGCTTTTCGAGGGGTTAAACCCTAAAAGGAAATGATGCAAGCATTGTTCAATCAATGTACATACTATTTGCAACTTCTAAGTACCAAAGCCATTTGCATGTAGGAAAAAAAAAAAACTGTTTTTTCAATAGAGATTTTTTTGGATGAGAGTGTCTAGGAATGCACCTTTGCTTTGTGATTTTCGTAGAATTTTTTTGCAACAGGGTTTTGTGCAAGAAACAAAGTCTTGCATACTAGGACTGTTGAAAGAGTGCAAGCCATCAGTGTAGGCCATTCCTGGTCTTGACATCCTAAAGGGATCGAGTTAGTTGCTATGATCTCCATTTGTTAGTCTGTGCCCTGGGTTTGCTTGTACCCCAGGTTCACTTAATTATTAGATAAGTCACTGATGCCCTAAAATTAAGCCTGTTGATTAACTTAATTGATGTCAAGCAAGCATCATCTCTTACACTAGTTGAGATGACGCAGAAACTGGTGCCATAATTATGACTGACAAGCGGCTTGGCTTCTACCGTCAATCAGCACTTGCTCATGTCCAAGTTCAAATAACAGACTCAATGTACTACGTTGTAGGCTGAACAGGCTCACACGCTACATACCTAATCTATCAGTTGCCCTGGCTAGTTGTCACCAGGCCTATTTTTATTTTTTTATTTTTTTTGCATTACAGTGCAAGATTTGTGCCAGAAAAAAACGATTTGGTCAAAAAAATGGCAACAAACTTCGAAGTTTTTTGTCATTATAGAACTTCAAATTAAATTTAAAAATCAGGGATGAAATTGTGGATGAAAACATAATTATTATGGACATGTGATATGTGCTAATGTGATATTCTCTATCCGATATATGTGGATGAATGTTGAAATTTGGAGCACCTCTATAACATTTTATATTGCCACTTTGATACTTTATAAAAAATGAAAATAAAAAAAGTCATGTTTGTCACTACAGATTTGCAAAAACATCCTCTTCTATAGTAACAATCACGAGGGAAATGAAATTAAAAGAAAGCAATACTAGAAAAAGGTTTGTGGTCTTGGGGGCATCAAGCAAGTGCAACCTAGAATCTTGGTGCCCACAGATTGACCAACCTTTAGGTGGTGAAGAGAATTTAAGATTTAGGAGAATTTGAGTGTAAAAAAAGAAACAAAGTAGTCAATTAGAAAACCCAACCAGTGAAATTAGGGGCATTATTAATATAACTTTCTTGAATCCACCATGTTAGGTTATTTTTCTATTGTTGATTTTTTTTCTTGTGAGGCGAGAGAAGAGATAGGAAACATTACAATTCAATGGTCCTCATAGTGTCACAATGGATGGAATGATTCTATCTATAATACTATTGTACAAGAAAACACTACAACAAGGCTCAAGAATGTTACGTGCCGTTGTGGAGATTTGTTTAGGCCATGTTATCAAACCAACATCATCCTTACAAATGGAAGGTTTCTAAAGTCATGGCAAATGTAGCATATGGGAGTCACCCTCTCATTAGAGTTGTCCTTCAACCCCACATAGTTAGCATGCAATCTATAGATTATAAATGTTTTCAAGAGCTATAATTATAGGAGCTCCTCAAAATAGATGAAGTCTATTGAAATGACAATTTTTGCCTATTCTTGGGCTACACAAGTCCCTTGCTTGGTCACTCCAAGATTCATATTTTTGTGGAAGGTTGTAAATCAATTCATTTTGCCTGAATTACTTATCAATTTAGAAAATATTTTTTTTTGCAATTTTTCCTTAATGTCTAGATAAAATTAAAATCTAATAATTCATTTTGCCTGAAATACTATGGATCTACATCCGTTCTCTTAACAAGCTCTCAGTAGGACTTAAGTTTATCCGAGTAGGCATGTTGACCTTGTGTCATCGGTAAAATAGAAGTAATAAGGCTCAATCTACAATTATATACCAAATTAATCAATGACCTTGATTGGATGTGTAGGTGTCAAACAACCATGAATGATTCTATTGGTCGCAAAATTGAACTAGAGTAAAAATAACCACTAACACAAAGGTACATTTTGTTTCCTTCAATGTACTAGCACTGTACATTTCAGGAGCTTTTAGTGACTCCTACCTTTCAACTTCAAAATTTGCAACTACCTCCAAAGAAGTCCAAAAAACATGAGATGACTTGGGTTAGATGTTGATTCTATTTCTATTCCTATAAAATTGACTGGTAATTTTTTCAAGGAATTTAGCTTCCCCCAAAATGCAATCAACTTTTAAGAGGAGCAGATTATCTTGGGGTTGAAAATTGAATGAAAGAAAAAGGACCAATTAACCAGTAAATGTATTTGACTATGTTTTCACCCAAAACGCTCTAAAACTGCCATTTCGAGTACAAGACCCAAATTTTTGAAATAAATCATTTTTGAACACATGTAACCGTAGGATTTTGTAGTACAATGGTTTGAAAAGATGTGGAAAAAATTTCAAAATTTTCTACCGTGTAGATTGCAAGATATTAGTGTTTGAAATTACAAAAATCCTTTTTTTTACCCTGCGAAAAATCGGGCAGCTGCACTTCAAAAGGTCATATTTATACAAAAAATTGTTCAAAATGGTGGTTACTCTTTGGACTCAGCTTGCAAGTCAAGTTGGCTACATGCTTGAAAAATTTCAGATCATATGGAGTTGTAGATGATATAGGGAAAAAATATTAAGCAGAAAGAAGTATAAAATGATTCAAAACACCAAATTGTGTATAATTTATTCATGGAATTGAAAAATTCCAATCCCAATGGTTGGAATGTTGTGATAAACAATCTACACCCATTTTTTAAACAAAAATTCAAAAATATTGAAAATTGAGTTAAATAAAGGACTTCAAAGTTTATTTTAGAGTAGAGAATCCATAACTATTCACAAACTACCCAAACCCAAACTAAAACTCCCATAACTTTCATCTCATTAATCCAAATGGAATGATTCAAAGCTTTTCATGTATATAAATAGATCTAGAAAACCGATTTCAAATTAAAAATTTTAGAAAAAGTGTTTTTTCAAGAAGTTTTTTTTTGCTGCCTAGACTGCCCACCGAGCAATGAAAGCAACATATCATACCCTAACTTTTTTAATTGTGTAGTCAAAAGCTATGAAAATTGTTGAGCCTTAAAGCTACTCCTCGGGAAAATGTTATGTGAAAATTTCAAAGAAAAATAAATAAAAACTCCATTCGTAGTGAGCTGCCCAAAATTGCTATGTTGCCAAAAAACGCAGTTTGGGCATTTAGGGGTTAAGCCCCAAACCTCCTTTATTTTCTGCACCCCATCCGCGCTAAGGTAGGAGGCTTTGAAATGGAGCGGGCATTAAGAACGGATCCTATAAATGGCTGTGAAATGGACATGAATTGAATGAATCAAGGAAAAAAATACTATCAATTGCAAGAGCCAATCATTTACTTTGCTTTCCTCATCTTTCTTCAGAATTGCAAGAGAATCCTTTATAGAAGACCTAGGGTCATAAATAGGGACCTATGACCCAACTCGTTTGAAAATTCATAAGTAATTCAAAAATGCTTGGAAAAATATAAAACCACTTGGGTTAGGTTCCTCATCTATTCCTCTTTGTTTGAAAAATGAGCTAAAATTATTCCCATCCAATGAAATACAGGAAAAAGGCAGACCAGCCCTTAGATGTGCCATTTCAGAGCCTCCTACCTTAGCAAGAACCGCTAGGCCCAGGTCTCTTTCCCCCTTTTTTTTTCCTTTTTTTTTCCTTTTTTTTTCTTCTGTTTTTCAATTGTTTTTTTATAATTGTTTTCACAAGATAGATCTGAGTGTGTGTGTGCGACTGTGTGTAAGGACTGGGATGGCTCCAGTGGAGAACATGGCATGAGGACGGAGCAGGTCCCTCTTGGTCCTCATCAAGACGTGAGTCCTGCTCAAGGAACACATGAAACATGGTGTAGACTGTGTGTGTGTGTGTTCTTAATCCCCCCCCCCCCCAACGGAAGGACAGCAGTCTACGCTTGGAAGTACACACAAACTCAACTCAGCTCCCTCCGTCCCTCCTGATGGGGAGAATCGGAAGAATCAGATGCCAACCACCACATGTGCTCCCAACTGATGGCCACCGCTGACACTCAGTCTTCCTGTCCTGGTCTCCCTCCACCACACAAACCAAAAAGCCAATTGGGGAAACAGACCTAGGGCGGGGCGGGCGGGAGGGGCACCGAAGGAGCACCTCATTGGGCTCCACCAAGGAATGGGCTTCCAATTGATTGATCCGACTCAAATGGCGGCACTTGGGGAAATGCCGCTGAGGTAGGAGGCTTAGAAATGGCACATCTAAGGGCTGGTCCGCCTTTTTTTTGTGTATTTCATTGGACGGGAATAATTGTAGCTCGTTTTTCAGACAAAGAGAAATAGATTAGAGGAATCTAACCCAAGTGGTTTCGTATTTTTTCAAGCATTTTTGAATTACTTATAAATTTTCAAACGGGTTGGGTCATAGGTCTCTATGTATGACCTTAGGTCTTTTTAGAAATGGTTCACTTGCAATTCTAAAGAAAGATGGGGAAACCAAAGCGAATGACTGGCTCTTGCAATTGATAAATAATGCTTTTTTTGTTTGATTCATTCAATGACTATACATGTCAATTTTAGAACCAATACATATTTTTATTTTATGTCAAAGACTCATGTCCATTTCACAGCTATTTATAGGATCCGTTCTTAATGCTCGTTCAACAACCTTTGTTGATTCAACCAAAAATGCCTTTGTCCTAACAAGATGACATTCATCAACCTTTGTTGATTCAACCGAAAATGCCTTTGTCCTAACAAGATGACATTCATCAACCTTTGCTAATTCAACCTAAAACCTTTTGTTCTAATAAGATGACATTCATTGATCTTTGTTGATTCAACCTAATTCCTTTGTTTGAATAAGATGACATTCAACAACCTATGTTAATTCAACCTTTTCAAACCCTTTGTTCTAATAAGATGGCATTCATCAACCTTTGCTAATTCAAATGAATCCTTTTGTCCTAATAACGAAACATTCATCAATTTTTGTTAATTCAACCGAAAACCTTTGACCTAATAAGATGACATCCTAATCAACCTATGCTAATTATCCCTAAACTTTGTGAGGTGTAGCTAGTAAAAAATACCTTTAACAAACTTTTTATTCATGATAGTCTTTGAGTCAACTTGGTTTGGGGCTCTTAGAGATGAGCTTGGCCACTCTATTAGGCATCACGGCTTTTTTTTTTTCATTTTTTACAAAGTGCCAAAGTGCCAATATAAAATGTTATAGTGGTGCTCTAAATTTAAGCATTCATCCAAATATTGGATAGATAATATCACATTCTCAAATATCACATGTCTTTAATTCTATTTTCATCCATAATTTGGCAATTTCATCCAAGATTTTTTTTAATTCAAAGTTTTTGGGCGAAAAACTTCACAATTTTTTTGCCATTCTTTAGCCAAATTATTATTTTTGGGCGCAATCTGGCACTAGAAAGCCAAAAAATGAAATCCTGTTAGGCACTGCATATGATGTAAAAATGCAAAGGCAATATTAATTAGTCAAGTAAGGTAAGCACGCCATTTGACCGTAGGCAACCTATAACTAGACACATACTGGGCATCTCCCGCAATTTAAAAAAAAATCAGAAACAATGTTCAAAACAATGGGAACACATGATGGATGTGGACATTCATATATAGATGAACTTCTTTGATAATTGACGATCTTTTCAAATGGATGATGAACATCTTTAAGAACTCGGATGAAACCCTTATTGTAAGAGAACAAGAACATTGAATGCTGAGACAAATGCAACGGAGATGAGAGCAAGAAACATTGTAGGCTATACAAGAGAGAAGCAATGGAGACAAGGGAAAAATATCATAGGCTACAGAGGAGAGAGGCAATGGAAATGAAAGCAAGAAAGATCATAGGCCATGGAGTGATGCTAAGAAAGTGAGTGTACATATTATTTTCAAGACATTGTCTACGAAAAAGCACAAAGAGCTCTTCAAGGAGCTGTAAATAAGTTTACACATCCCATTTAAGCAAGATTGTCATCCAAGAGCTCTGAACACAATCTGCACAAACAAGGTATTTATTAGACTTCCTTTCTTGATGTCAATCATTTTCAAATTTCTGAAACTTAAATTCAACAAACCTAAACTCTAATGCATTAAATTTTCAAACAAAAATGGTTGCATATGTTTAGATGAGGCCTCTTGCTAAGAGAATATGGCAACATTTGCATACCATTGTCAATGTCCCCAAGAGGCTAAGGAGTGGACCAGCTGCTAAGAAACCAAGGAATGCTCATTTGGAGGAACAACTTGAAAATCATCCAAGACCTCAACCTAGAATAATCTAGAGAAAAACATACAAAAAGAGGTGTTAGTGGTCAGAAGTTGACATGCAACTAGCACTTGAAGCAATTTCAACTAACAAGATGTCAACAAGGCAAGATGGAGAGTATTATGGGATACCATCCTCTAGCATTCATGACTAGAAGAAAGGGAAGACAACTTCTAAAATAGTAGGCCATCAAACCTACCTATCACAAGAAGAAGAATTGGCACTAGTGCAATGGTGCTTTTCTATGCAGTAAGTAGCCTTGTGTGTTACATTGAATATGCTAAAGTTTACTATCAAAAGCATCCTGGAAAATTCACCAAGAAAACATCATTTCCAAGTAGGAGTTCTAGGAGCTAAATGGTGGGCCTTGTTCAAGCAAAGGCATCCAGAGATCTGCTTAAGGTGTGCAGATGGGTTGGAAGTTTTAAGGGCTTTTAGGTTTACAAAGAAAACAACATCAGCCTTCTACAATCTTTTACATGAATCTTTCAGGCAAGCAGGCATCCACGTTTAATTCCATAGCAACAAGTACAAGATCGATTGCGGCCTAGAGGCGGAAGAGTCCAAATGACCCCAACGGTTTCTCTTTTGTAGGTTGCCAAATCTCCCTGCTGCTCCTCCTCCTTGCATTGTCACACGAGGGACCACGGCCATTGCCATCGCCACACAACAATCTGAGAGATGGAGCTTTCGGAGCTGTTCTTTCAAGCTCAATTCAGTTCAACAAGCTCAATTCTTCAACTCGCAACCACACTTTGAAATCCTCACCTCAATCATAGAAAGAATGCACTGAAAGAGCAATCTTGTCCCCGAACAACAAAGCAAAATCACAAACGCAAACAACCACCTTGAAATGGCAACGAAAACAAAACCTATTTGCCCTGCCACCTTGGAAACCCTATTTCCTTTTCATCTACAACATTCAAATTTGTTTTCATCCGTAACGAAAAGTGCGTTCATCCAATCACCTTTGGGAACCCCAATAGAACGCGATTTCGTCCTACCGCACAGGCACCGCACACTGTGCAGTGAAGGGCTGTAAACCATTTTTTAAAGATTTTTTAACTTGTTACTTTTAAGTTGCAACCAAATTTTCAAAAAAACACCTTTCTAGATACTTTATTTTGGAAATGAATCTCTACATGAGGTTTGATAGTTGTGCAAAATTTTAGAGCTTCTAAGTTCCTACAATATTGTGGAAAAAGATTTGAATTTTGCTTGTGTGGTCATTGGCACGTCTACCTTAGGTGTTTATATTCAAAGAGATTATTGAACCTAACGAGGTGTGAACCTATACCATGCATTCATTTTATGGTGAAAATTTGAAAAAAAATTAGGATCTCTTATTAGTGTTGTAACAAATCAGGAGAGCTTCTTGACGTGTGTGAACTTTTGTTTTAAAAGGAATGCATGGTTTATATTCAAGATTATTCAGGTTTCAAACACCCAATTGGATGCACCTACCTTGATTAGTGTGATCTAAGGTGTGATGATATTTGTAGCAATTAGGGGGTGGGCATTCCAAACATGATATATTCTTGAAAATAATGTTTTTGTTGGTGGGGGAAATTCATAATTGGTTGACTCCAATTTGAATTCAAATTCATTCAAATTCATTAACAATTGTGAGAATTTTCTTTTTCTAATACTGAAAGTGGCAATGAAAAAATTCTGAAATTCATTAGTCATTGAATGTGACCTTTAATTTGTCCCCTTTTTCAAATTCTTATTCTAAATTGCAAGTGAATTTTAATTTAAATTATGTTCTTTTTTGAATGAAAAGTGAAAACAATCATGATGTATAGTATGATAAGATTGTAGAGAACATTTAATGAGTGAGCAACCCTTACCTTCTTTGTGCGGTTAAGTATCTCCTACTTATGATGATGGCTTCAAGTTTGCATGCAAAAACGATGTGCATTCCTTCTCCAAGGGTGCTCACCAGGGCTTTTATTTTGGGTTTCACGAGGTCGCCTAAAAGGCGAAATGATTTGAGCCTCTACAGTGCTATTGGCGATATGATAATTTCTGTGGTTTTATTCTACTGGCGACACTTTAGCTTTAAATGGAGAATGCTCTGGCAATGACCAGATTTTTTAAATCTATCCACTGGTGACGTGATAATGTCAGTGAGTGTTAAGAGGGCGACATTGCAAGACCATCTAGTGCAAACATGACAAATAAGGCAAATCATTTACAATATGAATGGCGAAATGTTTGTGCATTGTATTGGTTGAAGAAGCTGACATGGCGAAAACAAGTTTCAATTCAATGCATGAAGACAAAAACCAGTCTTTCCAAGATTTAGGAAAACAAAACTAATTAGAACTTCTACACACGGGACCTGCACACAAACACACACGCTCCGATGCCTTAGTAAAAATGTGCACACAAACTGATGGAAGAAAGACTAACTATAACTTCTGTTCACAAAACTTGCACACAAACACAGAGTCTCCGATGCCTTAGTAAGAATCTGCATACGGAAGCTGAAATCAGCACAAGTTTAAATGCATGAAGACATGCACATGTTAACAAGCATATTCACATGTTCACAAACAAAGATTATATACCACAATGTGACATATAGACAAGCATATACAACCTACACTGTGACATATAAAGAAGCCAGTAAACATGCTCACAAATCACAACTTTAACAAAAATAAGAGTTTAGGTTAGGGAGCTCATTGCAATGTAGTTGCCCCTAGCTGGGCCAAACCTGCAAATGAAAAAGGACCCCACAACATCAAGTTCCTTTGCAAGGTCTTTAAATCAAACAGAGTTTCACAAACTGAAAGATTGACAGTGAAAACTGAAAACCTGTTCTGCCAAGCTGCAAAGGCCTTCTTCAAAGCAGTTTTGCATCTGAAAATCTAAAAACCTGAAAACCTATTCTGCCAAGCTGCAAAGACCTACAAAGGCAAACTTAAAAAGCTGAAAATCTATTCTGCCAAGCTGCAAAGACCTGCAAAGGCAAAACTGCAAAGCTACATCCATGAATCATGCTAGGATTCACAATCCTCAAAATTGAACCACCGCAAAAGCTAAGCGTGGAACAAATAGCGACCTCTCTCTCCTGCACTGAACCATTCTTCAAACGCCTTTTGGTAAGGAAAATTTTCAAGTGTGAAAAGTTTTTGGGAATACATTCCAACTGCCACTTCCAAATTCTCCACTAGAGTAGCTCTGAGCTTGGATTTGAGAAACACAAGGGAGGAGAACGTCCTCTCATCCTCCACTGAACCGATCACATGTGTCACGGCAATCTCCGCCAACTTGATGAATTCTGAGAAATTCTTGGTGAGGCTGTTGTTGGCGTCAAGCACCCTCCACACTTTAGTGAGTAGATTCACATCAAAGGGGGGAAGCGTCGCTGCCCTAGCATTTGATTTCATGCCTGTCTTAAATAAGCCACGTTGTGACATCAAGAGGTTACGATCACTATAACAAAACATGGTAAAAAAAAACCGCACTCAAAATCAAGTGCGGTTCTTTTTGCTACGTTTTTGTGCAGGCGTGCGTAGTGGACAGTCAACTTCTTTTGCAATTTCCCACTGCAATTTTTGAAATTTGAAAGCGTGTGATATACCGTTGAAAAGGTATTTTTAAGACCTTTCCAAAGGTATATTACATATTCTCAAATTCTAAAAATTGCAGTGGAAAATTGCAAAAGAAGCTGACTGCGCGCGTAGTGGGTCTGCACAAAAACGTGGCGAAAAGAACCACACTCGATTTTGAGTGCGGTTTTTTTTTACCATGTTTTGTTATAGTGGATTTATCAGCGGAGGCAACATGATTTTACTGGATCCAGAACCCAAAACCTTCCCGTTTCCATACGTTTCCATCAGAATTCGGAGGTGCCCATCGAACTGCGCATTGGCATTGCCCTCACACCAAAACTGTAGGTACATTATTCCCAATGCATTCATGACATTTTGGGCAGGGAAGCGACTGTCCAGCTCCTGGATTAGCTTAGTTGCAGCCCCTGCCAAGACAACACAAGCACGCAAGGTAAGCCAATGCCATCACAACAAAGACACATAAGTCCAACAACATCGAATTGAGCTTCCAATTGCCTATGCATTTCTCATGGTAAGGATTCTCTACTTTTTTACTTGTAAACTAATAGTAACATGCAATTTCAAGTTTAAAGACATGAAGGAACTACAACAAAGGCGGAACTTCAACCAAAGATTTAAAGAAATTGATGCATTGGCCACATCAAGGGGGGAGAAAAGAAGATAAAGCATTTTCAGTAAACTCACCGGTACATTCAGTTTTCACTGTAGTCACCAAGTCAACCCAAACATTGCGATCCACTGGAGCCGAATTGTGCTCGGCGTGAATCTTTTCCCTGTGACACACAAAAGACAAGATGGCAGAGCCGTCATTCAAGTCTGTGATCCATTTTATATGGATTTGTTCATGACTGCAATCCAATAAGTTCTTAAATGACCAGAACTCATCCGTGGAGAAAGAAGTAGCTGGATCCTCGTACATAGTGTGCAAAGACGCCTGACAAATTTTCACAGCTGCAATGAAATCGTAGATGAAAACATCTCTTTTCTGAGCAAAGTTCACAAGGTTGTCTATGGCATCAAGAAGAGGCAGCAAGGCACACATCCCCAACATAGTGTACGGATCGAGAAGGAGAACAAGGCAAGCCTGAAAACCACCAACACAGGAATAAAACTCTGAAGACACTAAAAGCATGGAAGATCCTCAAGTTTACAGCAAGTTCAAGCAAATTCAAAGGAACAAGACAAAACAACCTCACAGCAAGTCCACAAGTCCAAAGCAACTTCACAACAAGTCCAAAGCAAGTTCACATCAAGTAAACGAACAAGATTTTAAAATCAAATTCACAGCAATTCCAAACAAGCACAGGAAGAACAAGTTGAAGCATACTGGACAGAAAGGGCAAAAATATACCTCTGCCTTGTCATTTTGACCTAAATCTGCTGTCATCGTGTATATCAGTGTGCGGTATTCTGAGAGGAGTCGCCGCAGAGGCTCGATGAAAGAGATTCAATGAGTTTCAACTCGTTTGAGCATTTTCAGTCCTTTGGTGTCACACAATTCTGCCAGTGCCTTGAATCCAGTTAAACGTTTCGGACTTTTGTTGAAATAAGCATGTGTGACTTGGAGCACCTTACCAATAGATGCAAAAATTCCCAAGCTCTCCAAAGCCTTAAAGGCCAAGTTACACCTGTGAGCAACGCAATGCACACCATGAATGAAAGGAGCAAACTGATCCCTGAGTTGGACCGTGACACCTGACCGCAAACCTTGCAGAGTAGAAGCGCCGTCACACCCAAAACTGATGACTTTCTCAGCCAACTTCTTTGTATCCAATCCCCCGCCAGTTGCCATGGCCTCGACGACCAGTTTCGTGACATTTTCTGCATTTGTAGCACAATCGACTCGCCGCAAGGCTACGAGAAGAGGGACCCGAACCCAGTCACAAACCATGTAACAATGCACGGAGAGGTAAGAGCCAGTGTCCACAGCAGTGGCCTCATCCACCGTAATTGCTACAAAATTTGCGTTGTCCAGAAGTCTATGAATCTCCCGAACTACAATTTTGTACATGTATGATGCCATTATCCAGCCATTGTTGTCACACCAATGTGCACTTGGTAAGTCTGGAACAGCTAGTAATTTGTACAAGCTCTAACGTGATTCAAACTCAACCATTGGACGACCACTTTGTAGGACCTGAAACATCGTGGCAAATTGAACTCGTTTTCTACGAGATTCCACTGTCGTGCAATGGTTAACCTGTTCCAAGATAGAAGAAGGCGCACGGGCAGCATACAGCCGCATGTTGTTGCGGTGTTTGCATTTGCTTGCGATATACTGCTCACCTTTCTTCACGCCATGCAAAGGCAAGTCCCTTTTTGCGGTCCGTTTCCCATCATGCTTAAAGAGCGTGACTGATTTAGGGGCCAAAATGCATGGTTTGCGGTCAAAGGTGCTACAAACCGTGCACCTAACCATGTGCAACACCCCATCGCTAGAAAGGATTCCCTCAGCCCACGGGAGCTTTGCGGCCCACTCCGTCTGGAATTTGCGGTGTCGATCATATCGTTGTTGTGCTGCGCTTTTGGAACTTTGGGCCTTCACCTTAGTAGTTGCTCCCTTCTTGTGCGGCGAGGAGTCTACTTCCTCGTCTTCCACCTCAGTAGCGTCATGAACCTCTTTGAGACCGCAATTATCCTCCAACGAATCGGAGAGGGCAATGACAAGTGACTTCGACGTCAGAATTCGAGTGTCCCCAGAACCAGTGGAGGTGTCAACGGACACGGTTTTGTCACTGCCGAATTGTAATGGTCCAGCCGAATTGGAGGAAAGGTACTTTGGTAAACCATCAGACTCCGCTCCTGGAACATTCGGGAATCGACTGTCTAAGACCGTGGAAAGAGGTTGCCCTGTTGATGAACCGCGTGTGCTTGCAAAGTACGTTTGCAAGGTCGATTTCGCCGTTGCCCTCCTTTGCGTAGTCTCCACCGTGATCACACGGACCCTCTTTTCCCATCGAGCCGCTGTCAACGCCTCTCAAGCATTGTTGATAGATTTCTTGAGATGCGTCGCCAAAGTTGCCTCCCTTACCAAATAGTCATCACTCCAATCGTCAATCGAGTCCATGACGGGTAATTGAGAAAGACAAGCCACCCTACAGCGTGAATCTTCAAACACAACAAGCAACTAAAAACGAGTTGTGAGCAAAATGCGGGCAACACACTTCTGTTTTACAAAAGCGGGAGGAGTAAAACACACACCCAAGAAATGATCGCGCCTCCGCATTCATTCCGTCTGCTACCCCACTCCTGCAATAAACCACAGACAACAACAACACATAATGGACAACAATTGCACCGATGAGCACAGAAATGCATTCGAAGCATTTTGGTACAGCCTACTCCCCGCAATGATCCTGGCAAATAGGGTGTCCCTGTAAGCGCGCGGAGTGGCGATAATTGGCAAGGCCTTCGCCGCTCAGAATGGCAATGAAGAACATTGAAGGAGGGCACGGAGTGGCGAAAGAAGGAGTAACGGCACCAAAACATGGTGAGCTGTAGCAGTGAAGAATGTGCGTACAGGCTACGCGTGAGTTGCAGGTGGCGCAAAATTTAGGATTTCGGGGCGATACCCGTTCGACGGAGGACACCAAGGCCGAACATATCGGGCGATCGACCCCCTCCAAAACCCTGGAGTTGGTGTAAGTATGGTTGCCCGGGTATCACCCCCAATGCATCTACGGCGAAATTGTGAAAATTTCGGCCCTTTTTTTGAATGGGAGGTTCGCCAAGGGATATTTTTGAGTGCAAAATGGCACTGCAACGCCAAATTTAAAAGCCCTGGTGCTCACTTGAATTTTGTTTGCACCCCTATTTGTATCACAGTTTAGTTGCTTTAAGCTGGCCATTATGCAACTCTTTGATCAAATTTGGAAATCATGTAAGGTAATATGCTCTAAAAGCGACAATTTAAAGTCTGGTCCACCTTTTTCATAGGTTTCTGTAGACAAAAATATTTTTAGATCATTTTTCAGAGAAAGAAAAATAGATGTGGAACCTAACACAAATGGTTTTGTATTTTTCCAAGCATTTTTGAATTATTGATAAATTTTCAAAGATTTGGGGCATAAGCATCTACTTGTAACCATAGGTCTCCCAAAATCTGTCCACTTGCAACTTGTAAAGAGATGTGTGGAAATCAAAGACAATAATTGACTCTTGCAATAGAAAAACAATTTTTCCTCAATTCATTCAATTGCTAAAGTGGTCCATCTAAAGATCACCTCGTCTCTATTCTCCAGCTAATAATAGGGGCAATTTGAAGGAGGGCTAGTTTTACAGCACACTACCTTATTCATAATAGTCGGCCTCCAGAATGTTGAGCAACATTTCCAGTGACATTCCAATGACATCTTGGATTCTCCAACATTTTGACAATCTGAGAGACCATAAGATTGTGTCATACGCATTAATTTCAGCTTGAACGTGTGAAGGCAAAACACTACTTTCTCCATCCCAAAATGTCCACATTTTTTTTATATTTTTTTGAACTAATTTCATTGACCATATTATAAAAAACATAACTAAGAAATGCTCCAAATTTTAAATCACTAGAATCAATGAAGAACATTGCATGTGTTCATTGCAACCTAAATAAAACTAGCCCCATGGAAGTGTTTTTTTGACCTACTCAAAACAACCTTAAAAAAACATGACATTCAAAGTGGACAATCATTACGGGACAGAGGGAGTACATAAGAAGAGAAAAATAGTACATAGTTGAAGGCAGAGCATGCTCCAACCTTAGAATTACAACAGGCTTTCTTTAACACCTCGATGTAAGGTGTGTGCACTTATAATCATCACTACTTACATTTGAACATAGTTACTATTGTTAAACATAAGTTATTTTTGTAGGACGTCATTGGCAATTGAATGAGGAATGTAGCGTGCTTTAGCATGCATTATTTGGACACGTGTGGATAAGTTAAAAATTTCAAAGTATCAAAACCAACATTAGACTCTCATGGACTCTCATGTTTTGATTGCATACATCTTGTGTAATCAACATGTAGGTTATTGTGACGCTCTTTGGTCCAAATGTAGGTGTCCCATTTTGGACAGTGTTGAATATGGGTGTACATACCTTAAAAGCAAAGCTGATGGCAAAAAATAATTCTGAGCTCCAGATTCATGTGTGGATTACTGGCAATTCACCAACCCTGCAAGAGACTCTTTTCTTGGTAGATCAAAAGTTAAACCCTCTTGTTTATTAACACCTTGGTTAAGTCCCAAAATGCCTGCCAGAGTGCAAAGCACTTTAAAACGAGAAAATACCAACTTTCAGGCTAAGTCATTGCAGACAACTACTGTCAGCTCTTTAGCCCATAGTTCGGTAGCTCCACATGTCCCGGAGTTTGAGAGCATCTAAGATTCTAAGGAAGCAAGAGAGAAGGAGCACTTACTAATGGTCATTGCAAAGAATCAGCTAGAGCCTGAAATCTGTACAACTAGCCTGAAAGATCATTCTGTCAGCTCACAAAGCTAAGATTTCTTCTCTAAATATTGTACAAATACGAGGCTACCAAAGATTCAAACGCCACTTCCTTTTATTCGGAACAAATCGACTGCCACTTACCACAGCAGACTGATGAATAACATTGGCGACTATATCTTGGTGCTCTTTGCATCCAATCTGCTGTAACTTCGATTCCCGGAACCTCTCTTCAGTCACGTCTTTCGAGACGGGCCTCACGTAGGTTTGTTTGAGGGTTGAAACCCGACTGCCAGCATCCATCACCCGTTCGTAAGGAATTCGCCCTGATAAAACCTCCTGAACCAACGTGTTCACAACTGCAATTTGCCTTGACAGGGTATGTGATACCAGCACCAGGTCCACACCAGCAAGAACTGCCTGAGTGGCCGCTTCTTCAATCGCATACTCCTTAATTATAGCCCCCAACTCCATACAATCTGAAATTACAACTCCTTCGAAGAGAAGAGCGTCTCTTAAGTAGTCTATTGCATCCTTGCACATAGTAGCAGGCTTCGATTCGGACTGTCCATTGAAGCAGGACGCATCAATATGGGCCACCATGACGGCTGCCACATCAGCATCCACAGCCTTCTGGAACGGAGGAAACTCAATGTCTAGTAGTTGTGTCAAGCTGTGGGGCAGGAGGGGCAGGTGCACATGGCTATCAAGCAACGTGCTTCCATGTCCTGGGTAATGCTTTGCACAAGCAGCCACACCTTCACGCTGTAAGCATCTTATGAAAGTGTATCTGCACACATCCAATTCAAAAATCATCCTCAGAGCTTGATCGATAATCAAATAAGGAAGATGCCTCACGCACACTGCACACAACAGAATACAAGAAACTACACTAGAAGAGGCTCCATCCTTAGAAAATTGGTTCACTTTGGAGTAAGGTAGCTACTCAAACTTCGTCAAGGTAACTTCTGTCGGTACAAAGTCACCTCCATTCGGTCCAGAGTCAATAAAAGCACAGCATAAGAAGCTAGTAGAGGTGTTTTAGAAAACCAGTCGTGTCACATTAGTCAAGGTTGATGTAAGAAACTATTTTAAATGGCATCACAATTGGCAGGGTTTAACATGGCCAGGTCTGTAGAACACCTTGGGGTTGGGAATTCTACTAGTCAGTGTTGACGTGAGTATGAATTGCGAAAAAAATAAGGTTCATTAATGAATGTGCGAATGTTGGCTAAACTGTGCTGAAAGGCATTCCCTATCTCGAGAGTACAAAACTCTCCTACTCAAAACACAGAAAACAGAAATTGGCAATTGTACATGAACACGGTATGCTACTAACCGATATGTAGACAAGCAAACAACAGTAGATTCAAAAGCTTAGACATGTCAATGTCAATTCAGAAATGCGTTAAATATACTTTCCCTGAGATAAAATGTCAGATACTCACCCAAAGTCAGCAACGGAAGCCGGTGTTCTCGCAAATGACCTCTTGCCAATGACTGTGAAGTCAGTATTCGTATCCACATCCAAGACTGGTGCCAAATTCATGTCGATATTGACTGCTCGAAGCTCCTTCCCTATGACACTTGCTATTGCCCCAGCTGCCTCTGGATCACCAGTGTCCCCAACTACTCTTGCATGGGGTATGACAGTGAACGGAGGCCCCAAACGCTGAACGTAACCCCCTTCTTGATCGACCATTATCAAAAGTGGTCTGTCACCTGCTTCTCTTTTGAGATCGGCACACAAACGTGCAACCTGTAGTGCAAAAAATTCAATCACTTCAAACAAAAACAAAAACAACATGCACAAATGGAACAATTACCATCTCAAGAAAATTGAATCGAAATCGGTTGAAAAGTAGAAAGCAAGACCTGCTCAGGGTCCTTGAAGTTTCTGTTGAAAAGGATCACTCCTCCTGCACCTACACCACAAACAATCGACTTAAACTCATTATTAGGTAGAGGTACCTAATTGAGACACATACCAAAATGTGACGAGACAAAATCCTGCACAGAGCTTTTGAGAAGATACAAAACCTTAACATAAGAAAGTGTGTCAGTTTTCAGGCCATCTGCCTACAAAACTTCTGCAAATGGTGTTTAAACAACGCATTCTTTGGAATCGTCCTTTATTTGCTAACAAGAATACAAATTTGACGATGCTAATAATAGCAAGTATGGGCCGAGTTGCTTTTAGTTGTGATTACCTTAGACAAGATGAAAAAATTGAAGCAAGCAGAAAGAGAAATCACTGATAGAAACGGAAAGGATTAAAGCCCTCACCCATCGAAATCAGTCTTCTTGCGTGATTGTTCAGAGACATCCCATTGAACCCAAACACTAGCAATTCAGCCACTGCAGCCCGGATGTTAGCTTCATCAAACGAAGATGTAGTTGGCTCGAAGAAGGGCAGCGAATTTCTGATATATGAAGGTACAGCCCTCGGTTCATCCATCTTGAAGTCCCTTTAACAGTCTTTATGAACACTATTTCACTGCTCTTCTTCCTCGGCACCAGGTCCCTCAACTGAATGCAAGCTGTCCTCGAGCAATGCGCAGCACTCTTTTGAGCATAAGTGGCTATGGAGCAACTCGTCAAGCCCAAAGGACAATATGGCTCACCATGAGGCACTGCTCGACTGCTCGCTGCCTCATGCTCACTGAGCAAATGGAACCCTAATCTTGTAGTGAACATTTGCCATGTACAATTTTCCTCCAATTTCCTTACCGAGTTGCAAGGCTGGACCCTAAACCCTAGAAGTCAAGTCCACGTTAATAGATTGCATGCGACTATGAGTTATTCTCATCCCCCCACAGCTCACCCTAAACCCTAAACCTTCAATCCAAAAGTTGGATAGAAATCAATTACTACTGAAGGAAGTGATATGTGTTGAAAAATTGGGCAATGCACCATTGCTTACAGGATGACAATTACCTCGTTTTTGAGTAAAGAATCGGATGTCCCCACATTCTTCATTGGAACAATTTCAAAAATTTGCAGCAATCTCCGAACTGCATAAATTTCCACTCTGTGAAACAGAAAGAAGGAAAAAAAACGTGAGTATATCACCGAGTACCCAGATTATTGCACCATGAGCTAGCAGCACATTACAGTTTTAGTCTCACAGCCAAGACATAGGCTAAGCATTCAGTTGACTCAGGGTTTTTCGATTGAATTCAGAAGATAACTGAGCAACATACCACTTGGAATAAATTCAGCTAAAATCTCTTCACATACTATGATTCCTAGCTCTCATTAGTCATTGAACTAAATCTGAAACACAGCTGCTCGGCATTCGAGAATAAACATGCCACTATCATTCCAAACAGAGCCACAAAACAGAGCATGCGTCCAGGTGGAGGAAACACTAAACCCACCGTGAAATCTGTAAAAATTTGCAGTAAAAGGAGTGTAGAATACAACTGATTGCTGGAAATACTTACGCCAATGCCGGAAATATGAGCGGAGAATCATCAATGTTACCAAAAAATTGCGATTTGCGCTTAGATTGCGATGCTCGATTATGAGAAAGCGAACTGTACGGTACTGTAGCTGCAGGAAGATACTAACGGTATCTGTATTTGTGTGGTTTCGACCGGATCGTATTTAAGACCGTATCGTATTAGATGAGGGTCGGTTCAAGTAGACTTGAAAACTTTCAAATTTTGAGAACCCTAATTCGTACTATTAGTGTGTTTGAGACTAATTTATCAAAATTCTTATTAGTCTCTTGGCAAGTTTTTCTTCCTTATTAAAATCTTCTCACTAAGATTTAGAGACAAAAATTCCAACCAATTAGTATTTACATAAATGAAGAGTTTTCCTAAGATCCCATGATTTTTATGCCAAAATTTCATAAATTCTATAAGGTTCAATATGCTTGCTAGAACAATCTCATGTTGGAATTATTGTATTTCAATTCTACCTTAGGGCTATTAACAATTTAGATTTTCCTTCAATCTCTTACCAACTTCTATTTCACAATGTTTTAAAGAATGAAAATCATGAATGTTTTTGAATTTTTTTTCTTGACTTTCAACTCAAATTTTATATATAATTTCTTTTAATCAAAATATTTAGTGCAAAAGAAATTAGTTAAGAAATTTCAAAGTCAATTAATCGAGTCAAAGAACGTGCTCAAAATTTCATTTTCTTTTTACTTGAAACGCAAATATCTTACAATCTATATGGTGAAAGTTTCTAAAATGGATTTTTTTTTATGAAACAATGGCCTTGAGGCTTTAGGAATTAAAAATAGGAACTACTATATATTCAAATGCATATTAGAAAGATATTGAATGCAACTACCTTAATTTGATTTCCAATGCAAATATTCTTATGAATTCAATGGTCATACCATGACCTCATACATGTGTTCATTTGAAGGAGTCATTACAATGTATAGTACAAGCCTAATAGTAAGGTAGTTAGGAAATAATTGTTGTACATGCGGCATGTAGCCATTAGATAAAAGTCATTTTCAATTCCCTGCATTGAAACACTCAATCTCTAAAATACTTCCTTCCGTCTCAATTCCTTTCTTCTTATAGCAAATCTTAAATTACATTAAAAATTTCAATTCCACAAAGAATACAACAACAATGATTTAATGAGAGAATATAATTTACTCTTCATAGTCCCACAATCACCACTTTGGACACCCTACTACACTACTTCGATCAAAGCACGATAAACATGTAGCCAACACTTCCATCTTCAAAATGCAATTGTTTTAAAAAAAATGCAAATTATCAATCATACTTCTTTGTGTTTTCAAACGCAAGTGTCTTCTTTGAGGTTTGTCTATCTATCAAGTATCAAATTTTGTCCACGGTGAATTCCTTAAAGAGCTTGGTTAAAATTGCAACGACTTTTAGTTGTGTACCGAGGTAGGATTCCACTTGTTGAAAATCATGTACAGTGCCAAAATTACCCTTTAAAGAACTGAGGATGTTTTTCAAAATAAATGATTAGAAATTACCATTTTTTTAGTGCATTGTCCAAAATTTAAAACAATAACTATTTTTTGAACTTCAACCATACAAAAGTGTAGCAAACTATTATGATAATGTTATATATATATATATCAGCTGATTGCATGGATTGAATGATTATAATGTATAAATTAAGTGAGAAAAATTAACTTTTTTTCATTTTTACAAAACAAGTTCAGCAAACTTTGAGCCCTCTCATAATAAATAAAAAATTTTACACAAAATTGAGCCTCTATATCATCAAGAATTATATTTTGTTAGGTACACCCATGTAAAATTTTGGAAACAAACAGAGGATCTACCATAATCCAAATCAACTATGTATAATATACTAGGATGTCAAATATTTAGCAATACACGAGTCATTTTTTGATGATTTATTGTCTCGAGTTTATTGTGTAGTGAGGATTTTTTTGGTTGAAATGACAACTTAACCCCTAAAGGACCAAACTGCGTTTTTTGGCAACATAGTAATTTTGGGCAGCTCACTACGAATGGAGTTTTTATTTTTTTTCTTTGAAATTTTCACACAACATGTGCCCGAGGAGTAGCTTTAAGGCCCAACAATTTTCATAACTTTTGACTATACGGTTTAAAAGTTATTGTATGATATGTAGTTTTGTTTGCTCGGCGGGCAGCCTGGGCAGCAAAAAAAACTTCTTTAAAAATCACTTTTTTTTTAAAATTAAAATTTGAAATTGATTCTTTAGATTTATATCTACGTGGAAAGCTTGGAATCATTCAATTCAGATCAATGAATCAAAAGTTATGAGGAATTTTAGTTTGAGGTAGTTTGTAGGTAGTTATAGAATCTCTACTGTAAAATAAACTTTGAAGTCTTTTATTTAACTCAATTTTCAATATTTTTGAAAAAAAATACAAACATTAGTTGTACATTGTTTATTACAGCATTGCAACAATTGGGATTGGCATTTTTCAATTCCATAAAGAAATTGTTTGCAATTTAGTATTTTGAATCATTTTCTACTTCTTTCTACTTACTAGTTTTTTCCTATATGTTGTACAATTCAAAATGATCTAAACTTTTTCAAGCATGTAGCTAATTTGCCTTGAAGAATGAATCTAAAGAGTAACCACCATTTTGGACATTTTTTCATACTAATATGACCTTCTGAAGTGCTGCTGCCCGTGTTTTCGCAGGGACAAAAAAAGGATTTTTGTCAATTAAAATGCTAATATCTTGCAATCTACAGAGTGGAAATTTCTGAAATTTTTTCCACATCTTCTCAAACTAGTTTACTACAAGATCCTAATGGTTAGATGTGTCCAAAAATGTTTTTTTTCTTAAATTTGGTACTTGCACTAGAAATGACAGTTTTGGAGCGTTTTTGGTGAAAACATAGTCAAAACCATTTAGGGGTTAAAGATCAACAATTGAAATGTGAGGAAAACAATTCAAAAATTTTACAAATGTATATTCTAAGATAATAGCATTAACTTTGTAGTTAGACAATTTTGTTTATTTTTCTAACTTGCCCAATAGGGCTAGTAGAGTTCTAATTCTTCTTGCAATGAGATTTTTGTGTAAAAAGTTCATTTTCTTCTTACAATTGTATATTCATTAGCTTCAAACAAAGCCAAATTTCAAGAGTAGATGAGGACTTTTACAAAAGATGCCTAAACATCCCAAACTTCATGAACATTCTAAACAACATAACTTTTGATGTAGGCATCCAAAATCCAAATTGAATTTTTTTTTCATTCTCACAAAGGAGTTAATCAAAGGTCTCCATCTTTTTTTTTAATTTTAGAAATATTTTTTTATTCTTTGAACAAACATTTAGCCCATTAGGAATTAAGGTTACTGCACCTAATTTGATTCCTTTCTAAAATCAATCCCTTTAAATTTGTGTTTGAAATGTATTGTCTCTATTGATGAAAACCTTGGGATGTTTTTAAATATAATTATTTTCAATAGTTTGAAATATTATAATTTATTCATATATAATGTCCACAAAATTCATACACAAAGAATCTAAAATATTCTTTTGGCTTCTAACAAGATTCAACAAAAAAATTAGGCAATTTCTTATAATAAGAACAATACTCAATTGCTTATTAAAACACACATAACATTTGAACAAAATTGTCTTATATGGCTCCTCCACCAGCCCCAATCCTTAAATGAACTCATAAGTCTTTCCCCCAAGCATCTAGCAAAGCATTAAACCTTTCCACATGGAGGAGGACCATTGCTTGATTACACAATGTTGTGCATTTAGGTTGCCTCAATAATTAGATTACCTTACCTCCAAGAAAGTTACTTTACAAGCCATCCAAGTCAACAGATATTTCCATAGATATTTTTCCATTTGTGCACATGGAGGTTCCATGAGTCCCAATTCCAACACCACCTTATTCAAATGTCATATCATTTCGGCACCCCCTACGGTGCAGTTACAGAAAAATAAGAAATAAAAAATTTAATTTAAAAAAAAAAAATTTAATTTAAAATATTAAAAAATTCTCCAATCTGACATGGCACAAGTAGTGCCACGTCAGATTCCCCCCCAAAAAATTTAATTTTGTTTTTAAAAAAAAAAAAAAAAAATTCTTTCCCTAATTGCACCACAACCCTGCAAAACTCGCGGCACTCCCGAGGGCTGAAATTTTTTGTAATGTTTAACTACTTTTGGACTTTTGAAAGTCCAGAATTAATAAGGTAGGTACATTCAAATGTGCCATTGAGCTTAAACCGCCATCTATACTATGTGTACATCTCCAAAATCAGTTTTGTACCTATAAGGAAGAAACGCTTTTAGAACCAAATTTTGTTCCTTAATAACTTTGGCATACAATATCCAAATGCCATGTTCTCTGGTGCGTTGGAGCCTCCTTTCACTTGCCTACAAGAACATATGAAAATTTGACCAGTCTGATAATAGTAACTAGGCTCAGTAGCAAAAAAATGGCAGTTTGGGGTGTACCTACCTTAATAGTCATTGGGCGATCTCACGATGGTTATCAGGAGATAATCTAAAACATCGAGAGATCAATAGAAACATTGAGAGTTCTATACAAACATTGGGAGATCTCCCAATGTTATTATCCTATGATCTTCGGATATTTAGTCCCAAGTTCATTGAACAGTTCAAAAGTAGTTAAATGTGGCATTCAAAAGCAATGCATTCTTGTGCAATACCAATACATCTCTCTATAGTG
The DNA here is from genome assembly GCA_951230915.1 of Antitrichia curtipendula. Lineage (NCBI taxonomy): Eukaryota > Viridiplantae > Streptophyta > Bryopsida > Hypnales > Leucodontaceae > Antitrichia > Antitrichia curtipendula. The sequence goes on along the minus strand of OX579633.1, from coordinate 6,700,971 downwards.
TCCAATGCTGAGGAGAAATTAAGGTAAACCTGCCTATGACAGGCAGACCACCTAATGTAGACATCTACAAAACCACCCATTACAGCCTTACATCAACCCATTTCAGATTTTTATCAATAAATGAGCTTATGACTTCATTAGGTTGGTTAGTGGTCCAAATCAATGCCTTGGGAGATGGCCATGGAGTTATTAAGGACTGTCATAGGACACTTACACCTTTCTAGTGTAAACTTGTCACAGAAAGTTATTTTTTTTATTCCTTCATGTCATGGCCATGTTCAAAAATCTGGTGATTGCTTTAGGTGGTAAGATGACCATTATAGAAACACTTTTTGCTGATTTGGGGTAGTCTACAGATTCTTTTAGACCAATTGGGCAGAACACTTCAGAAAATTCATAACTAATTCATACTTTGTCCAAAAAATAAAATTCTAGTTGCTTCCTTCATTTCTCAGATTTGTCTTTGTATGAAAAAAAAAACAGAATTTTTTTGGTAATGACAACATGACAAATCAGTTATTTTGCCTGTCATAGGCAAGTTTACCTTAGTGTGGGTCAACCTAGTTTCACTGTTTCTCTATATATATTGTAGTTACTTACCTTGGCGTGTCTTGCTCACTGCTGGTCGTTGAAGTGTCTGACTTTTGGTTTCCTTGATTAAAAGAATACCTTCGGGCCATACCAGTACTGTATGTCCGAACTTGGTATGGCTTGCAAGTCACGAGAGCGCCTTCCCTCACTCAGGCCCGACACGGATTTGATTAACATTTTACAAGGCAGGTGCGTTGGCTGTTGCGGCCATGGAAGCGCGCAGAGGCAGAGGCAGAGGCAGCGGCTTCTACATTCGGAAGTGGCATGTGCAACTTACTGACTGTGCCCCAAGAGATTCTCTTGCACTTGCCTCTAGCTCAGGCTTGATGAGCCAGGTTTTTTTTGTTTTCGTGGCGATGTGTGCATCCGGCGACAGCCAGAAGCAGCGAAGGATTCAACCACTCCTGAGTGTGGGCTCAGAAATGACACACTCCCCATTATTATACCATTTGGGTTGCAACTGCAGCAGGGGGGAGGCGAGGGGGATCAGAAGGCCACAGACCCCCGCCAACTGAAAGGATGTGTCCGTCCAGGGAGTGGCGAGGTCTGGACGTTTTTGGACGGAAACGGGGCATTAAAACGGGATTATAAAAAAACGGGGTTTGAAAACTTCCACGATGGACAACTCACACCCACTCTGAAGATCAGTCTGCAAGTTTCAATCATCACAGACCCAAACTCCAAGGCCGTGAGCTTCCCGCAGGGAGAGAGTGAGAATGTCCTGTTTCTTGGAGACGCTTCATTTTTTTGCAAAGCAAGCGGGGTTGTAAAAAAAAAAGAGTGCGGAATTAACGTACCCATTGACAGCTAATTTGCAACAAAAATGTCAACACGAGGACAGGGGAGAGAAAGGAAAAATCACCCCATGCAGCTGCACGACTGTGCATAATCAAACTCAAGCTCAGGGCCATCATTTCCACAACACAAGCTGCTCTGCTTCAGAGTTTACTTAATCGGCTCCATTCTGACATTCGACCAAAGTCGCAGTCATTTTTTTTTTCTTCTTTCTATTACGAGGAAATTTCAAACCTTCGGAAACGAGGGAATGTGTACGGCTTGCGTTGCAAACTGTGTGGCGTATTGTCTTATGTCAAGCGGCTTGCGACTGAGCTTCTTCCGTGGTTGCTGCCACGAGTGAATAGTTTGTAATGGGGTCTCTGTACTACTGCTGGCCACAATGTCGACCGAATAAAATTTAATTTAATCCCAAGAGACCAGGAGGACAGGGCTGGGGCGTTGTTCATTGGGACGGTTGTCGCCCAGTTGGGTAATTGAGATAGCATATAAGTCAAGTGAAGGCTTTCTTTCGGGGTTCAGAATGGGCGATGCTCAGATTTTCGCACGGCAGAGACGGTCGGGCTTTTCAGGGACACATCACCAGCTGGCTATGGCATGTTGAAGTCATTTGACGTCCGCCATTTTGATTAAAAAACAACCAAACCCAACAAACAACAAACACCAATAGTATGTCAAAGAAGAACCAAAAACTGTATGAGAATGAAACTGATTGATTGCCGGTGTGTCAACCTGCTTGGTGGTATTGATTGGTCAGATGATTCAAAGTTCTGCAGCGTCTTGGAATTGACATCTTTAGATTCCGTACACTCACTCACACCTCTTTGACATCTTTTCAAACTTACCACCTGGGGTGTGCCAACTTATTTTGCTACGACAAAGTTTAAAACGTATGACAAGTGTGCTACAATCAATCAATGGTAGTGTGACAAATGTGCTACAACAGTACATTCAATCAATGGCAGTGCGACAAGTATGTGCACACGATTTTTGATCGAGAATGTTTTTTTGATTTTTGAGGAAGCATTGTAAGAAAAAAAAAATAATAATAATAATAAGGTGGAGTGCAGGGAAATAGAACCGTCCCAGGCAGCACGCCATTGGACAGGCGCGGAAGGTGGGAGAGCGGGTGTGAAGTTCGAGGCTCGTCGGTTGATATCATAGCTAGAAGTGGAGCTATTGATTGAGTGCAAATCAGTGTGAAACTCCAATTTGGAGTTTTGTCTTCACTTCCAACCTAATCTTTCCCCTTCAGGCCAAATAGTTCACTGTACGAAATCAATTTGGTCGAAGAAAAATAGAAGATGGATGCAAACCACCACCTGATTATTGTGGGAATGCCAACATGCCTTGGCGACATTGATTGGTGGGATGACTTGGGATTGTCGTCGCCCTCGTCGTCCCTAGCTTGGCTACGTACGTACGCTACGCGCAAGGAAGATATTAATCATGTTCTGCACCTGCAAGGTAGAATGACGGAATTTCTTCGAGTTTCCATTCAGGTTGAGCAGCATGAGGACTGAGGAGGCGGGAGCGGAGGAGGCCCTGATGAATTGATTATTTGTCATGTGCAGTCGTCGTGTGTGTCTACAAAATAAACGACATGCAGCGTGGACTATGGATGGGGTGGCAGTGGGGCGACTTAATGGAGTTGTCAACTGGAAGGGGAGTCTTCAGCCCTCGGAAGTTAATGGATGTTGACTTAATTGCTGTTTCTTAGTGTGTGGAGGAAACAAAAAGATAACTTAGATGGTAGGCAACTTCGGAGGTATGGTGCGGCGGCGCCTATAATTGTCCTTATTGCAATCAAGCAAAAAAATCACCAGAATTTACATGGAGGAATTATAATGCATGAAGTGGAAGTTGTAGTGAAATTTGGCCCTAGAATGAAGAAAGATTCACTTCTGAAGTTCATCTTTGGGAAACATCAATTGATGACACTAGGTTTAAATACGAAAATCAATCTCAACATTTGTATTTAAGAAAGGAATACGATAAGCACAACAAAATGATGGATTTGCAAAAATGATACATGTTCAATGACTTCTCCCGATGACTTCTTTTATTGATGGTGTGTATCATGTCTTTCTTCACCATTCTTTTGCATATTTTAGGTGATTGTTGATTTTTAGGCAAGGTTGATGGAAGGGAATCATATCTATCATAGATTCAAAGAGAATCAAAATATATAATATAGCATCTTACAAGATAGAGTAAAAGAACTTGAGGAGGGAGGTATTAGGATGTTTTTAAAAGCTAACATACTATGTACAAATATGTTTTAAAGAAGTGGTCAAACACTCTCGTCATAAGTTTATGGCTTAGACTACCCTAGCCACACATTTTCATCAAAAGTATCTAGCTTCTATAGTCAACATGGTGTGGTCGTATTTTTTTTTAAGTTTTTAAATGTAGTAGAAATGCAAATGATTAGTTTTCATTTTTCTAATTTTGAATCAAAATCAAATACTGTAGCTTCCCAATGGCTTGGTCAAAAAATAAATAATTAAAAGGATGACTAAATTTTTAGAAAATTGATAGCCTAGTTTACTTCCAAAATATATATTTATATTAGAAGATTGTCTAATTCTTGAAATTTAACTTGCATATGCTATAATCTAATAAATTGGCATTCAACTTGTATTCTAAAGTTGTCACTAATATTAGTACCTGTGTTTAGGCATCTCAAATTATGTTGATAAGCATTGGTCAAAAAATGGATGCTTCTCAAAAATAGTTTGGCACAAGTTTCTTTCAAACAAAGGATAATCTCACACACAACAAACCTCAATACTTAACAAAATCCTAACACACAAGGTAGAGAGTTTAGGGTTTGGAAGTCAAGATCAAGGTTTTTATTTAGGCACTTGCTTTAAATGGAAGTATTAATAACCATCCAAATATTGTAAATTTTTTTTGAATGAATACCTATATTATTTTAATTATATTTTAAAACTGCCCAATTTTACTGTATTTATTTTTGAACTACATACTTTTTGTACTTTAATTAATTATTAGGCAGAAAGTAGGCCAAGGTGCTTGCCAAAGTGTTAAAAAACTATGGTATTTGATTTTAATTTTGATACTTTAAAATTTTAAATCAAGTTTGACTAAGGTGCATCCATTTATTGAATGTGGAAATCTTTAGAAATTAAATCAAGATTGGCTAGAAAAAAAGGATTAACAATCAGTTAATTCAATTAGTGTGTCCCACGTATTAAAACTAATTTGCACTAATTTGAAATTTGTATGAATTAAAAAAAAATTTGATATGATAGTTCATAATATTATAGATAAATCAATATGATGTGATCCATACTATTTTCATATTGTCCCAAATAGTTTGATTTTTGTCAAACTTTCATTCAATCTTAGTGTAAGTTCATCCAAGTTTGTCTACATTCATTCATGACAACCTTTATCTAAAATTCATCCAAATATTCAAACTATTTAGACTATGTTCATCCAACAATCATTCAAATTAATGTATGGGGTCTTGTATTGTTCAAAGTCTTGTACTAATTGAATTAATTTACGTAGTAAATTTAAACAATTTTACATGTAGGAAAGAACCCTATTCTTGACACTTTCTCAATGATACTTCTATTTTTTCTTTTATCCTTTCTAAATCCAAATACACCTACATAAATAGAATGTCCATGAATGCAAAAATTGCCCTAGAATAATAGATGTTGAAAGCTTTTCAATTGGCATTCTACAATGACATACTCTCTGTCTAGTCTATGATGAAATTCGGTCTTTGTTAATTTTTCAGCAACCTACCTAAAGTTGTTTGTTAAAGAATTTTATTCAAAGGTCTTGGAATGAGAATTACTACAACCACATATACGAAGGTGGATACACCTAAAATGCACCTTGCCTAAAATTTCCATCATCACTATGTGTACATTTTGAAAACCAATATGTGCCTATGATGAAGAAACAATTTTAGAACATTTACCCCCAAAAAAATTTGATCCTTTGTAACTTTTGCATATGGTATCCAAATGTCAAGTTCTTTGATCTATTGGAACCTCCTCTCACTTGCCAAGAAGAAAATATGAAAATTTGACCAATCTAATGATAGTTAATCGGGATTTTTTTTCTTGTAAAGTAGTGCTTTGGGAGGTATCTACCTTATCACTACTAGTAATGACAAAATGGATGGGTGTATAAATTGTTACAAAAAGGAAGTGTCTTGTGTATTTAGACATACCTAGTGGCAATTAAGGTAGGGTACTCTAAAAGTGTCCTTGCTCTAAAAACAACTAATAACATAGAAGTGCATTTTTTGTTTTCTTCAATATACCGATCGTGCATATTTCGGGAAGTGATATATTGCTACTAGTGGCCCATTGTGTTTTTAGCTTCAAAAATTTGTAACTAATTCCACGAAGGTCCAAAAAACATGAAACGACTTGGGTTGGATGCCAATTCCATTTCTCCTTCCTATGAAAGTTTACTGGAAATTGCTTCAACGAGTTAAGCGTCCCTTTCCCCCAAATGCAATCAGCTCTTACAAGGTCTCAGTTTCACGAGCTGGCTTGTGGAAAAAGGAGCTAAGGAAGTGTGAGCCCACTCCGTCGTTAATTAAGCCGACGTAACCCACGTGCACGGCCTTCCATTTGTTATTATGCTGGCCGGGGCATGAGGTGAGCTTTGTCATGGCCGTGGGGGTGGGGGGGGAGGGGGGCCCCATTCCGCCCATTCTTCCAAACCCATTGCCCTTCAGTTTGTGTTTCTGCAGCTGCTGCCACTGGCGGGCTGCTCCTGATCACTGATGTAAGAACGTACCGCAGCTCTCTCCGTTCAGACAGGCCTTACCTTAAATAATTTCCAAGGCATGGTCATTGTTCGCCCCTTTGCCCAAAAGCCAACTGATTGATTGAAGGCTTGGCTAGGGCTTGGGCCGTACCACGGCACCTCCCCCCCAGCCCGGCCAGCTGACTGTAGATTCACAACCTCGATCAACCGATTGTCGGAAGCATGCAGGATTTTTTTTTTTCCAATTTTTATCAAGTGCACGATTTCAATAATCAGGGACGGAGATCCTGCAGTTCCATTGGATTTGTTATGCAGTACGGATTGTGGATTGTGTGGATTTGGGGGAAAAGAAGAAAGAATAAAGAAGACAACTTGTTGATTTTGGGTGAAATTACAAAGAATTAAAATAAAAAAAGTACCCCCTTGTCACAAAAGAAAGCCATGGGACTCCAATAGTTTCTCACTAGAAACCACATATTTATTTTGAGACAGAGGGAGTAATCAATAAGGTTTGTAATCATGGTATAAGTAGAGGCAATAATTTGAAAGCAGAAAAACACAAAATAATTAGTTGAGTATGGAAGATGTTGGATAATCACTGATGAAGGTCAAAAGGCTCCTTCAATGTAATGCTTATTTGGTTGTAATGATGGTTCAAAGTGAAAATTCATTTTTAGTTGTTTTGTGGAAATAGAATTGTTGTCCTCTCTCTACAATAAAAAGTTGTCAAAAAATAAGATTGTTTTCAGGAAAACATTTGAAATTAACTTCGAAGAAACCGAGGGCTTAGGTAGGCTATTTTGAATTCATACTTGGGGAGGCCTTATTGATTTGGAATTTTGGCATTAAATCTTTAGAATGGATGTTTATTACATGTGAGACTTTGATTCACACCATTCTAATCAATATTTCACAATTTAGAAAGATTATTTTGAATTCAATGTCAGGATGGGCGGGAAAAAAAAGATTATATGAAAAGATTCATAAATTCTGTTGGATCCTATACATTGATATCTACTCAAAAACATTTGAATCATTCAATTCTAAATAATGAGGTGAAAGCTACGAGGAGTTTTATTTGCTAGAAATGAAGGTAGGAAAAACATCAAAAAATAAATAAAGGACACCAATTGTTTACTAAAAAATTCTCACCATTGGAACTAACAATTTTTAATTTCTTATAAAAGTTATTAGTGATTTAGTTTTTTTTCTTATATTTAGTATCACCTTCTACTTTAAATTTTTTTCAAAATGAATATGAATTTCTTTTGGTCAAGTGTTTTTACATATATCATCAACCTATTTTTCAACATATTGACTAAAATGCACAAGTTATAAGACATACGTGTTTTTTTCTAAATATGTTGCAAGACAAAACTTCGCGTTTTGGATGGGTTAGAAAAAAACTACATTTTGAATGGTTTAGACACATTTGAATTTGCATTTGGTAGGGATATTCACTATAAATTTTTTGAGTAAAAGATCCTATGGTTGGATTTGCTTAAAAAGAAATACAAATGAAGATTTTACCATGCTTGGGAGACAAGTATTTTGAAGTAGTTTTGGGCCTCTAAACTTGAAAGAACTTTTGGGGATAACATTACTTTTGGGGGCTATCATCATAAAATGAGGCCTCCTGGTTGTATGGTTTAAATTTCAGGTCCACCATTTTTTTTATGCAATTGAACCTGCCCCGTTTGCTCCGAAAAAATATTTAAAAAAAAGAGAAAAACAATAGAATTGCAAAGAGAGTCACAAAAGATACAAAGTGTAAAGAAAATTATTGTTTTCACCAAATTTTTGTATCATCTTATATTTGAAAACTCAATAGGTTGTTGTTACACCTAAATCTCATTTTGAAAGCTGTTTGTTCTTGGTTATTTTCTTGGAATAAACTGCGGGTTTAACCTTGGAGTGCTCCAATGTCCAATTTTTGGACAACAAACAGATCGATAATTGTTTTTCTTTCTTGTTACTGCTTGGATGAAAGTTGTCCTAATTTATGGAGCTACTTTATCAAGTTGTTGTCATATTTAACCCCTCAACGCCCCTACTATTTTTGAGTATCTCAGATTTTGTTTGGAAGTGAACAAAGTGTCTGCATTTTGATCAATCTTATCAATTTTTTTTGAAGTGTAACCGTACAAATTTAAGGTAGACATGTTATAGATCACATAGAAAAAGAAATTACAACAATATCACTTATGGATTGAAAGATTATAATGTTTGATCATGAGGGTGTTAAAACTGCAAAAGTGATTTGAAGTCTTTCAATCCTCTTTTTGCATCTCAAACCTAAAGTTGAAGGTACCAAAAAAATATGAGTATGTAATTTATAACATGCATAACCCCAATCAATTTACAACTTCTCAAAATCTATTCTACAATTTTTTTAATTGAATTTTTAATGTGATTTTTTCTACAAGTTCTAGTGTACTTGAGGCTCATTTCCAAGAGCCTTCAACACTAGAAAGTGAAAATTTGCAATTGACACCCTTGTACAAAATCTTGAATAGACAAATCATATAAATTCATTTTCAAAATCAGACTTCTAATGCTGAAAGGAGTCTTCAATAAGAATAAAAAGTACCAATAGCTACAAAAAAAATCTTAAAAAACCCTTGGACATCACCGAATGAAAAATCAGAGGGGCGGGATTTGAGCCCCTTGGGTGTTGAGGGGTTAATCATTGGATTTGGTGTTACTATACTACATATTTTGCTAAGATTACAAATGTAGAAGTGTGTCAAGTGATTGACCAAGACAAAATTGCATTGAATCTAGTTCAAAATTAGATTTACAAAAATGAGCTCATAGATTTAAAGTACACAGAACACTCAAAATCACGGCGTAAAGAAAACCTCATTTCAAATCCATTCCAATAAATTGCTCTCCAAAAATGATAATATTTTGCTTATAATTGATTTAAAAGGAATTTCAAAATTTCCCTCTCAAAATTTATAGAAAAATATTAGTGATAGCATTTGTTAATCTAACCATACGGATGGAATCTCAAATTCAAAGTCTAGTTCTTTCATTTGTTCATCAATTCCAAAATATGCTTCCAAAGAGTGCTTTATAATGATTTTTTTTCAAATCGTTAATTTTGGAGAAGACTTTGGACGTTTGGGGGTTAAAAAAGAGAATTCTAATTTTGAAATAAATATTTAATGCTGGGAATTTTCCATAATTTTGAAGTGTAGTACAAAGTGGACCATGCAAGCTTTATTCTTTCAGATTATTTCACATGCAAAAGATACAATTTTCAATGCCAAATTTTTGTTTTAGCAAGGAAAAGTCAAATACACACAAAAAAATACTAATATACAATTTTAGGTTCAATTTTTATTAATTTAAAAAAAAAACTAATCAAACAAAATTTTATTGCAAAAAAATAATATATGTCCACCAACCACAAGTGGTGTAGCAGGAAGGAACCAAGACCAACATGACTACCAACTAGCTACAATTTTTAACTTAAATTGTTTGGAGGATTGAGGAAGTATTATTTTTCCCATTTGCCCACTTGTATATAGGTGATTGCAAGAAAAAAATCATTGCATTTGCTCTAGTTTTTTTTATTTTTGCTTAAATACTTTAAAATTAGAAAAACATTGTTTTCAAAAAAATATATATATAGACAATGTGTAGACGTTTATAAAGATTGTACTTTAGGAAGATCAAGCATAGAGCAAGTACTAGAATTTTAGAGGGACAAAAACTCGGGAAAATATGCACTTTGACATCATTTATATAAGAATTAGAAAAATAAATAAATTAAAATTTGACCATTGCAACAACTCTATGAAGATGGTCATTCACAATAAGAACCACTAAAATGAATTTTTTTGTATTCATATCCAAAGAAGATCACTTTATAGATTCAATCTATGCAATATAGAATTAACTATTCTTTTCATTCTTTAATGAAATAGTTTTTGTCTAATAAAAGATCAACCACTCCAAATTCTTAGAATGGATACTCAATAGTTAATAGTACTCCAGATCTCTAAAATTGCAAGTGTGACATATTTTCAAAAATCAATATTTTCTACCAATTATTTTTAGAACATTTTTATAAAAGAGTATATCAAAAGTGAAGGTAAGATTCAACAAAAAGTGTCAAAATTTAATTTCTATATTAGATTTTTGAGAAGTCCACATCACCTTAATCCTTTAATGACAAGGGGTTTTAATTTCTATAATTGTGAATGGATGTATTATAAAATACATCTTAGAATACTGATTTAATTATGACTTTTAATAATAGTTATAAAACATGATCTATAGATCATATCCATATGGTTAGATCAATTAGTATACAAATCAAAAAATTTCAATAAAATTTGAAACCAAAAATTGAAAATTCCTTCTAAATTGATTGTAGATTGAATATTTGTGATTTTTACAAGAACATTTACAATCTAGATTCATAATATTATATTCTAATAATTTGAAGTTATTTTTTTTATTTTTTTTACTCAAGTTGTTTTTGAAAGGTCATTTTTTGAGGCTAGACTTTCTAGTATCCTTTGAATTATAGAATCTTTGAAAAACAAAGACTTCCAAATCTATACCATATAAACACCAAAGAACTAGCACATTAATTTTCAAATAAATCGATGAATGAAAAAATGCATTTTTAAATGCTTGGGATACATGTGTTTGCATTCATTTGTTGTTTAAAATTTGAACATATAGTCTTTAAGAAGTTAAACTAATCACAAGATGACATATGAAACATTTTGACTTATATTACTTATTTATGATCAAAGTTGTGCTTGAAAACATTCAATCATGCACACAAGGTTTGATGGAAAATTATACACTACAAGAGAAAGGGGTGTTTTAAATATAGTCCTAATAATATAGTCCTATAAGTTATGACCTTTTAGGAGATTTTTAATAAAATTTTACAAAAACACATGTATTTCTAGTAAATTTTTACTAAAAATCTCCAAAAAGATCATAAATGATAGAACTATACTACTAGGACTACAATTAAAACACCCTTTTTCTGTAGAGATATAAGTTTTTCTTGCAACCATCCATGTGAAGAAAATACATACAAAACAATAGGAAGGAGGCTTAGGAAATAAAATACTTCATTTATATTTTATTACAAAAAATTAATCTATAAAGTAACTACACTCTATCCACACAACATTATTATCCACACAACATTATTGACCCTAACAAATACTACATCTTTCTCTCCTCAACTATCCAAAATTAGGAAATCATTTCCACATCCACGACTACCAATTCCCACCATTGCGTGTCAACATATCTCCATCCACCTCTCTCAATTTCCATTACTTTCTTGTAAATCAATTACTCGATAATTAGTACAAAACAATAACACACCATTCAAGCAAGTTATCTTGTTGATAAATTTTGGGCCACGTTGATTGTGTAGAACATGTGTTGAATGTTGTCATATTGGACATTTGTCAAGTATATTAGATTCTCGTATAACATGTTCAAATATTTCCAAATATTTTGGGTATAATCTTGAATATTTTCAATATTATATGTATATTCTAAAAATTTGCTTATTACACATATGGGAGCTCTTGTTGATGTCTTCTCCGTTATGTTACTCAAAATGTCGTAGTGTGAAGTCGAACAATTGTGCTTAGAAGAAAATATCATTTTAAACAAAATTATGTAGTCTAAATGTCACTCATGTTGGCTTCTTGAAGTCACCCGTAGGACCTTAAATGAACATATCCGCTAATTGTTATCAAATAATTGGATTTATTTTCTCAATTTGGCATTAAGTAGTAGTTTCATATTTTTTTGACAAATTATGAATTGGTTCTAAATTATGAATTTGGTTCCCAATCCGTCACTTGCACACCCCAAAAGTACTATTTTCACTTCTCATAAAGACCTACTATGTTATGGACACACACTTTGTAGAATTCATCAACAATTTAGTTTGTACACTTTTAACAAAAGTATCCAAAAATTCAATGAGTTATTATTGTTGGAAGCCCCATATGCTAAAATCTAAAAGGCAAATAGCATATTAGAGAATGTATTTCATTCATACCACAAATAATTTCATTGTATCTATAAAAATTAAAAAAAATTCAAGCTTAAATTTTTTTTTTTTTTCTTGTTTAGACCTTCATTTTTGTTCAAAATCTCAAATTAATCTAATATATATTATCATTAATATAAAATTCATGTAAAGATCACACTTCAAAAAATCACAATAAACTGATTATTCCACCCAATTTTTTCTGAAAACTATCAAAGTTTTATCAATGCAAAATATGTGAAATTCATTTTGTACCCCCCTCATACTTATATTTTTTTTAACAATTGTTGTCATTGCAATCCATATGGGGTATCAATACAATATTCCTTATCAAAACCCATATATTCATGTATGGCCTATTGTTTAACATATATAAATATATGGTATACATGTATGTATATCATTCACTATATATTCATATGTATCATATACATGTCTGTATTTCATATTTTATAAGTACCATATTCAAGATTGATGGCAGGGTTTCAATCAAAATAACTTTTTGTACAATTCAGATTGACGGCATGGATAAGAGGATTGAATTTTTTTAAGCACAATACGGTTCTAGATTTTTTGAGTCAAGGGTGGTAGGTAGGGCGGTGTGTTTGCATCTTTTGGGTGCATAGTGGTCCTTGCATTCCAAAATGGGATGTTTCTCAGTCAATCTCACTTGTTGTAGCTTTTACAATATCTAATCTACTTTGAAATTTTGCAAGGCTTAATTTTTGCTTCATTATAACCGTCATTTTTGGTACTAAAAATATATATCAATTAATTTATATTATAATTGAAATAGTTTCATTTCACATTGTACTTTAGTAAATTTTAATTATTCATTTTTCCAAAAACTACTTATGACAAATCAACATTTATTGAAATAATGTTTTATTGCATATTAAAGATATCAAAATTTATGAGTAAATAATCTAAAGGCTAAATCACATAAATTTAGTTCAATAGTAGTAAGTTGGCTCAAAGGTCATATCAAAGGGGATTTAGGCTGTGTAAATAAAAGGATTACTTCAAAATTTCTTACAATATTTTTATTCCTAATAGTATCTGAATTTTTTTAAACTGTAATGTAATGTAATATATTGGTTATATTTACAATTTTATTTTCTTTTAAAATAAATATGATAGCAAAACTAATTGAGATTTTTTTCATTCATAGACAATACATACTCTCGTGGGCTAAAAAAAAAAAAATAATATACAACATAAAAGGCCAAATCAAGCTTCATTGTATAACTATGGATTTTATCATTAAAGGCAATCGATTGGTTATTGAGTATTGATTGCCTAATTCTTAATTAAAAGAAATTTCTCCCGCAAAGACAAAATCTATTTTGGAAATTTTATAGTATTGATTCAAATTGAATTTCCTAATTGCTTAATTTCAGTATTTTTTTCAACAAAACAAAATTTGATGAAAAAGATGAAAATATCTCACATTGTGAATGAGAAATATTTTCTTTCAAAATTTTGAATGAAATTATAGATTAAATCTGTAGAATAGGTTTAATTGTTGTTATATAAGTTAATTTAATAAGTGCAATATACTATTGTAAGTGAAGTTTAAGATCCACACATCTCTGCCAAATATTTCATTTTTTCAAAAAAATAATATTTGATAGTTGCTAAAAATATAAAAGTATTCATATTAGGTTTATTTTCCGTAAAAAATATTTCAAAAAAATTTGGCATCTACTTCTAGAACTATTTTTTGCTAAACCTACCCTATAAATACATTAATTGTTTTACATTGCATTTTTCAACTAAAAATCATTTAATTTTATTTATTTGGTGCTATTAGAAGAAAAATATGTTCCAATATCTTCATTTCCTTGTAAATATTATAATATTAGGAATTAATTTTGTACTAGTGAAAAAATGCAATATAAACAATTGGTGAGTCTTGCACTAATTGAATTAATGTGTGTAATCAAATGACACTTCAAATGCCTAAAATATGGAGGAGTGTATTTGAAATAGAAGATGTATGAATTTAGGCATATAATATTGAGAGATATTTGTTCTCACTTTGAATTGAATCCAAGGACACATGACTAGGCCACACACATGGCATGGTTATTTTTTTCATTTCTAATGAAGTGCCAAAGTGGCAATATTGAATGTTATAGTGGTGCTCCAAATTTCAACATTCATCCACATATTGGATAGAAAATATCATATTAGCACATTCACATATCCATAATTCAATTTTCATCTATAATCTTGTGATTTCATCCAAGATTTTTATTTTATTTGAAGTTTTTTGGTGATTTCACACTTTTTAAGTACCATTTTTTCCTTTAGGCATGGTGCTAGGCCATAAAATTTGGTGCAATTTTGCACCAAATCACCAAAAAAAAACCCATTGACACATGGCACTCCAAAATTTGATCATTATTGCATGTCCTGTATGTTCGAGAAGCAACAATAAGAATTTATTCCATGTATTGAATGGTGTCATATTTGAAAATGATATGATTCATAAATTAATTCCTAAATGTCTAAGGAGAACCTCCCTCCAAAATCACCTCTAAATTGTTGTTTCTAGAATGAATGTACTTTTTTAAGAATAGTTCTTTGAAAAATCTAACCATAATATCTTGTTTATCATTATCAAAATAGTATATCCTCTAATTTCCAAAGACTTTGACCATATGGATTTTGAAATATCTTCAATCAAATTTCAATTTTGAAAAAATAAAATAAAATTTCCTACACAAAATGATTTTGGGGGCCCATATTTCAGATTTCCACAAAATAAAATAAAATAATTTTTAAATAAATGCAATTATAAATAGTTAAGAGCACACATGCCAATTTTCATAAGGATTGGAGCAATGGAAGATTGTTTTGAAAGCCTTGCAATCAAGTGAAGTACATTGAGAAAACAGAATTTTCACTTGCATGTGCCCAATCACTGCATGCTCCAACCAATCAGCCCCTCATCCACTTGCCCACCAATGGAATTTTTTCCTCAAGATAGCTCTTTGATTCGCCAGGCTTCAATCCCAAAACTATCCGCAATGAACATTAACTACATGGATGTCACTTTTGAAAAATCACCCAAGGTGGAGTTTTTGTCCAAACCATTAAAAAAATTTAGCTATAGAAAGTTAACTTGATGAACTACATGAAAAAAATATGAAACTTACAAATAAAAAAACAAAAACAAAAAACTTTTTTGAGAATCTAGGCAACCCCTAAAATTAGGCAGCAACCATAAAATGATTGATTGGGCATTTATGGGTTGAAGTGACATCCAAGTAGAAAATGGACCAATCTTTGAATTACCAATCCAATTGTCTTTGAATTATATTGTATTACATATATTTTAGGAATCATGGACGATACGGCACACGCGATTCCCGGAGTCAGTCTTGAGGGGGAAAACCCCACCCTGGTCAAGTTGCCATCATGGAAATGGTTGTTAGGAAACGCATAATTTGCAACTTCTCGAAGTTAGCTATCCCATCGGCATCAGCCTATTGTTCAACAACCAGGTATGCGTTTTCATTTGGAGCAACAACCAATGATTATCAGGACTCTGATTTTTCAAATAGCAACAGCCCAATGATTAGGGCATTTCTTATTGAAAAACTTGGACCAGCCTGAGGGGGCTCTGGAAATGGCATCTGATGGGGGTGCGACGGACCACCCGCTTAAAATCACCACTTTCAACTGGCCCAATTCAAAAAGGTGGAGGATACCCTTCACCAGGTCCCCGTCTTCAGAGAAATTGGACGGAGCATAACATTGTAAGTTTACCAATGAGGCAGGGGCCCATTTTGCATCCTTGAAAAGGGGACCTCTACAGTGAACGAAAATGGTCTGATATGGCTCCTCAACCAGCCCCAACCCTTTAATTAACCCTTCAACGACGGGCTCATAACTGTAGAAATCATATGTTTTGATACTGTGTGAATTGTTGGGTTAAAATAATGCAAAAGCAGTCACTGGAAGCCAAACTACTATAGATGATCTTCCCTTTTCCCCACAAAATTTGGAGGATGAATAGTTGCACTTATGTCCTACACAAAAGATTCTCTTGTCATTCATCGGTCGCAAAATGTCCGCCTCAACGTTTAAGGGTTAACTGATAAGTTTCTCCCAAACATCTGACAACATAATACCTTCCCAACATGGGGAGGATCATTGCCTAGTTATACAATGTTATGAAGTAGTACAAAGTGAGTGGGGACCACCAAATAGAGTATCTAATTTCTTTTGTATATTTTTCTAAAATGGGGCAATGCATAATGTGATTTTTTTCCCTTAAATGATTAGCTATGAACATTTTGCCCCAAGAGTGTCCTTGGATTTGTGTTAAGTATCCATTTCATGATGTTTTAAAAAAAATAAATTGTGCATTTTTGTTTTTATAAGAACAAACGTGTTGTCCACATCATTTTCTCTTCTTTCGGTCTTTTGATTGAAAATTTTGTGGAAAGTTATTTTCCATGATCTCTCAAATTTTGAAGCTCTCATCATCTGAAAATTTGCTTTCTATGGGCTCTTATATTGAATATAAACAAGATGTATGCCAATTTTCATATATTCAATCAAAATGATTGTCAAAGGTTATTTTTGACTTATTGACAATTAAATTTTTTTTTTAACTTTTAATATATATCTAAATATTTGTAATTTTTGTGAATTTTTGAAGTCATGAGATGTCTCATGACTTGTAAATGCAAATGAAATGTCACATTGGTGTATCCTTCAACAATCTTCAAAAAAACTTGAGACCAACCACTAGATTACTTTGCATCAAAAAGTGTTGGTTTGAAGGGTACCCACCTTACCCATGGAAATGAAAACTTTGGAGAAAATCCACCAATGGTAAAATAAAAATGGAAAAAAGTCGGTGACTTAGTCACACACAGCATGGCGTGAGTGTCCGTCCAGGGCCATTATTTTTTAAGGGATTCATTTGAGAATTGCTTCCAGATATGGAATTTTTGGAACATGCTCAGTCTTCTAGAGTTTTCAACAGTAGTACATAACAAGGGCCGCCGTGAATGTAAATTGTAATCATATGGCTTCATTCCTGAATCAGAAGTGTTGAAGTCTAGATCGAAGAAGAAGAAGAAGCAGAAGCAGAAGGTTGTCCTTCTGCGGGTTGAATGCAGCTACAATCAGAAGCACAATTGATTACATGATTGCCATACATACATTATGCCGTGGTCATGGAATCATTTATGACGTGACTGTACACCTGCATTTTTGTGTCAGAAAATGGATAAAATTTGTAAGAAGTTCGGAATTTCTTAGGTGAGGGAGGATGGGAACCAAGTTGTAACGGTCTTTCTGAGGCCTCAAAATCTCTTCTAAGTGCTTGGACGGACTCTGAAATCATCCTCTAATATGGAGGCACATTTTGCTTTCTCATTGAGCCAACAATGTATAAAAAGTGTACATTTCAAATTATAACGAAGAGATCACATCTATTTTCCAAAATTAGGACATTGTCATCCCAACATTGAAACCTCTAACAAAAGAATTTTGAATTTTTTTTTTTGAGATACTTGTTGAAGGAAAGATGCGAGTAATTATGAAAGAGTGTGGGTCATTATGATTAAGCTTTGGATGAAAACCTGTTCTAGCCTTGGTTAGAAACGGTTGCACCCTACAAGTTGGGTATGGATTCTTAGACAAGAATGGGTGGTTCTACGGTATGCTTGAATTGAAGTTGTGTAAAGGTATGATCCCACTTGGCCTTACGGTGACAGTAAATCAACTGTAAATTGTCGTGCATTCCCACCTGAGTGTTCATCTATCTACCGAACCTACATGGCAGCCGAGGTGGCATGGACCTGAAAGCGCTCCTAAAGCCATTAATCACTTCTATATCGTTGGCCCACCATAGTAAAACTAGTCAACAACAAAAATATTAAAATCTTCTTAAAATGAAGATTTGAACACAGAACTGCCGCTCTTAACAACATGCTTGGCTGATGATCCAGTACGTTAGAACAATGGTTGCCCAAGGCCAAAACTGGCAGGGCCTAACGTGGGAAAATCAAAATTATTGAAATTTCTCAACAACCACCTCACAAAAATTCCCGAAAGTTTCAACTCAATTGAATATAGGAGGATGTATAAGCAATCTCTTTATACAAGTGGGGTGATGGAATGTAAAACAACTCATGTGGGATATGTAAATTAGATTTAATAAAAGCTCAACCGTTCATACCTAGGTAAGTGAAACGAAGGAATTGTGTTCAATTTAGAACTTTAGTCCTCATGTAGGCATAGTAGAATAACTTTTTTTAAGAAATTTTGAACTATGAATTTTTGTTAGATCAAGCTAACTTTCATCACCAAAAATCCGTTTCAGATTTGGAGCCTTAAATCAAAAGTTAGGGACAAAATTCAAAGAGGGGTTGGGAGGAACATTTTCTTTGACTTTGTGCAACAAGAAGTGCAATTCAATTCATCATTTCATGCACAAAGAGCACTTATTTGGAATCTTTAATTCAAGAAAGAGGAGACTCATCACTAAGGTACTTTGTCAAAAATGATCTAATGTATGAACCAATAGGTACATTCTTCATTACTACAATGATCTAGAAAGTCATCCATTGGTCACTTTTGGATTGTCTAGCGTTTCAAGGTTAATGAAAGTTATAATTTGCAATAATATTATTTTTTACTTATTTATTTTGTATTTTAGATGGAAGTGATGAGAAGAGGATTCTAATAGAAAAGGAGAGTACAAAAAAGACTAAAATAAGAGTATTTTATAGTTTTAACCTACAAACAAAAGGATGGACCAAAGACTAAACTACAATATCCAGAAGGCAAGTTCAACATTATTTGTTGAAAACATATTTAACCCTTGAAAGATCTTTTGTCCCCTTGCGAGATAAATGAGAGTTTGCATAGGATTATGTGATCTCAATTTACAATGTGATAACTTCAATCAAAAAAAGTTGTGACCCATCATTACTTTTGCATACAATATTCAAATGTTGCATTCTTTAATGTGTTGGAACCTCCTTTCATTTGCCACCAAGAAAATATGAAAATTTGACTCATCTAATAATAATAGTAACCAAGAAGAGTAGCAAAAAATGTCAATTTGAAGGATACCTATTCTAATCCTTTAAATGATTGAGGTAATGAATTCTCTTGTCAAAAATACTTTGAAGTTAAATAAAAACCTAACCAAGTAACTATTTTTGATAGTTTCTCTTAAAAAAAATTAAATCTAGTTTCAGCATAAAAAATCTAATTATAAAAATGAATGATTATATTTTTCTATTCAAGATTTTGAGCAAGGAAATCTATTGCAAATCTTGATTTTCTAGTGTTGAAGGCTCTCAAATACACTAGACCTTAAAGATAAAATCACATGAAAAATTCATTTAATTTTTTTTTTTTTGAAAAGCTGTAAATTGATTGGAGCTCTGCATGTTCTGCCCTTTAACCTTCATATTTTTTTGGTGACCAATTTTTTAGATTTGACATGTAAAAAGAGGACTAAAAGGCTTCAAATTGGTTTCATAATTTTAGCACCTTCATAATTAAACATTACAATTTTTCAAATCTTAAGCGATATTGTTAAGTTTTTTTTCCCATGTGATACTTAACAAGCTTAGTTTGAATTTGTATGGTTATGATTTTTTTTAAATTGATAAAACTTATTAAAATGTTGACATTTAGTTTAATTTAGAGCAAGTTTCAAGAAGCTTAGAAAGGGCCTTGGGCATTTAAGGATTAATATACAATACAACTTTAGGATTTTGTCCCAATCCCTCTTTGAATTTTGTTCCAAGATTTTGATTGAAGGCTGATAATCTCAAATGGATTTCTGGTGATGAAAGTTTATTTACTTTACCAACTTTTCTTAGTTCAAATTTTCTTGAAAAAAGCTATTATACTATGCCTACATGAGGTCTGAAATTCTACATTAAACACAATTCCTGCATTTTGACAATGAGTGGTTAAGTTGTCATCTTCAAATTGTCCCATACCCTTTGAAGATTCATGATGGACAATGAAATTCATTATAAAAACAATATCTCCACCCATTTCGTAATATACAATTGCAAGAATTGAATTGTAGTGAAATCTTCTCCGATAAATGGATTTACTTTACAGTTCCTTGGATTTGGGAATGTGTCTCGTTAATTTTCAGAATCATTCAAAGTTTAAAATTTTGATTATTTTTGACCATTGGATCAAAATTGGTAATCGGATGTGCGTGGGGACACGAGTTCCCTCACGACAGCTGAATAAAGTACGAGCCATGTGGGAACTGCACCTCAGTAAGAAACAATCACTACAATTCCGAACCTGAACTCCTGAGAAATAAAAATATTTTCTTTTAATGCCAAGGTTTTATCTTTTAGCACCTGGTGTTTGCAAACGTCAGGTGGGAACATACCATAAGTTAGAATGTAGTGTTAATTATGCATGGCAAATATATACTAATTGTATTCTATATTATGCAAAGAAAACTGTATGTTACAAATTGAATGGTACAAATTGCAATTACAAAAAACTTTGGGGTACAATTGCCTGTTACGGACTTGGAGCTGCTTTCTCAGTACATGTTGAAGTTGTAAACATCAACTGAGATTACATATTAAATTCTGCCCATCAATCCCACTACTCATGATCCCAGCTGTTAATTGGTAGTGACCCCTGCCCCCTTGTCCATGCAGATGGATTTCATGTGGGTGTTTTAAGACAATGCAGGACTAAGTGCAGCCAGGCCGTCTCCATCTCTTCATGTGAAAATTAACAGAATAAGTTCAGTTAAAGGTTGGACAAACCCAACTCTGAGCGTGAGCCACTTAAGTTAGCGTATTAAAATAAATAAATACTAGTTTGCATATGTACAAAACAAAAGCGCATCACTCTCGTGCATTTGCAGGAAATGGACTCATTGATAACTTTTATAATGAATGAGAAGGGGAGTCAAGGGACCATTGCACGCTCCTAATTTGGATCCTGTTTGTACAGCACAGTGTAATTAAGGTAGAAGCACCTGTAGTAGTGGATCATATAAGTGATTTTGGAGCAAATGGTGAAGGAGTATGAGGTGATGGAAAATTTTGCCATGTAGGAAGATAGGAAATATGGGGATTCCAAATTATTCAGAGTTTTACTCCCAAAATTGAAGTTACTGTGAATTTTGGGAGTCAAAAAGTATTCTTGACCAATTGCCGGTGTCTAGAGTCTTCCAATTCCAATCACTGAAGAACTACTTGATATTTTCTTGCTCACTACTTTGGGACATATGTTAGTCCCAATTTTATTAGTCTCAACCTTGATAAAGACAAAAAAATTACATTCCAAGCTTGAGTTCTAGTCTAAGGTTGGAAATAGTGCACCTTACAGGTTGGTTATTGGCCGTGGTTGATAATGGGTGTTTTTACCTTAGGTACTCATCTTTTGTGATGAGTTTTCTTTTGCTATAGAAGGATTTATTTCTCTCTAGGAATATATATATAAAAGGTAGGAATACTACCACTTTTTCTACTATAGACAATTTCTATTATTAGACTAGCCAGATTTATGTATTTCCTCGATGGCAAGGGATAGTAGATTTCAATGCACGAGAGAATGCATCATTTGTATATAGTATGCAAAAGTTATAAAGGTGGGCAAAGTTTTTTTAGTTGATATTCTAAAACTTTTTTTGCAAGAATATTTACATATTGATTTTGGAGATCTACACAACATGATTATCTTATAAATTAGCACTCTAAGGCTTGGCGCAATTTGGAGGGAGTTTACTTTACATATGTCCCTAACATAGACATACAAGGAAACTACTAACCCCATTCCATGTCAAATGGGAGTAAGCCCATTGTGGGCAAAATTATGTTAGTGGAATACATTCAAGTTCTAAAACATACACTAATATAATTTTGTCCACAATGGGCTTGTTCCCATTTGACATGGAATGGGGTAGTTTGCTTCAATATTAGTGTCATTCAAAGGTTTTGTCATAAGACTTGATATGGACAAGCTCCAAAAGCATCAACAATGTTGAAGTTAGAGCACATTAAGTCAAATCTGCATGGGATTATTTGTGGACCTTGATCTTATGGTAAAAGTATCTATTTCCAACAATCCCCCTTGTGATGACTTTATAGTGTGATTTATTGTTGACAACTTTTAAATGCACCATTCATTGAAAAGATTCTCTATTTGTACCTTCTCGTCCACTCATTTCTCTTCCCTCCTTGATTAGGGAGAAGTGCCAAAGCTAACCATAATAGGTGAATCTATGAGACCAAAATAGGTCTGAATGAAAAATCCACACTTATATTGAATAAAATACTCATTTTTTGAGTGTTTCGAAAAAACAAAATTCTTCCTCATCCTTATATTTGCACACATTGAGCTCAATTTCTCAACAAATTTCCCATATCCTACAGCCTGAAAGGCTTAAGTTACCAGAAACAAATTCCTCTACCTTGGAGAGGGACCTAGCGTCTCGCAAGCTCCCTCTGCGTACACTGTACCCAAAACCCTAGGGTGGCCATGGTGGATCGAGTTCTGCCGCGGTGGATTTGAATTGCGAGCCAGGTGCCTCTTCGTGAAGCTTTTTTCTCAAGTGTTGTCGAATTCTTGTGCTTGATGCTCTTTGAGGTGTCCATTTTTCCGAGCAGCTAGAGACTCAGACGATGAAGCTGACAAATTTTTCGTGGCGATTTCAATCGACAGAAGTTGGGGATCATGGCATGACCCCCAATCCTGTCTTTGATCGACACCAAATTCAAACGTCAATGGAGCATTGTGTTTTTTTCTGCAAATTGTGGAGTTTGTATGTAGCTTTGACTCATACTTTGTTTCCAAAGTACGATGCTGTTGGGGGGGAGACTTGGATTATCTTGTTTATTAGAAACGTACTGTGGCCTTGCAAAATGCTTGGATATGGTGTAGCTGCTGACGCTACGGATGAATTGATTGTCGGTTGGGAGAGGGCACTGCACAAGAAGCACTGGGAAGCATTGGCAGGAGCGGATTTGTCGTTGCCATCCCGTCATTGCTTCCAAGAGAGGAATTCGTGCGAGGGAAAATCAACACATGCAGACATCCCTAGACAAATGGGCATCAATTCTGAGGCGTGGCTGCCGCTGCATGTTCGCCTTCAAAATCCTTGTCGTTAATGAATGGGGGGCGTGGATACTATGTGTGACATTACGCAAGCATGCAGTAAGGTAGGAGGTCCTAAAATGGAGCGGGTTCTAAAACCAATCAAGCTCTAGAGGTACATTTTGCAGTCTCCAATGTACAAGTGGTGTGCATTTAAGGAGGTGGTCGGTTTTACAGCCTACAAAAATACACTTTTCTGCAACTTCGGAAATTCATAACTAATTCCACAGAGCTTAAAAAAATATGAAACAACTTGGGCTAGATTCCAATTTCTCTTGCCTTTCAAGGAAATTTTACTGAAAAATATTCTAAGAAGTTCTACCTCCCCAAAAGTCAGCTTCAGCTCTTAGATGAGCGGTTTATGGACCTCCTACCTTACATTAAATGATTTTTGAGACCATTCATTTGGAAGATTGCAAGTTTTCAAGATGTTCCCGTAAGTCCGCCTTTGTTGGTGGCTGTTGTGGGAACAAATTTGACGTGGTTGGAGGACTGCCTCATCAAACAAGGAAATTATTGTACTTTGATGACAGTATCAACATAATGATTTAATTAAAAAACGGCAAAACAATGAAGAGAATCCATTGACAATTCATTCAATCAATTACCTATCTATCATGGAATGAAATCTTGATGGATGGATGTATGAACAAACTCATTGACATTTCCCATGGTACGGGGAGTACAAAGGTTGGGTTTATAAGGAAATGCATTGTCCTTCATAAATCCTCAAAGGGTATGGGATAATTTGAAGATGAGAGCTTGACCGCTCATTGTCAAAACCCATGATTCGTATTCAAAGTAAGATGTCAGGCTACTTTTAGGCATGATAAAATAATTTTTTTCAAAAAACTTTGAACTAAGTTTATGTGTTAAATAAAGCTAACTTTTAATTAAAAAAAAGTCCGTTTTAGATTTTGAGTCTCCAATCAAAAGTTATGGAGAAAATTCAAAGAGGAATTTGAAGGGACATTTCCTTTGACATTTTCAAACATCCTCTTTGAATTTTGTCCAAATTTTTTTTTGGAGGCTCAAAATCACAAAAGGGCTTGTAGAGATGAAAGTTACACTCATTTTACATCTTTTCTTAGTCCAAATGATTTTGAAAAATATTATTATACTATGCCTAAATGAAGTATGAAATTCTACTTTGAACACAATTTTTGCTTTTGACTAAACTATGAGTGGTTGACCTCCTACTAATTCTAATTTATATATCCCACGTTGGTTGTGTTTACTTACTACTACCCCACTGTATAAAGTGTTTGTCTTCTACTAGCTTCACACCCACAATCTTAAAGCTTCTAAAGTTATGACTCATAGTTCTGAATTTTTTTAATGTAAATCCCACTTCTCCATAAAGTTATATATATTTTAAAGTCTTGAAGCTTAATTAACTAGATGTTTATGAATAGTGGCAAACTTGGTCTATTAGTCCCAATCATCAACCTTCTCGAGAAGCACTCATGAGGTTTCCATGAAGAATCTAGTGAGTAGGAACTTACGGAATTTGTGAGGAGAGTGGGGATGGGAACCAGGCTGAAACGGTCTTCAAGAGGCTCCAAAAATCATTTAATATAATGTGGAGCATGATAGTATAAGGCAAAATTGATTTGGACATGGAGCTTGTGTTTTGACAAAAAATTGATAGAAAACACATGGTGCTTGGCTAATGCTTGTGTTGCTTCTCCTACAATCCTTCCCACCAACAAAACGGGTCTTTAAGTATGCTCCAACAATGAATGAAAAAGAACGGTTTCTGATTAGGGTGTTTGATCTCATACAATGTCAATGTGCCTTTGAAAACATCCTCCAGAGAAGTCCCTAATTCTTTCAACACCCCAACCACTTTGTATACCATATATAACATCATGTTTGATTATCATCTACCCACTTTCCAATGGCCATGCTAGCTTATCTACCCTTTCTAGTGGTTGTGTTTGAGGTAGTGCATACAAATCCATTTTGAGAACATCAAAGATTTATACTTGTTTGTCTTGAATTGGGTCCCATGATATTTGAAGAAAACATTATACTACTTGAAAATCTTCTCGGTAGTAAAATTCTTCTCCTTCTGTGCACTTGCTACAATGTCTATCTTTGCCTTTATGGCAGGGTGTTGGATTGACCTCAAGTAGAGGACGGAGTGGAGGCCACACCAAGAAGGTAAAATGTATTGGCGAAGGAGCCTCAAATGTCTAGTCACCTCCAATGTTTTCATGTATACCTATCAGGTCCAACCTTGCGAATGGGTCATGCTCTTCACTTGGAAAATAAACATTGGAGGCCTTTTGAGAATTCAACATTGATGATGCTTTAATGTATGCTAATTTTCAAAAACATTGTCCAAAGTTATTTATCTTCTTTTCTTTTCTATATCCTTGGATTTTCTATAATCTTTGGCTTTTAGCAAGGTAGAAAATAAAATAAAATAAAAATTATTGTATATATTTACATTACCTTACATTATGACTTTTCAATTTTTTCTTCATTTGACATTGCAAAAAATTGCACCATAATCTTGACGTTAAAATCAAGGTATATAAATTTGATACTATGAATACTATGAGTATGCATTTGGAAATTGGAAATGAGTGTCATTAAAATACTCTTAAGGTTTGATGTTTATAGTACTATTAAATTCTTATAAAAGATAAAAATTAGACTTAAAAATATTTTAATAAATGGATCTTTTTCATTTTCTATATGAAATTTAAAAAATTCTCTTAAATAAAAATAAAATCTTGTATATAGACTTAGATTTTCTTAATTTTAAATTTAATCCAATTTTTTTGCCGGTCATAATCCAATTTTTATTTTAATCCATTTAAATTCAATTTCCAATAGTTAACCTTCAATATTGCCCATGAATTTTTTTTAATTGGTCAAAGGAATTTATATGCCCATACCCAAATGAGCTTGAAATTTTGCGGTGACCATATTTGGTCGCTCAGGCAGTTAGGGGTTAAACAAGACAGTTTGTAGTCCTATATTATCTATGATTTTATATTTAAATGATAATAAGTGTTTAATATTGATTTTTTTTTGGTGAATTGAGACTTTAATATATTAATACATTCACAAGCCTTTGATTGCATAAAGGTTGACAGGTTCATAAATTTTTTTATTTTAAAAAATAGAGGTCTCGAGTAATAGGGTTGAAGTCTCAAAATGTCCATTTTGTCTCAATTTAATGAATATGGCCATTCA
Source organism: Antitrichia curtipendula (assembly GCA_951230915.1). Taxonomy (NCBI): domain Eukaryota; kingdom Viridiplantae; phylum Streptophyta; class Bryopsida; order Hypnales; family Leucodontaceae; genus Antitrichia; species Antitrichia curtipendula. The sequence goes on along the minus strand of OX579633.1, from coordinate 6,674,435 downwards.
ATCTAGGACTATCTTTAATATTTATCATTGAGAGTAAAGAGATGTTGAATAGTCATGGAGAATTTCGTTAAAATGGTGATATTCCCTGTGCCATTTTCAAACCACCCGGTTTGAACTGCGAAGGTGACATCTAGGACAAGTATAGATTTCAGAAGTTTAAGAATAGTGTGGATTTCAGACATCTAGGACAGTTGTACATTTCAGATTGTCAAAGTAGCGGAATAGCGCTATTTTAACAAAATTGCCCATGGTCTTAGATTTACATCCTGCAATTGATGACATGCTCATCTAGAATTTTGCCGATGAATTTGTGTGACTGTTGGTTTTCCAGCAACCAAACTGCTCACCCCAACTGGTTGCAAACCAGTAGTCTGATCCAATCTGGACGCCAGATGGACTGATCCGACTGCAAGGAGAGAACAAGTTCAATCGACCCCAGCTTGCCTGAAGTAAGTTGAAGTAAGATAGGTCTCCCATTCAAATGCGTGCTGGCAGACTCGTGATTGTTGCGGTCTCGTTCTATCCTGCGCAGATCGACACCTGCAAGCGAAGAGTGTCTGCAGTGAAAAGAGGTTGAATGGCGTTGTGTGAGGGCAGGAGACCAGCTGCATCATTCTTTCCAAGATGCCTGGCGAGCTCCCCCCTCGATCCCCGAGTCCACTGACTGCCTGTCGCCTCTGTCACGTCGCTCCAGTAGAGCTTCTTCGGCTCCTCTCCCAAGACCCGAGCAAGACGTACAACGCCAGCAACTCCTGCAAGGCGGAGAAAAAAAAATGAAAACACGGGACTCACCCAAGCTACTCACTGTAGCTAGCTGCCTGCCTGCCTGCCTGGTGAAGTGAAGTTATTCCCAACAGTGTCCAAGAGTCTAACTTGGCTCTCGCGAGGATCGGAGTAATCGGCCATGGTGAAGCTAACTAACTGAGCTCCAGTAGAAGCTAGTTGCGCTGGCAGGGGAGAAATGATCCCAGTTAGCTAGCTAGTAAGAGACAAATTCCTCCGAGAATGGTGCTGAGAGATTATGTCCGACGTACTGCTTGCGGTTGTCTCGATCCCTGAGTGGTGGAGCAGCCTCACGGTAGACTTCTGCAGCCGCAACAACAATTGCCTTGATCGACGCAGAGGCTCATGTTGGGAAGGTGCGAGGACATGTTAATTGCTGATAATTCACCAGCTGACTTCTCCAACCGTCGTAGCTAAGCCTAGAGCCGATTGATCAGTGAGGTCAAGGACAGTCACAAGCGCGTATATTAAGACTACCTTCTTCATTCTAGCTCTCAGTAGCACTCAGTCGTGTTTTCCAAAGCTCAAGGGGATCCAGCTACCTAGTCCACGCTTCCGAGCTAGAGTTTGTGCCTGGGAATTGATTCCAAGGGTCATCCCCTGACGCTGTTGCTTCCGTTTTTTGATACTGGATTTAGTCAAAGTCTTGACATTCCACCAGTGAGACTGGTAGCTAGGCTTGGTCACGTGACGGAATTGTGCGGTTAGTATCCATATTCAGCTGAATCTCAGACGGTCGTTTGTCAAGGAGGACGAAGCCTGCCTTTCTAGTGACCCGCCAGCTGCTTGCTGTTACCGCGGCCACGTTCTTGTCTTGTAGATTTCGCTTCATGTTCTCAGTCGTTGAGCTAGTCAAGTCATACCACGCAAATTGCGAGTGTGGGTATACCGCAGCGGGCTGACTACGAAGGCAAGAGAGAGAGACTGAAAAAGAATTGAACTTTGACGTGGTAGTGAGGATTACGTGACAAGAAGCTAACTGCAGCCACCCACCAGTTATTACACTCTGCTGCACGTCTTGTTGTGACATTTGGTCGCACATACACAGTCCGGTAGCTTTCGACATTAGGGAGCTGCAATTGCAAGGCTCTTTCTCGTCCATAAGAAGATCGAGAGGCGGAGCTAGTGGAGCCCTGTACGTACTTCTCCACGGATCACTTCGTTCCCAGTTCCTCTCTCCATCACATCTCGCTAGAGCCGTATTGCGTACATGCGTGCAGGCAGCTACTGCAGCAGCCACTCATCACGAGTCACGGCCTGGATTTGACCCGCCTGACATAGCCACGCCTCTTCGCACTGACGCAGTTCCTCAGTTCCTCTTCCCCACCCAGCCCGTCGATCCATCGTTTCTCCAAGCCAATTCGTTGCAGTGTAGGCTAAATTCGCTGCTTTCCGACCGGTACGTACCGTCAGGAGTGGTCGGAGATTTACACACACATTGGAGCTTGCTTGGCCGGCACAGGCGATCGTTTGATTTGCTGAGCAGCCTGAGCTCCAAACACAACTGCCCTGTTCGACATACACGCTTGATCAGCTTCGTTGCGACTCTGAGTATCATTCAGTGAGTGGAAGGTGCAGAGTTGGAAGCTCAAGGAGAGAGAGGAGCACCATGTCGGTCGCTTGGTTGATCAGCGCTCTCGTGCTTCTGGTGCTGTTTCCCGCCTCGGTCGTGGCACGCACGGGACCAGCTGGTAATTCTCTCTTCTTTGCAATTGCTTGATAACACTCACTTCGCCCATTATTAACTGTAGTGAATCTGAATACTTTCCATCCTGTATTAGAGTTAGTAGTTACACAAGAGTTCAGCTTATTTTCTCTGCCGGTCAGAGTGTATCATGTCACTGCAAGCTAGACAGTTTTGCTGGTTTTCCCTTGGACATGGAGTAGCTGAATCTATAGGCTAAGAAATTTAAAGGAAAGGAGTTAGAATTGTAGTTTCTTCATTCTTTTCTTCATTTCTTGTGGCTCAGTAGCGAGATTGTTAGGAATTATGGAATTTCTCTCAACTCTATTTCTGTTCTTGTATCGAAATATTTTGGTTCCCTGTCTTATAGAATTTACTGTTTGACACAATTAATCTGGTAGATGGGCTTCGCCAAGAAGATCACCTATTTTCTATCATTGTGTTTAATGTGGCCATGCTAGCTCCTTGTTGAGAGGAATATAGAAGTAGCCAAGGACGTACACAAGGATAAAATGTGCTTTTACTCCAATGGATTTGGCAAGTCAGTGGTCTTAAGATATTGTCGAGATTCATTCTGTATTGTTTTTTTGTGGATCGATTTGAGGATTCGTATTTTGTCTTCATTGAAGAAAGCGATCAACTCACGTCTGTCATTTTTCGATGCGTTACAGGCAATATAGCCACGGAGACGATCTCGTATCTGGAGCGAACACCCGAACTAGCTGGCCCGGCTCCCACCAAGCTGGAAGCGCTCCCTGAAACGGCAGAAGTGAAAGCACATACCATCGAGGTAATATTTTCAAAACCGCGTCAATTGCAGCTTTAAGTGAAAGAGACCGTGTCATTTAAAAAAAGAAAACAGCCAGAAGAATACAAGGCGTTCTGACTCCCGAGGGCGGTTCAGAGGGGCAATTGCCGCTAATTTATTTAGAATCTTTAAATTCCCCTGAATAGTAGACATAAACAAGCCTGCAGTAAGCTTGGAAAAGTTCACAGAGTCACGCCAGAGTTTTGAGTATAATTTCTACTGCTGTGGAACATAAGTTACACCACTACGTGAAAGTAGCAGGCATGGAGGACCGGAATCATTGTCCTTGAATTAATCTCATGTTGGCAGTGTAAGTACTCTGAAAGCCGCCTCAGGAACAGCCTGTCTCCCTTCTTTACACCGTCGCCTCATTCAGTGACACTAGAGACAGACAGCAGCCTAGCCTGATAGGGTCCAATTCTCTTGACACCAGAAACCCATGGAAACTCTCAATTGCGTAGTAACGTACATTTTCAGTTCCAGCTTCAGTGAAATAATGATTAAATTCCAACAGTACGTGGCAGCAAATCGTGTGAAGGAGACTTATTCCACAGGTCTAGCTTTTGTATTACATGCCTACTCTAGCCTTGGTCATTGAACTGATGAAAACACCTGTTGTGGAATTTCAGAGTCCGGATAATTTGAGAATTGCGCCTCGGGACGCCGACTCCATCTTCCATTTCCACAGAAACGATGGCAGCAGCGGCAGCAGTAGCAGACGAAGCTTGGTGGGGTCGTCTCCCCCCACTTGCATGGCCAAGTGCGGCACCTGCTCACCTTGCAAGGCAGTGCACATTGCCATCGGCAGCCCACATGGCGTCATCTCCGAGACCGAGTATTACCCTGAGGTTTGGCGATGCCAGTGCGGCAGCAGGTACTACATGCCATAAGCAAATTATGGACGGGATCGAAATTCTCACTGCCAAGTTCCAATGGTCGCTTGTAAAATACTGGCTTGGTATCCGCGTGAGATCATCATATTAACTTCCTGGCTTTAGCTTGTAATAAGAGACTGTGATCGACAACGTAACGCTGACAGCGACAACAAGTTTCAGTAGGATTTTAGTTTAATATATTTCCTTACCTTAGTTTGAGGCTTGAGCAGCAACTGGGCATGGCCCTGCCGTGGCTTGCTCAATGTTACCAGCGCTCGACGGGTACGTATTGATAGTACTTGGTGGAAGATCTTGTTCGCTGTCAGGAATCACTGGTTCCTATGATTTTCTGAGGTAGTCGTGTTGCAGTTGCTCTATCGCTCAACAGATTCTCTACTACCTACCTTACCTCAGGTTCATAGGAGATAGCTAGTTTTTTTAAAAATTCAAATTAGGAAGATTAATGAAGTTGGTACATAAGCTACACCGGATTAGATTAGAGCCCCTTAACAGGGGGCGAGAAAGTCCCACATTGAGTTCTGTATAATTGGATCAGCTAAGCTTATGGTACCTTACGCTGTATTGAAAGTAAACGTACTTGGAGTGCAAGAAAGTAATTTACGTTACAAGGAAAACAAAATTCTCAGTTGCAACTATGGTACTACCTTACTACGTTGAATACCAGTCCATTAAACACACACTCCCCATTAAATGTGCGTGCTTGTGAATGAATGTGATCTGGTTGGGGCACGGTTCCCCGTGGGCGAAAGTAAACTATAAAGGATGCTTTGTCATTGCTTGGCGGCAGTCACCCGCAGGTTGTCTGTGTCAGCAGGCCTCAGCTAGCCAGGCCAGCCTGGAAGCTATTGGGATCGTCATGGGCGTATGGTGCCGAACAAGAGTATTATATATACTAATTGTCTGGAATTGAGACACGTACCTCACTTCGGCATTTTGTTTAGTATTTTTTTTGGAACGTGAAAGGTGAGATTTCGTTGCAAAGGAACCTGAAACTTGGATCCTCTCTCTTGGGGATTGGCTTGCCCATTTTGCTGCAAAAAATCACAAAAAAAATACAGCATAACTTCAGCGTTCAGTTCCCTGAATGAACACTTGGGTTATTAACTTAAGTTTTGCTGCCTGTGTCACTTCCTTTCTGCCGGCCACTAATCAACCGAACCGGGCAGCACAGGCTGGGGCACAATCTAAGACTGTCACAGAGCTACTGACAGCGAACATACGATTCACTACAACTCTGACACTAAATATTATAACCGACATGTTAGCTGATAGTCGTAATTACAGAATGGTTCTCTTTCATGATTTTAGTATGATTTTCAGACTAATTGTAGATATGCAAGTTTTTAGACTGACTTTGCCATTGAGAGTAGGGCCCTAGCCGCCTACTCAACCACAAAATAGGGTGCAAGTTTATATATACCGTGGACCTTAGTTGTGTGGGAAGTATACAAGAAGAAGCTCACCCCGGCCTGGCCTCCGAGGACTAAGATACCTCGGTTTTGACCTCGGCAGTCATTATTGCTACGAGAGCAGACAAGGTACTGAAACTAAACAAGCATGAGGAGACAATTAATGAAATCATAAATATTCTTGTCAACAAGGCTCACATGGTATCAATTGGCCAAGTTGATGATCGTAGCAAGAGAGTCACGCACCCACGCAGACTTCCTCATAGAAAATTAATTCCTAAGAATGAACGCTGATATGCTCCCATCATGTGTTTGGTAGTAAGTTATGCTTGCATTGCTCTTCCTGTCAGGTCAGGCAGGTCAGGTCAGTTTCATCGCAGTTTTTCAGCTTGCCTTGTCAGGATGTCCCTGTCAGTTTCTGCTGCTGCCTGGACACCATATTTTCCACAAACAGCTACATCCAATTGTTACCAAACAGAAGCATGTTGTTACAAATTCTTGAGCTGGTGCGTGGAGAGAATGTATGTCCGATCCTTCCGGACGAGCTCGTGCCGCGAGGACAGTCACCACAGCAAGCAAGGAGCATAATTTCCAATTTAGATTGCCAGTCACTTCATTCGCTTGTATTTGGGCAAAAATCCGAAGAGTTTCTGGTACAGAGGTGATCAAATAAGACCATGTACTAGCTAGCTTAGCCACCTTATGTAAAGACTGATTGTTAAAGGTCCTGTTAATGTCAATCAGTCTTTGTCCACATCATTGAGTATGGCAGTGTCACTTTTGGGAGCCATCTTCGTCCCCGCCACAGATGCCAGTCTCTACATAAGAATTTGAGAGCAAGAGTTTGGTTTCTTAATTCATACCTTACTCCAATCATAACTCAGCGTCAGGATCACCCAAGTTGGCCGGTACGCGCTTGCATTCAAATCTTTCTTAATCAAGCCACCAGTAAAAACACCCCCCTGCATATGACGCTGTCGGAATCACGTCGGAATGAAGTTTTCAAGGCTGATTAAAGTGACAACCTTCCTGGCATGGAAAGGATCATTCTGCATTATGTTGGCGACGAAATTTAACTTCGTGATATATGACTGAGGCAGGCAGCTCGTCATGCAGGTGATCGACTTGATGGTAGTTCTACAGCAACGAGATAAAAGCAGGGAATCTGAAAGCTAGCTTGGAGGGAAAACGACGTCACTCTCCCTCGATCTCCGAACCCTTCCTTTACTAGCGCCGTATACGAAACTTACTTCCAATTATTTCTAACTGGGATTACCTTACCAATTGCTGACGAATTATGATTGTCACAGGCGGCAGTCAGTCAGGAGCTCATTAGGGCAAAGGCTGAAGCACAGGAGGAACCTGTGGGTGTCTTGCGTCATCAAATCGGTGCAAGGGGGAGCAAAAACTAATAACAAGTTATACTGTAGCGCGCAGCAACAAGTTCGTAAGTACAGCAGCCAGCAGCTACTTCTCTCGGTCCTGCTAATATCACGAAGTAGACTGAGAGCTAGCCCAGCTGCTTCCATTCAAGATGAGTAGCTAGTACTGCAAGCTGATGATGGCATAGACTTTGGCAATAAGTGAGCAGATAAGAGATGCTGGCTGCTACTAGACTGTCTGGTGTACGTACCTACCGATCGATCGAAGCCCCGCCTGTCGTAGACGCGACGAGCACACTCTCCGAGACGAGCTAGGCGCGTGCTTCGAGACATCTTATAACCACCACAGATTTTTTGGCTCTCCAGACTAACTTAACTTATCCCAAGGGGAAGGGTAGGCCCCGGGGGGGAAGCTGGTAAGGCCGGTACGTACCACTCACATCAAGCGTGCTGTAAGAGACAAAAACCGATACGAGCTCTCAGTCACACAAGGAAACTGAAATTTGATGAATGAATGAATGAATGGAAGGGTCTGTGATCTCCCTCTGGCCACGTCCCCAGCGTCCCCAGCTGCGTGCCAAGCAAGTGTTTTGTTTTCTCTTGCGAAACCAATGTCGTTGGCTGGTAGGGAGTCAAATGATCGATCAAAGCCGTGGAAAATTTGACTGATAATTATAAGAGAGCCCCACCTGAATGGGTGTACGTCAACTGATTCAAGAAGCTCCATGCACGGCTCCATATCGTGAATCAATAATAGGTTATTTGATGATCTCAAGACCGCAAATTGTCTTTTATACTTGGCAGCTTGAGAAGCTCAAAGGATTCGGTCAAGAATCAATTGTCAAACCTTTGACTTGAATTAGTCCAGCTTGCCGGTGAGGCTTATTAGTTTAGCTGCAGCACTTGGCCTGGTGCTCTCGTCATGCATGCGCAGTGGAAATAGGATCCAAGAGTCTGAAGAAATTAATAAGTAAAAGCAGTGTGCATTTCTCATTATTTTGATGCAGGATTTGACAAAGTTGATTAGGTGTCTGGCAGGTGTTTTGTCGGTGTTAAGCAACTTATTTAAGTGCATGCTACAGTGTTGTTCTCATCTGAATCAAGACACAACCTGATACCTGCCGTGACTCAGGCCGAAGGAGATCCAGGAGTTAACTAGTTAAGCATAGGGCTCTAAAGGTAGACAAGCCTATTACCACCCGGATTTGGAATCTGATTATCTTGGAGGTGGAGGCAAACATATTTTTTGAGGTGTGCATTTGTTTCACTAATCAAATCCAAGTGGAATTGTAACTTTTTGATTAAAACTATAATTTCTCTGAATTTCTAAAATGGTTTGCCCTGAAATTACAAAACTGCCCATAAAGTGGAGTGATAAACTTCCTACAAACAATCTAAAATCGCCTTTCTATGTATCTAATGGCACTTAAGTATTCACCAATAAAGAATTGACATGTTATCCCTTGTTGACATTAATGTACTATTTTTGTCAAAAAAATGAACAGATTTGGATGATTTTAGTGGTGGAATTGGGTCAAAAGTAGGATGATGAAATTAGGTAGTTGGTGGAAAACTGGAAATGGGCTCTATTCTACTTTAAATCCATTCGATTTAAGAGAAATAATCATCTCAAACCAAAAATTTAGGGAGAGCATACATCTCTTAATTTGGAGTTTTGCCGGATTGATAGAGAAAGGATCTCTTTGTTTATGTTCTATAGAAAAGATCAAAAATTAAGTGCAGAGTAATGAGTAACAGCACATCCCTCTATTTGTTGAACTGATCGTTATAATTTATTTATTTTCTCACAAATGAAAATTTCACTTTCATTCCAAAAAAACATAATAACTTACATGTCCTTTTGCAGCGGACTCTTCTTCCCATATTTACCTTAAAAACAAAAAACAATCTGACAAACAAGCAGAGGCTAAACAATGGATTTTAATTAAATTATTTGAATGTTTAGATTTTTATGGATTTCCTATTATTGATCCCTTGCCTTCTTTTATTTTAAAATATTTTATTTAGCCCTTAAATTAAAGGACATTGCAAGGCCCATAGACATTTTGAAAGTCAAAAATTTGAATTTCACATAGTTCTTGATTTTAAATGTTTTCAAACTTAACTAAAAATGTAGCTTAATAATGTAGCTTTAATGTAGCTTTGTCAATATTATTTCTATTTTTTAAAAGAATCTCATACTATTTTAAGCATTTTGTAATTATTATAATTTTTACAAAGAAATTTCTTTAAAAAATCATATGAAATTTAATTTAATGTTTTTAATTATAAAAAATTGATACTAAATTTTAGACATGCATATATTACTATATGTGAAGAATATCAAATTTTTGAAATGTATGTTCTAACGTCAAAATCTAATGAAGTTTGACAAAGCCTAGATATGAAATGTCCTTTTCAGGTTAAAAAACAAAAACTCACTCCAATCCTTGGGCTTTAGAACCTGCAATTTGAGCTCCCCACCAAATTGAATGCTTTGATTGGTGATATTGTCAAAAAAATTAATGGTCTTTGAAGGACCAAGGCCCCTTTTATCCTCCAAAAACATTCAAAACTGCCATTTCTATTGCAAAGTGGAAAAAAAAATTTAATATTTTTTTTTCATATCCAGCCATAGGGTCTTGCACTCAACTAGTCAACTAGCATGAGATTATATGGAAGAAATTTCAAAAACTTTCATTATGGAGATTGCATGATATTTGCATTTACAGTGAAGAAAATGTTTCTTCTTAAACCTTGTCTTAATTAGATTTTGTGACTTTGAATCTTCTTAATTTGAAAATTTTGCAAATAAAATTTTGAATAAATTTTTTTGTATGTTGAAAAATTGAGTTAAGACTCTTTTGAAAAAATTCACAAGAAATAAAATTGATTTTCATTCTTAAGAGAATTGTTAAGTAGAAGTAGGTATGAGCTTGAGGAAAAATCTAAATTTTTAAATAACTCTAAGATGGAATTGGAGCACACTAATCCCAACAATAAAATTGTGTAAGCAAGAAAAATAAACTATGTGCAATTCTCTTCTAAAAATTGTAAAAATTGAGTTCATAAATGGGTCTTATAAGTTATTTTTTAAGGAAAATATTTTTGATTGCCTCCAAAACAAGATTCTCCATAACTTTCTCATCATTAGTTTAAATAAAATGAATCAAAGCTTTCTATGTACACAAAAACTTCACAAATTTATTGTTGAGATTTTGTGATTTCTTTGGTGTTGATGATTTCCATTTTGACCTTTTGATAGCATAACTTTTGCTCCCGTGATGAGCCCCTATTCAAATAAAAATTATATTCTCAAAAAGCTAATGAACTTTTACATCTTCAAAAACTAGTTTCAAAAAATCATGCCAAAAATTGTGATCATAGGAACATGCCTAAGCCTTCAAGAGTCTCCAAATGAATTCTTGGTCTTTTAGGATTTATGCAAGTACTATGCTTGATTAGAATAATTTTTTTGCAAGAAATTATCAAACACTTTTTGTTTCTACCACAAACATCCTGTGACTAGGGTTGTCCGGACGTCCCGTAATAAGTGGACTTCAACGTCCATCAGGCTGGACGCCGAACGTTGAGGTCCGTTGCATCCGGACATCCAATTTTCGGATGCAATTTTGAGGTGAACGTTGAAATTTGTCAACCGTGCCCGTGATGCAAAGTCCAATTAAACTCATAGGAAAGAGTCAAATAAAATATAAATAGTCCTATAAGAATAATTTAACTTTTGAAATCCCAAGGCCATTTTCTCGTCAAAAAAACTCAACACTACCATTTTCAAAAAATTTAAACACTTGTTTCTTTGCATGGGAAAAAAACTCATCTGACCTTCCATGATTTTCATTCTTTAAAAAATTATTCAATTAAAGTAGGTATGAAATAGAAGAAAAAACTATACTAATTAATAGCCATAAAACAGAAATGAAATACACTAATTCCAGTTATGAAATACTTCTAGAAAGCAAATTGAACCATGTGCAACTTTTTTGTGGGGAAAAATTGTTAAAATTGACTTCGTAAATGAATCAAATACATTATTTTCTCAAGAACTTCATTAGATGATTTCTGAAGTCTTTGGAAGCCTGCAAGTTCCCAAGATGTTTCCGTAAGCCCGTCTTTGTTGGTGGCTATTGTAGGTACTAATCTAATGTGGTCAGAAGACTGCCACATCAGACAAGGAAATCATTGTACCTTGATAGCAACGTCGACATATAATTTAATTAAAAATGCGAAACAACGAAGATAATCCATTGACAATCAATTACCTATCTATCATTTGACTACCTACCACTCAAAAGAATCCTGGTAGGGGAGGAAAGGACTCATTGACATATTGTGACTTTGGAAGGTAGAGAGGTTGTTTTTATAAGGAAATGCATTGTCCTTCATGAACCCTCAAAGGATATGGGATAATTTGAAGATGAGAGCTTGATTGCTCATTGTCAAAACCTAGGAATTGTATTGAAAGTATAGTTTCAGGCCTCATTTAGGCATAGTAGAATAACTTTTTTCAAAACACTTTGAGCTGAGTAAATGTAAAAAATCAAGCTAAATTTCATCTACAAAAATCCGTTTCAGATTTTGAGTCTCCAATCAAAAGTTATGGATAGAATTCAAAGAGGGATTTGAAGGGCCATTTCCTTTGGCATTTTCAAACCTCTTCTTTGAATTTTGTCCATAACTTTTTTTCGGCGGTTCAAGATTACAAAAAGATTTTTGGGGATGAAATTTACATTCATTTTAAAGATTTTCTTAGTCTAAATTATTTTGAAATTTTTTATTATACTATGCCTAAAAGAGGTCTAAAATTCTATTTTGAACACAATTTCTGCTTTTGACTTAACTATGAGCGGTTGAACTCCTATTAATTCTAATTTATACATCCCACATGGGTTGTATTGCCTACCACTACCCACTTGTATAAAGATCTTGTCTTCTCTTTGATTCAACCCCACAATTATGGGGGTTTTCAAGCTGTGAGTCACGGATGCCCAGTATGTCTAAATTTTTTTGAGTATGAATCCCACTTCTTAAAAGTTGTGTGTACTTTAAAGTTTCAAAGGTTGATAAATTGGTTGTTTATGAACAGTGACAAACTTGGGCTACTAGTCCACCAATCATCAATGTTCATCGGGAGTGGTTGTGAACTTTCCATGAAGAGTCCATTGAGTGGAAACTTTTGGACTTTGTGAGGAGAGCAGGGATGGGAACCAGGCTAAAAAGGTCTTTGAAAGGTTTTAGAAATCATCTAAAGGGTATAATTGCCTATAAAACAAAAAGCTTTGAAACGTTTACATCACTTATCCAATTGGAATAAATCATATCTTTCCACATAGACAAAAATATAATCTATATGAAATTTGAAAAATTAAACTATTTCCATTTTTTTGTGTTTTTTTGTTGCTTGCCTTTGGCCGTTGCCTATTTGGGGCTTATAATAACTTTTTTTCAAAGACAAAGATTAAAATAAAAATTATGCTCCTCAAAAGCTAAAAATTTTAGGAGCATAATTTGAAAAAAAATTCAAAGAAAATGGACTCTTAAACTTGGGACATTAGGGGTTAAGTTGAATGAACTCAAATGTATTGATTGTGTTTCTTTATTCTTGCACTCCATTTTAGTAATATGCTTATCATCAATTAAAATGCCACGTGCTATCATCAAGTTGTAACCTTATTTTTCTAACTTTGTATATATAAAAATATTTAAAAAAATTATATATATATATATATATATACAAAGTTAGAAAAAAAGAATTATGCTTGTGTTTGTTTTAACTCCTATTTGACCAAGAAGAGAATAGCGGGGAGAAAAGCATCATTTTCATTTGAAAATTTGAATACTTCTTCCTAATTTAATGCTCTACTCAAATATGAAGTCCCTAAATCCTTCTTGCAAATAAAATTTGAGTTAAGAGTTAAAAGTCTAATAGGCAATATTGTCAAAAGCATAGATAGTCTTGAAAAAAAACCATTTTGTTCCACTTTGCAAGCTTTGTTCTCACACATACATTGCACTCATGCCCCAAAGTTTTTATATGGAACTCTAATATTAGTTGAGAATAAGATCCTATTGTTATAAATCTTAAAAATTGAATAAAAATTGATTAATAGTCCATTTGGGGGGCATTTTAGTGAAAATATTTGTCAATTTCTAACACATGGATCTTTAAGAGTTAAACATTGATAGTTACATTTGAGAAAAACATCTCTCAAAGTTTGATTGTCCTATCAAAACTTGCAAATATATTAAATATCACTTCCTCAAAGCGTACACAATATTCAAGCAGCCTTCTAGAATTCAGTAGTACTAAAATTTCACCCTTAACTAGTTTTAAAGAAATCAGGATTTGTTCATGTCCAAATATTATGCACTGGAAGTCGATCATATGATAAAACCACCCATAGTCGACCACTTAAGTGATCCCACACATGTTCAGGAGAAGTAGAATGCAATGTAAATTTATTACCTTGTAGAAAGATAGAAATGACGGACATTGCCAATTTTTCATGATTTTTTTCCTTAAATCCAAATTACTATGAATTTTGGAAACCAAAAGTTGGCATCAACCCATACCCAATATATAGTGTCTTCCAATTCCAATCATTCCATAACTGCTTTCCTGTTCACTACTTCCTAATTTCTTGCTCACTACATCAAAACATATGTCATGACTTTATAGTTCCAATCTTGCAAAGGAGAAAAATCACATTTCCAAACTTTGGTTGGAAAACTGTTCAAACCTTGGTTGGAAATAGCTGGACATGGATACCTGGTTGATAATAGGTGGTTCTACCATAAAAAGATGACCAAGGCCATTGATCGAAAGAGATGGGGAGACCAAAATTGTTACTGCCATGGCTTTTTTTTTTTTTTTTTTTCATTTTTTATAAAATGCCAAAATGGTGATATAAAATGTTATGGAGGAGCTCCAAATTTTTTCATTTTTATGTGAGGATGAAATTTGGAGCTCCTCCATAACATATCCTCATATTGGATAGAAAATATCACATGTCTCTCATTCTATTTCCATCCACAATTTGGCTATTTCATCCAAATTTTTTCCTTAATTCGAAGTATTCTGACAAAAAATGTCACAATTTTTGCCATTTTTTAACCAAATTATTTTTCTAGTGCAATCTGGCACTAGACAGCCAAAAAGAAAGCCCTGGTTACTGCGTTAACATCCTCTCCAGGTTAACTTAAGGTAGGCACCCCCAAAATGGCACCTGACCTTAAAGCGCCATCTACAGGCTACGTACATTTCGAAAATCAGTTATGTACCTATTTGGATGGAGCGCTTTCAGAAACAAAATTTGACCCTTAATAACTTTTGCATACAATGTCCAAATGTCACGTTCTCTGGTGTGTTGGAACCTCCTTTCACTTGCCAACAAGAATATATGAAAATTTCACCAATCTAATAGTAGTAACTAGGCTCAGTAGCAAAAAGTGGCGGTTTTGGGTGTACCCACCTTATACAGTTACAATCTTATGTGTGCAATATTACATGCTTTAGTAGAAAAATGTAAATAACGAATGAATCAAAATAATAGTTTAAAATTATAAAAAAATACCCAGCAAGTTGTATTGAATGAGGTTAAGGTAGTGTAGGCCTTCCACGCATTAACACGCTCCGGGTGAGGTCGAAGGGGTGACGGACTGACGGTGGGCAGGCACGCGTGTATGTACTTACGTAGATGGCGGAGTACAGTACTTACCTTACCTGGGCAGAGGATTCCTCAAATCAGGTGAAGAGAAGACTCATGCGAAGCTGGGCGTTTTCAACTGCGTAGAAGAAAACGGGACACTAGCTAGCTCTTCATCAAAGGACGACGCTAGCTAGCTAGCTAGGCAACTTCGGAAAGCGAGCTCTCAGTGAGCCTGCAAGTAAGTAACCACTGATATGCACAGGACCACAGTAGCACTCAGGAAAGGAATTGTAAGAAAAAGTGGAAAATGAATCATGAGCTGCAGTAATTGTAAGTTTCGAATGGGATGATACTGTAAGTACATTTACAGCGAAAGCCAGGCATGTTTTGGGGGCGGCTGCGTCAAAACAGATTAAAAGCTGCTAGGGAGATCGAACACTGCGCGGATGCAGCTGGCCAACCAGTCGAGGCTTCACGTACGTACTTAACCTTCTCAGGAAAACTGAAATACGTATTACATCTATACGGCTGCAAATCACAGGCTATCCAACTGACCTTCTTGCACGTTGAGATCATGTGTAAGGTACGCCGTACCGTATCCTCCTCCATATTTGTACTTTGAAGCTACCTGTACCATAACATTGTTTACCAATGAGGCAGGGATCCCTTTTGCTAGTTATGAGTGTTAACCAAAATTGACTCGAGGCTCTCATGTTCAGGTGATGGACATTTTAATCAAGAATTTTCAGGGTCCCATTTTGCAAGCAGGTTGTAATTAGTGACCTGGACAAACTGATTGAAAAGATTTTGTGAGAGAATACTTTAGCTGCTACTTCACAAGCCATTCAGTCCTTTCCACTTACATTCTGCTATTGATTGCTATCGTTGGATAGATAGACGGTCCTGTCGAAAGATGCTTTCAGCTAGCAATGGAGTCCCGGTAAGTTACTGCAAACAATCTGCCACCTTCATGGATACCGGTCAACAAAAATAGACTATCTTGCAAAGAAATCCAGTTCATCTGCAGTCAAAATGCTTTTCCCCGAGCACCCCCAAAGTTCATATTCTAGATGATGAACAAAATGTGTCACGGTGATAATTAATTAATCCAAATAACCAGTGTTTTTTTTTCCGGCGATTTGGTGCAAAATTGCACCAAAATTTTTGACCTAGCACCAAGCCTATAGGAAATTTTTAGTAAAATTTTGGATGAAATCGCCAAAAACCTTCAAATTCAAGAAAAATCTTGGATGAAATTGCTGCATTGTGAATGAAAATAGAATTATAAATACGTAGTATCACATTTTCTATACAACACTTGGATGAATGTTGAAACTTGGAGCACCACCATAACATTTAATATCGCCACTTCGCCACTTCATAGAAAATGAAAAAAAAAACATTGCAAATAACTGACATTCCTTGCGCTGAGGAGGTTTTTATTTGCAATGGATTTTCTTTCAATTGCGTTCTAATTTATTTTTAAGAATAAATAAATAAACAAGGAAAGCTTCACTTGAGAAAGTCCTGACTCATGATGATGTCCAGATAAAAATCTCAGTGATAGCCTCAAATTGGAGTACCCGCCATGAATCGTAGTGCACGGTTTTACTGACCATATTCCCACACTCCCTGCAGAGGGCATATCGTTACATTCTTCTAGTAGAATATCATCCGTCCGTAGCATTTGGAATGTACACTGTTTTTGACACCACTCTTGGTATGCCACATTCAGCATACCGTATTGCCCAGACGTGACGATGCTAGTTTTTGAGAAATGTCTTCCCTTCCAAATTTATCACAAGCAAATAACACAACCCACTAGCCTAGTAGTCACAAGAATTATACATTGACACTTTGAATGGTGAAGCTAAACTCTTGCTGCTTGATCAAATCATGCCCACCGCAAATTATTATGAATGTGTCTATCAGTCAGTTCTTTTAAAGCTCATTTGAATTCATCAGTCAGTTACTATCATTTGAATTTATCAATCAGTTACTATCATCGTCCCTGCCTCAGTAAGATAAAAAGCTGTGGAGCTTCTAATGTAATAATTGTGTACCTGCTCTGATTCCTCGAAGAAATAGTTGCTCTTGCATATGTACTCTTGCAAGATTATCTAATTAAGCTCGTGTACTTGCCACTCGGATATTGTAGATGTGGGCGCCCGACCAATGTGAAACAATTGGTCATACACGTCGCACACCTTCACAATTCCACCCCTAAAATGGCCGATATAACTGAGCTCGTTGGTCGAATCATCACCTGCATGGTGCCAGAACCGCCATTTTCCAGTCTTTATTTATGGCCTAATTCAGAGATATTTGATCTTCAACTAGTACTCCTTGATGCAAAAGTTAAGGTTCCAGCTGAAATCCAACGAAAAAAAAGTGCTGCAAAAGTCTGCATTCCTTGGGTGTTAGTAAGTCACTCGATATCTTCCGACTACCAGCTCTCTTCTTCTGGATTGCACCCATGGGCTCGCATGAAACGCATTGAGAACCTAAACCTCCAGTCGAACTACAATGTACAGGTCTTACATTCTCATTAGCAAAACTGAGACGATTTGATTTACTGTCACAAAGAGATAGCAAATGAACAGATCTTTGCTGAAATAGATTACTGTGGATTCATCTTGACGATGTCAAATAAACAGAGGAGTGACATTTGGCTACTCTGATCGATGTAAACGACACAGGAAAACAGAAGATGACCGACAACATGCCTTGGATCTGCATAAGAAGAGACGAATCTGCTCATCACAAAATAGTCAATGCTTCTCTTCCTTCATCTGAAGAATACAAAGACTGAAGGTGAGCTGCGCAGCTCGTGTTAACAACGAGTCAGAGGGCCAGTAGAATTTAGGGAATTTCCAGATGACTTATTACACGTCCTCCAGCTAACGGGAATTAGACAGCGTATGTCCACTAGAAGATACCAATATCATCACTCCAACACAGATACGTGTCAAAATAATGGTTCATTAACAATTTCCTTTAACGAATTCCCAACGCCAGATGCCGCCGATACTTTAATTCGTGACGACTCAAATATCAGCTGTGGCAATAGCTACCAGGGCTTTTTCTTTTGGCTTTCTGGTGTCAAATTGCACCAGAAAAAAATCATTTGGCTAAAAAATGACAACAAATCGTGAAGTTTTTGACTAAAAAATTAGAATTAAAAAAATTCTTGGATGAAATCGGCAGGTTGTGGATGAAAACAAAATTACAGACATGTGATATGTGCTAATGTGATATTTTCTATCCAATATATGGATGAACGTTGAAATTTGGAACACCACTATAACATTTTATATTAACACTTTGGCACTTCATAAAAAAATGAAAATAAAAGCCCTGATCACTAACATCGCTTCGTCACAGATGGCTATAAAATGACTACTATAAATTGAAAGATACTACATTCTTATTAGCAAAACTGAACGATTTGATTTACTGTAAAAAAGAGATAGAAAATGAACAGATCTTTGCTGAAATAGATTACTGTGGATTCATCTTTACGATGTCAAATAAACAGAGGAATGAATTTGGCAACTCTGATCGATGTGAACGACACAGAAAAACAGAAGATGACCGACAACATACCTTGATCTACATAGAAGAGACGAATCTGCTCATCACAAAATAGCCAGTGCTCCTCTTCCTTTATCTGAAAAATACAAAGTTAGACTGAAGGCGAGCTGCGCAGCTCATACGTAGAAGACTCAGAAAGTGCTCATCTAAGGGAAGAAAGACTCCTGTGCAGAATTGGGTGGACCAATTTTTATATTTTTGTGAGAGAAAGAGAAATGAGAAACACAACTTTAAAAATTTTAATTTTAATTTTCTGACTTGGAATGAGTAAGATATGATTTTTCAAAGTCTAAGGTGCCTAGGTCCCTATTAATGCTCATAGGTGCAACTGTGATGAATCAGAACATGCCTTTTAATGGAGCCAATGAGTTTAATAATGATCCCTTGTACGTTTTCGTTCAATTCAATCCCCATTTGTAAATCAAAATTTATTGCAAACCCTAAACGCCCCAAGGTTTCTTCACATAGTTTCAAGTCCATTTCAAAGTGCTGTAACTTTTGCATCCGATGTCCGAGTTCAATAAAACTTGTTGATAGAGTTGCGCTCTCTCTTCTAGTTTGTGTGATAAAATTTTCAGATCAATCCAAGATGTAATGATTTTTTGGAAGCCAATCAAAGTTCACTGGTTCAATTTGAGTCCACCAAACTGCATTTGATAGCTGCAACTTTGGGGGCTTGTATCTACTCCATCTAATGTTTGTTTTCAACAAAATTTGTTGGATTATGTTCCCCTTGCAGTCTAGTTATTGTGGTAAAATTTTCATGTCGATTCAAGTTGTTTTGAATGTTTGGGAGCAATTCGAAGTTCAAAATCTCAACATTCAAGCTCAGATGTGTTTTTTTGCTATTTTTTGACATTTCAATGCTATTTTGCAGACCTCACCAAATTCAGAACTTTATTATGAGCAAAATCACACATGATGGTGAACCATGTCACGTGTTCAATAGCTTAAAACCTCACATGGGATGGCAGTTTCTCACCACACAAAGTCACTTCCATTTCTGCACTATTTGGGGCACTTCTTTAGGGGTGGTTCTTAATGTCCAAACTGTTTTCGAGCCTCCTCCTATATTAACAACAAGCTAGAGGAGCGGTAGAATTTGCAGATGTCTTAACGGCTTACTCCACGGCCTCCAGCCAACGGGAATTAGACTGCATATGTCCACTAGAAGACACCAATATCATCACTCCAACACGGATACGTATTAGATAACCGACGAGCCGCGGTAGCGGCGAGTAGGTTATCGGACATAACCGGTTGTTCACTTTTCAATCACAACCTTTGATCTTCATAATCCAAGGGTGTGGGAAGCAAGTTGAAAGGAAAGAAGGTTATGAGTTGCAACTTGTGATGGTAATGGTGACGGCTACCTAATAGGACGGTGCCACGTTACAGTTGAAAAGTCAACAACCGGTTATGTGACAAAACAATGGTTCATTAACAATTTCCTTTAACGAATTCCCAACGCCATTTGACGACTCAAAATCAGCTGTGGCAATAGCTACCATCGCTTCGCTACAGATAGCTATAAAATGGCTATTATAAATTGAAAGATACAATGTTATTAACAGAATCATCAAGGGCATGATCATCCGATGCGCTTACAGAGTTGATTTTCAAGGCAAGAAAATTATGGAAAATCTCCTGTAAGGAAGGCACTACAGCACTCGAAACATCTAGAGGCTCATCTCCAAGATCCCCGACTTGTAAGGAATTGACCTAAACATTGACCCAGGCTCACAGCTATCCAATCCCCTTCTTCACTGATTTACTTTGGTTATTTCAATTTTCAGAGGTATCATCAAAAAAGCATTTCTAAAACTACTCATCATTGGAATTCAACAAAAGGGAAGACCAAGGAGGCCACAACGCACCTCATTTTAGGCTTGTGCCTAGAGCTTTTCTTGAAATATCACAATGCCGGTATTTTCCATTAAGTGGCATGTGCGATGCACCCTGGTTCCACTCCAAGTTACAGCTAGAAAATTTCGTCACCTCTGAACATCAGACAAGGCCAATGCTTCACTGGCACAATTGCAGGTCCTCCGTCTATAGTTTCTCTCCCGCTATTCCCTCAAACTCTTCCTATGTTGAAAGACCTCACCTGGTAAACAGCTCCCCTCATTCTTCGCCATGAACAGCAAGCATCGCCCTATCTTTGACCATCCGCAAATGGAATGTTCCAATTCTCATCAGTTTCGATTGTCTTTTGAGCACCGCGGTTCTTTCAACTCAATTTCTAATGACTCCGTTCTTCAGTCCACGTACGGAGATCGAATTACGTTTCAAAACGTTCAAATTTTGCGGAATTAGAAACTGAAGAGCGGGAATATCCGTTGATCGTGTGATGAAGCCTGTTTTGCAATGAAGGAACAACCATTTCCTTTAAGTCAAGTACGGAGACATCAACGAAATCTCACTCTACAGCTTGAAAACCAAATTGGCACATCCATGTATTCCTGTTGATCACTCTTCAATAGCAAAATTTCCTCAGTAAAGTAGAATGCTCTAAAAGGGACCATTTACGGGCTGTTCCACCTTTTTCATAGGCTTCTGTAGACCGTAAGATTTTTTGCGTATTTTACAGAGAAAGATAAATGGATGCGGCATCTGACAAAAGTGGTTTCATAATTTTCCAAGCAATATTGAATTAGTTATGATTTTTCAAAGTTTTTGGTTCTAGGCACCTATTTATGACAGTAGGTTTAGCAAAATCAGCACACATGCGGCCTATAAAGGAAGATGAGGAAACCAAGAATAAGCATGGAGATTTGCAATAAGTAACAAGCAAGGGTTCTTAAAGCGACCATACTTATATCCAATCAATTTCAGATTTTGCATTCTCCAAATAAAGTAGTTGGCTTGCTAAGAACATCCGCAATGCACCCTTCAAAAGTGACTGTATCGGCACTTTACCGTTTGTAAAGCAATTTTTAATTAAATGCGGGCTCCAACGCGACTGTTAGAGCATCCGCTAGTTTCACGGTCTCGGCAAAAGACCTCCTAGCTCCGGCATTTTTTGGCTTTTTGCCTGTCCCTCAAAGCGTCTCGCCAAGTTGAATCGTGCGGTCATCATGACGATGACGACTTCAGCTTCTTGTGGCAAGAAAAGAAAAAACTTTTCCAACGAGGAGGAGTGTCAGCTTTGTTTTAGCGTGCTTCACATTTTGCAAGATCCGATTCAAGGAAATGGCCAATGGAAGGATACATATTGGAAGAGGATAGAAGAACACTACAACGCAAACATGATTACTAGCTATGATTATTGTCCTTATCGTTCTCTAGAGACAAAATAGGGCCATTTAAAACACGATGTTGCCAAATTTGTAGCAATTTATGGTCATTGCTATGTAGTGAAGGAGTCTAGTACTACGCTTGAAGAGGTGTTACAAAAGGCACTTGAGTTGTACAAGGTGAAGCATCCTAAACAACAAAGTTTTGTGTTTCTTCATTGTTGGACAATATTGAAAGATCACCCCAGATGGATGGAAACTTCAGCAGAGCAGCAACAATGCCAGACACAAGCTAGGAGACCACCTCCAGTCAAGTCACCAAGATCAACACTACCTCTGAGTAGGGTTGTAGAATTCGGCTAGAGTTTAGGGTGTCAAGGGCAAGAGAATCAAGAACCGGGTGTTCATGCTCCATTTTCTAGCGACCAGAGCAGAGTGACCAAGTCACGAAAGCGAGGCCGCCCAATGGGACAGAAGATGGCGAAGGAAGAGCAAAAATTTCAAAAGCAACGGGAGTCTACAATTAGAGCCTAAGCAAGAGCTGCTACAGAGATGGTTGTTGCAAATTTGAAGAAGGCTCAAGTTCTTCAAGACTAGGCTGCCTTATCGTTGTTTACAATGCCTGGAGCTGACCCCAAACAAGTCGAGGAATATCTTAACTTACGGTGTACCGAAGAACTCAAAAAGCTGCGTGGCCGTATCACCGTACATGACAACAATGTGGCAGAGCAACAAGCCGAAGTAGATCGGGAAGCGTTGGAGAATGCTAAAGAGCTACGCCAAGCCAGTAGAAACAGGATTCCTCCGGCTCCCATGCATTCACCACCTTCTCCTGTGGTTGATTTTTCAGACAGTGAAGAAGAGCAAGAGCAAGATGATTCGCCAACACCTACTCCAGGGGACGAATTACAAGGTACGGATACTCAAAGTGCCTCCAATTTGGTTGCCGATCAGGGCTTGGTCTTGGAAAATGGCAATGAAGTGTGGACTCCTGAAGCTGCCAATGTCGCTTTTCAAAACTTCCAATCATCGCAAGTAGAATTGCGTCCAGAAGAATTTCAAAATTGGCGCTGATCCATTGCTATGCATTGTTCGCAGGGTGCTCATACAGGTGTGAAAATTTCTCCCTCTAGTACTATGGCCAAATTCATTAAAATGAGACAAAATGGTCATTTTGAGACTTCAACCCTAAAACCGTTTTAGTGATTTTATCCTCGAGTCGAAGATAAAATGCGAGTGCAACCTTTGGGCAATCAAAGGTTTTTATATATATTAACATATGAAAGTCTCAAATTACCGAATAGTCTCAAAATTAAATAGTTATAACAATTTATCTTCGAGTCGAAGATAAAATTGAGACTACACTTTGTCTCATTTTAATGAATATGGCGTAGTACGACTCTTGGCTGTCTTATTTAGCATTTAGGATTTTGGTTGCAACTCTTGCCATAATTTTGTAGCATTTTTGGCTTCTTCACATTCTCAAAATATCATTAGTGCCACCTCAGGGGATACTAAGTGTTACATTGCGGGGATGGATCACATACTTGAGTCGCATTAGATTTAAATTTCCAATGACAAACATCGTTCTTGTTGTTCTTGGTTGGTGAAGAGTTTGGAAATTGTGGGCTAAAAGGATTTTGAATTCAGTTAGGATTCTAGAATGAGGAACGAAAGGATATTGATGTTTCTTCAATCTTCTTTAGATGCTAAAATTTGTATAGGTTTCGTAATTGTATTGATTTTGTCAAAGCCGTCTTTAGGGATAATAAGTAACTTCTGGATTCGCATTGCGGGGATGGGTCCTATGAGTCAAATTGCCAAATTGGGTTGAAATTTGCTGGTGAGAAGCCTCGTTCTGGCTATTCTTGGTCGATGACAAGGTTGGGATTTGTGGCCTTTTATTCTGACAAAATGTGAAATGGAAGGCTATTGTTTTTTTAGTCTTCTTCATGTGTTACAAATTATATTTGTTTTGTAATTATATTTGCAAGTTCTAACGGAGTCCAAGTCTCCTATACGGTTTATGTCAGTCAATTGGTAGTGGTGAATTCAATGAAAATCAACTCTTGAGCATGGAAATTTGGCACATCTTACACCTATCTAGTATGAAAATGCATAACAAATTATTTCAATTTTTTTGACAATACAAATTGCAAAATATCTACTTTGAATTTAAGTGAAGAAAACAAGTATTTTTGCACGTTGTGGGATTAGATTATTTGATTTTTAACCTTTTTTAACTTAAATTTTTGCACTACAAAGTTTTGAGGTTTAAATCTTTATTGTGGGGGAATTGAATTGAGAGTCTAGGGAGAAAAAATGTTTCAAAAGAACTTATTTTTCATTAAAAAAAATTTATTAAGTACAAATAGGTGCAAGATAGAAGAAAAATCTAAATTACTAATATTTCTAAGATGGAATAGAAATGCATTGATTCCAATAGTGGGATTGTTCTAGCAAGCAAACTAAATAGTGAGAAATCTTTTTGCTAAAAAAATTACAAAAATTGCATGCATAAATGAATCTTATAAGATATTTTTTCAAAAAGATGTTTACATTGCCTAAGAAACAAGATTGTCCATAACTTTCACATCACTTGTATAAGTGAAATGAATCAAAGATTCCCATGTAGACAAAATTAAAATCTATAAGATTTTTTTTTTTTAAATTCACAATTTCACATACTTAAAATTTAATTTTGTTGCCTAGTCTCTCATGTTTTGAGCTTATTTATGTATAACTTTTGTTCATGGGCACCAATTGAAAAAGAATTATACTCCCACAAAGCTAATTAGTTTTTCTATCTTCACAAAAAAATTCAAAAATCATGACAAAAATTGAGACTGTAGGTACTTGTCTAAAATCCAATTTGTCCCTCAAATTGGCAATGGTCATTTAGGAATTAAACATGGAGATTCAAAAATAAATTAAAATTTAATTAAAATTTAATTAATTAATTAAAATAAGATGTGTTTATGTCTCTCTATATATAAGAGTTGGTACAATTCTATTGATTTGATTGTCACCAGGCCCTCTCAAAAAATGAGAGGGCTAGTTGAAATATGACATCTTTAATTAACAAATACCTTATCAATTCACATAATACCAGTTTCCATTTAAAATAAATGTGCATCAAGATATAGATTTGCAAACCTTGAAACTTAATTGCAAGGATATTAGTTCCCACGGGCATCAAAGTTTGCAAATAGGTTGGCTTGTGACTACCAATCTTCTTTATAAAACTCCAAAACCTCAAAAGGAATTCATCATTGCCAACTTTTGTATATTTGACCTCTAAAATAGAACAATTTTGTGCCTACAAAGGAATAGGACTTCAATTTAAAATTGTATTTGTCAATAATGAATAATTTTCTTATTGACTATATGCAGGGCTTAAAAAATCAATAGGTGTTGAGTGTTGTCAAATTCTTCATGAAGTGAAGAACTTCACAAAATCCTAGGAGATGATATGTAAGATATTTCATACAATGGTTATAAGTTTCAACTATTATAAAAATCAATAGTTTCCAATTGTCATTTTCATTGTTATTGAATAAACTATCGTTTGTTTAGTAAAATTAATTAGTAGCGGAATTTTCACTTTTGGATGTTATTACTCTCTCCGTCCCAAAATGATTGTCCACAATTTTGTTGGTGTTTATTTGAGCCAATTTCATAGATCATGTTCTGAAAAATATAATTTTAGAAAGATTTCAAATTTTATATCACTAGAATCAATGAAGAACATTTCATGTGTCCATTGAAATCTAAATAAAACTAGCCACAACATTGTATTTTTTTTACCTACTCAAAACAACCTTAAAGAACATGACATTGAAAGTGAACAATCATTTTGGGATGGAGGGAGTATTATCTATAATTTCTATTGAATAATTATAATTGAATTGACTTATTCAAATGTCCAATTAACCAACCGAATTTTCTAAAATTCACTACTCATATAATGCAATAAATATAAAGTTGCAAATAGTTTTAGAACTAGTGTCGTATTATGAAATCTCACAACAATTTCACTCATTTAGTCATTCCAAATCCTTTGAATTTAAATTGATAATTGGGTTATCACAAAATCAATGTGCTCCATGTTGCACCTTCCGGTCTTTGGATTCTCCTCGTCGGAGTTGAGAGGCACGGTTTTTGTGAGCACGGAGTGAGACCCCATTCCAGCAAGTTATTTCCGCACAATCCTTTCTTTCCGAATTCGATCCCTAATACACCACTCTCCAAAGACAGACCAATTCACAAACACAGGGGGGTCTTTCTTCATACAAGTGAAGCTTTGTGCCTCTGCCTTGTTAATGCAGCGTATCCCTGGAACTACAGTTTTCTGGTGACAAATCATCCAAATCTTCTCAATCTCTTTGCAAACGTCCTCATCGTCATGGTGGCTGTAATGGTAAGCATTCTTGCCATTCACCGGCCAAACCACCTTTCAACCTCAGCCTCAGTACAATCTCTCCCTATCTTCAACTTCTTTGGAGACTTTTCTTTGTTCGAGAGGCCATACACGCCCTCAAAAGTTTTCTTGAAGACCGACAATTTGCCGTCAAAGACAAGCATGGGCTCCTCAGCGTAGAGAGATGGGACCCAAGCATTTACAACATTCTCAAGTTTCACTCTGCCATACTTCTCAACCTCAATATGCTCATCCCCTCCGATCTCACCCTCACTAGCGCTATCGTCTAATATTGAAACCCTAAAACTTAACGACCCGAAGCTTGCACGGACGCATACAAATTTCAAACTTGCATTCATGAATTCAAAATAGCAAAGACAATTGCACGACCTCGACGCAGAGAGCAGAGCAGCAAAGAACACATGCACCAAGCGCAGAGTGTGCGACAGAGTGGCAACAGTCCTCCCGACCCCTAGCGCGGCCAGAATCGCGGCTCTTCAACCCAATGCCATCTAACCATTGATTCCTCCAATACATTGATGGTCACAAGAGATCCTAAACCTCCCGCATAAATGAGCCGTCCAAATTTGAAAGAGACCATTAAAGTCTAACGAGGCCACTCCACCACCGAGACACCTACCAGAATTAAAGGTTGACAAAAAGAAGCTACTTTTAATTCCAGAAGAAAAAATAACACAAGGGTCTTTTTGGACATAGACTTTTGCCAAAATTGAGCCACTCAACCATGCATCCACCCAAAGAAGAATCTAAAAATGCTGAATTTGTTTTTAGGCTGTAAATCATTCAAAAACTCTCCGTTTCTTGCATGTTATATACCATTGCAATCTTCTTCTCCAAATATACAATATGATGTTTGGTGTCAAATGCACCTCTAGGAAAAAAATTCATCAATACATAAATTCAACTCCTCACACTCTAATGGCTCGAGTACTACCAATAAACAAATTAGCTTACCAACTTTGCATTCTGCACTAGCGACATGTTTTTCTCTATTATACTTGATTGGGATATGTCCGCTTGAATTTCATCCACACTTTCAAGCTCCACTATATCTGGTCTATTACTATTTTCTGTCAAACTATTCCCACATTCAAAATGACTACCTTCAACTCCATCATCCTCATACGATAAGGTCCAAAAAATGCTATTCATCTCAGTACCATTGGTCTTCTGCAAGCATCTGAGCATCTTTGATTTCTCTAACTGCTTCTTACTAGAGATACAAAGACTTGCCTCACGTCTCTTCCTACAAATACCCTCTGGCATCCCTCCAACCAAAAAATAAACAGATAGAAAATGAACTCTACTTTTTCATTGGCAACTTTTCAATCTCTCCAATATATAGCACTCTTGGAATGTAATGAACGTATTTTCATCCAATTCATTATAGCTTTTTTGGACAAAATGACATCTACTTACTATGACATAAACGGCAATTAAGATCATCATTTCTTTGCTCAGCTGCTTCGTAATCACTATTACATTTGAATATATCACCCCTACATTCAAAGAGGCCTCCATTTGTTGGCCTCTTATCAGAATTCATTCTTGAGTGCAGCACTATCTACAATTAATAATTCCAAAGATTGTGTAAAGGTAACTAAAAATAAATAAATAAATTGTTAGCCATGCATAAAAATTTTAAATGTAAGCCTTTCAATTCAAATTTCAAATCACTCGAATCCAATATAAAATATTTTAAATCCATATTTGCTACCTCATATTCATTTACCTACTATTACTAGGAAGCTTTTGGATTCTCCCATCAATCATATACATGCAATGACATTCAATATGAGTTTGTAGCTTATATGCACATGCAAGTATGGACATGGCACTTGTTCGTGTTGATGGATCTAGCATTCCAATTTCATTTCCTTGCAACAATGACGGTGTTGCATGGATATATGCATTGATTCTCAGTGTAAGGTTCAACTTAGAATTGTTGTCTCTATGGCAAAGTTGTCTGGACGTCCGGACGTCTACAGGTGCAAGGTATCCGGACGTCCTGTGATAAGCGGACTCAGCATTTGCTGGTCACCAAGCCGTTTGCCTGTCCACTGGACGTTGAGGTCCGCTACGTCTGGATGTTCGATTTTTGGACGCAATTTTGAGCCAGACGTTGAAATTCGTCAACTCTGTTCTATAGGTAGAAGAATAAATATTTGATTTCCAAGGACTTAAAGTCTTATCTGTTGTTATGCTATTGAAGACCAAGAATGACTCAAGAGACGTCTGGTGATTTTTTCCAAGCAAGTACCATGCTTTTGGTACTCCAAATCTGACTAGGTCGGTGTCAATAGAAATTCTCACATTTGGGTCTACAACCTCTATTGTTCAAATGTCTTGGCCAGGAATTTGTGTAAAGGTAGAATCTTCCAATCATAGCCATATTGATCTTATAGAGTCTTCCAATGTTGATACTATCGTTTTCATTGATACAAGTCGCAAGCTACCTACCATACCCAGTAAGTGTAAAGACATTATTTTTAGTGCAAAGCATGTTCAACATGGTAGCACGTTGTATCCTTCTATTTATGAAGATGCACCTAAGTTTGTAAGCATCTTGGAGTGCTTTAGAGATATGCAAAGTCGTCCGCGCGCACAAAATGAGTTGAAGTTTATAAACCTCAATATACTTTATTGTGAATCTGTCTGACATCTTCCTCAATCATTTAATGGGGATGTGCTTTTTGAGTTATCTCCTCTTCTTCCTTCGATATTCCCTTTTGGAAATCAAGTTAACTCAGCATCCTCATCTTCTGTAGGTTGACGGCTAGAGAATATGGACCGTAAGTTTGATGGCCATAATTGGACACACACACAAGCCACAAACATTACAAACGACTTTGGCCTAAAGTTCTGCTACTTATTGTGTGTGGGTCATCTTGTTTGCAAGAACAAAGCCTGCCCTAGACTATGACGAAGCGGCAACAAAAATGAGATAGAGTGGGAGGGGTCATCACCTAGCGTCTTTCTTGTGGAAGAGCACTCTCCATCAAAGTCTACTCTTATATGTCGGATTTGTAAAGAAGTTTCTTTTTGCAAAGCTCCATGCCCTTGTTGCATGTATAGGGTCTTGAACTCATTAGGCCTTCTCAGAGCTTGTACTCACATTGGTATTTATGATCATCCACTAGAAGAAAATTGTGTTACATTCCTTGAAAACGCGTCACTTGGTTTTTGTTGAGTTCCCGTTTCAAAACGCAATCAAAATGCAAAAAAGTGCGTTTTTTTGCGTTTCTAATGAGTTTTGAAACGGGAACTCAACAAAAACCAAGTGACACGTTTTCAAGGAATGTAATGCAGTTTTCTTCTAGTGATCCCGTAGGTTCTATTGATTGAATAATGTTGTGGCTTTGTTGATCGAACAACAGGATTGATTAGTCAAGAAGTGTCAAAAACACCTATTGCAACAAATTTGGCCATTTGACTTGCTACTAGTAAGGAATTTTTTTCATTAGAATTGTTCGGAGAAGAAGTACTAGAAAGGCACTGGAAGCCCCTTTACGGAGAGGCCCTTGAGGCTATCATGGACAAATTTAGATACTCAGGTCACCAAATATTCAAAATACCATCTCTAGTTTCCGTCAATATATAGGTAGGAAACCCATTGACAACATCATCTCATTGAAAATGAGAAGTACCTATTCATTTATTCAAAATAGCATGTTTCCAGGCCAAAGTAAAGATAAGGCTTATCTTTTTAAGATGTTTGAGGAAGGTCCGGGAAGTGGAGTGGATTTGGTAAGGCAAATGCAACCTGGTGGAGACTTGCAGAATTCTTGGTGCATGTTCAATCACATAAAGAGGGTGAAAGGATAGACATCAATGGCTATCCATGTATACAACCCTGAATTTTGTCGAGTACAAACTATTTGCGTCTGCGACATGATGAGCAAGGATGCTCAGGCGCAAGAACAAATGTGGAATCCCTTAACTCCGTCATAGCGCACCATAGGATTTCCTCTTCAAATTTCAAGGGTTTTATGGCTAACAGTGCAATGGCCAACTGGCATGTTGTTCATGTGGTATATGGAGGTGGCAACAAGCAAGAACCAATGCAAGATCGAAAGCGCTCTTATTTACTTCATTGGACAACTTTGCTAAATAGACATACAGAAAAATTCATTCAATTGGAGTTCCAAGAAACTCAAAAGAAGCTCTGCAAACAATACAAGAATGCAAAGTCAATGGTAGAAGCAGAAGAAAAATGCCTTGGAATCAAGTGTTGGTGGCTTTCTTCAAGGGTTGCCTTAGAGGATTCTCTCAAAGAACTGGATGATTTGCTTGGTTTTTGGCACTTCCGATATCGGCAGTAGGGTGGATTTTTAGTATTGGCAAAGCACATGCCTCCTTCAATTTCAATTTCTTTCTTGATTATTAGCTTCTATTCACAAATAAGTTGTTTAAGTGTTCAAAATGTATATGTGGTTTCTACTAAATTATTTTCCTTCACATGTATAGAATTTGCACAAACTTAAACTGAACATACACAATTCTTAGTATTGAAACATGAATTTCAGAATAAAGGAAGCCTTGTAGCATCACTCAAAATTGTTGTTGTTGGTGTATAATTTGAATTTAAAAGAGCTAGCCAAAATGCCTTCATGCAACTTGACGGAGACAATTCACAACAAATGATTGCAAATGTTTGGAAAAAGGTGAACATGCTTGTATGTGGCCACTACAAATGACATGATGCAGGCTATTTACCAATCGACTAATTATTGGGCATACCTCCAAGGATATGCATCCGGAACTGGTCCCCACTTAGATGAACTTCGCCTTCGAGTTGCAAGACAAACCAGAAATCCAGCAAAGTTTGCCGAGGCTGTTGCCAAACTACCAGATGCTCATCTAATCACCACACGAGTTCCCCACTTAGAAGGTAAAGAAGTATTCAGCTCTTCAAAGCACAAACTAAATTTGCCATCTGGATCAGACAAAGACTCTTACCGCTACAACACAGTGAACTTTTCTACACCGAGAGTTCAGACTCAGTCAACTAGAGCATGCTCAAAAGTAGGCGCATCAATGCCAACACCAACACCAATGTTGAGACAGGAAAAAGAACCCTACATACTTTGTCCCATGCTATGAAAGTACTTGAAACAAACTGCAACCTTTTTCTGTAGCACATTGCTAGGTGTAAAAAAAAAGCAAAGACTTGCCACGGAGTTCAAGTTGGGATGAAGAAGAAATGTGGGGCCAAGATAAACAAGTCAAGTAAGAGTGGAATAGTAGCACCTACCTACAACGGATGCATGGCAAAATATAGAACCAAGGCCATAATCAACTTTGATTTTTGGTTTTATGCATATGACCTTATATGTTGTGCAAGAGGCTCTAAGGTCAAGTGGATTTATGATTGGCCTCCTTTGCCAAATGTGTGGTCTATTGCAATAGGGACACATCTCACCAAATCAGATATCTTTTTTTTGGAGGAAGCAGGATTCCAATTGCAAACTAAAGAGCTAGGCAAACCAATGCTCCACATTTTTAATGAAGAGAGTACATGTAGAAGTAAGTTCTTCCTTCTTTCAAAACAACTTGATAGTGATTTACAACCATCTAATGGTGATATGCATCCCACAAAGTAATTGGATAGGACCATATGGCGTAATCCTAATGCGCCCACAATTGACCACTGCAACAAATGGGAGACAACACAAAACTTGAAAGCTATCATTGAATCTGTAGTCGTTATTCCATATCCTGGCTATGGTAGAGTGACAACTCTAATGTCTAGTATCTTTCCCAACCGAAAGGTCTATCGAATCACAATTTCAAACTGCCCTGCTTGTACCTACAAAGACTTCATCACCATGAGTACAACTGTATTTGGTAGTAGGAAATCATGGGTGAACTGCAAGCATATGTATTATGTCTTTAGATTTATTTGCAAGGCAAATTCTGAAGATGACAAGTATATTCATGCACCAAGTCTGAATTTTGATGAAGTTAAGCTACTTCTTATAGGTAGCAATCTATAAGATATTGTGTATCCATCTTGTAGTAGATAGTGAAACCATTGTTATTTAGAGGTTCATATAGAATGGTCCATTGGAGTAGTTAACCCATACCCTAAATCCTAATTAATTTAAGGTGAAAATAGTTTTATAGCACCCAAGGACCACTCAAATCATTTGTAAAATTATAAACATAAAAAAAAGACATTAAAAAAGGCTAAATTTAGCCAAATAGCAATATAGGATTCAATGTTACAATTCTACAAATAAATCTTGAAAGTGCTCCTTGGTTCTAAAGAGTACTTAACTACAACCAAACAACATTGTACCATTGATTGTTACATATCTCCAAAATAACGATCCTTCAAGGAGCTCCTTGGAGCAATAAACTAGACTCAAAATACTTTACAAAGTTTTGAGGTTAACAATGCAAACTTTAATAACTTTTGTAAATTATTATTTTTAGAAGAAAAAAATCACATTCATTTTCTTAAAACATATATAGCAATGAGTAAAGATTTTTTTGGGAGAATGAATGATGAATGGATGACATGGATGAAATTCATTTGTACATCAAATCTACAGTTGTAAAATCATCTAGTTCTAAGATATACTAGTCCTTCACTGATGCCCGTTCATAGAACATTTGATAGCAAACTTGATTATTTCGAATAAAAAATTTGCAATATTTTTTCTATATTTTTTTGGGGGTGGTTCTGACATTACTATATTTAGGTCTAACAACCCTATTTATTACTTTGGCATGTCTATTTAGTGATAATCTTTGCAGTGAGCACTCAAATCTAATTGCTCATTCCTCAATGCTCAACGCTCACACTCTAGCGCCGTTGTAGGACCTATGAAGAGAGAATCTAAATGTTCTTGACCACCATAACTTGCGCAGTGCACAATGTTGATACAATTTTCCACACGATCATTTGTAGGTAACAAAAAAGAATCTGTCTCATGATAAGGAACATCAATCAAGGTCAGTTGCAACAATGTATAAATCTCCAAAAGGACTTATAGAGTACACCAACAACAACACCACCTATAGGTTCAGTGACTGAAATTCGTTTTCCTAATTTCGCTCACTTTGAAACATTTGGAGAAATAGAAGTTGACCTTAGAGAACTTAAATCCATCCCTAAATCAAAAGAAAGCAATGATGAAGTGCTCATAGGCGGAGTCCTTTCTAAACTCAAGCATCACCGGCCATTTGACAGCCTCAACCTATGCGCTCGATACAACATTGTGCCAATTGAAATGAGCCCTCAAAATGCAAGTGCCAAATGAAACTGCAATAAAAGATAACAAAACATGCAAGACAAGAATGCTTACAAATAACAGCAAAATTTGAATTCAATCTGCAGCACCCAAATCTTGAGTGGTGCCCAAAGTTGAAATGCTCGAGGAAGACAACATCGTCGAAGAAGAAGACAGGTGACCGGCTATTAAGGTCACTTGCACGGCTCAAAAAAACGGCCAACCGGTTACGTCCAGTAATCATTTTGTTGAACCGTTTATTGGTGCAAAACTGGTTCTATTGAGTTGGCTCGCCCTTGCAGGCTCACCACCTCAACCAAACCAGTTCTGCACCAATAAACGGTTCAACAAAACAATCACCTAATACATAGCCAACAATCTTCTAATACCATCAATTCTTCAATCCTATTGCCATGATCAATTTTCTACAAATGAATGATTGACAGAGTGGTGTTCTTGTCTCCAATTCTTTTTCCAAAAACCTAATGAAAGGAAAGTTATGAAACGTTCTGTTTTGCTAGCAATCAAGGCATTTTTTAAATCTTTTTCAAATGATTTTGAGTGTCAATAATTCATGAGTAGATATAGATTGAGTCTTCTAGAAAAATATGAGCCTAAATGTCTAATCAACTTCTAAGGAAATAATGGTTCTAATACAATTTGAAATAGTGGATAGATTGCTTGTAGGTATAGATAAAATATGCATTTGAAATCACAAATCAACCATGTCAAATTTAAATTTAAATAAATAAATACAACAATGTCCAATGGACAATGCAATCAAGGTCAAATAAAGAATGTAAAGATCAAATATTATAACTTCCAACCTTTATCAATACTATAGTAGGTGCACGGTTGCTAGTTTATGAGCTTAGGATCTTGAGCCTATAAGCCTAGGAGCCTAAGTTCCTATATTATAGATACCTATGTTATAGGCATCTTTTACAATTATAGAATATTTATATTATAGGTGTCTATATTATAGATCCCTATGTTACAAGCACCTTCTATGGTTATAAGTTATTTATATTATAGGTGTAAAATCCAACTTAGCGGCGAAGCTTTGATCCTTCTCGGTGTTCCATTCCAAAGTCTAGTTTCCAAGACCTTTGAGGAAACCTCCAGAGTTTAGCTTCCAAGATATGTAGGTCGTTAGAACCAACCCGTTAGAAGCAGCCCATTAGAAATCAACCCGTTAGGACCAGCCATTTGAAAACAGCCCATTAGAACCAACTATTAGGACCAACCATTAGAATCAGCCCTTGGAGAGAAGAAAAAATCAAAATCAAGGACCCAATCTCCCCAGCTCAGTTCAATCCGGGGCTCAGTTCAGTCCGGGGCTCAGTCTAATCCGAGGTATTCAGTCCCGTCCGGAGCAATCAGTCTAGTCATCCGGGGGAGTCGAGATAGTCCGGGAGGGCTCAGTCATTCGGGGGAGTCGGGTTCAGCCAGAGAGGGGCTCAGTCATTCGGAGGAGTGGGTTCAGCTAGAGGGTGGGTACGGCCTTGGGGGGTTGTTGGGTATTTAGGGGATTTCTGGGTTTAGGCTCTAAAAAACTAAAATTAGGGCCACAAAGTACTTGGGAAAAAAACATGGACACCAAAATACAAAAGGGAGGAGGAAGAAAAGAGCGTAGCACCACCGTACCTGCATACAAGAAAGTGTCACCTCACCAACAACAAATCCACTCTACACACAATGGGGAAGGATTAGAGGGGGATGGGGTGAAATAGGAGATGAGGTGGGAGAGACGATCAATAGTGACATAGGCTTAGGATTAGGGAGACTTAGGGAAAGAGATCTTGAGAATTCGTAGTGGCCATTAGAAGGTAGATTAGGATGACACAAAGATAAATTGCGTAAGAGGGTAGGAGGGGCATTAAACCTCCTCGGAGTTAGAGTCTATAGTTCTAAGACACCCATTAAAAACTTAGGTGGAATAGTGCTAGTGTAGAAGAAGAGAAGGAGAAAGAAAGGGAGGGAGAAAGGGAAAGAAGAGGTTTAGATCGCATGGGGTCCTAATTTTCGAAACATAAGCAGTGAGCGTGGGAAAATCCAACCAAGACCACGGACCACCATGGAGCATGGAGATGTGGACGTGGACGTGGATGAAATTAATTTCGACGCCAGCAGTGACGAGGTGAGTCTTTGAATCAATCCCTGGTGTTTTTTCCTGATTAGTGTTGATTTCTTTAAATTAGCCTTAACGCGTGATTAAACAAGCTGTGATTAGTACAAGTAGGTGTTAGATTTGAGAGTGTTAAATTAGGGATTAGGTTAGAAGGAGAATCTAGGATCTAAACTAGGAATTAATTTAGGAATAAAAATCTAGAGTTAATATAGGAGTCAAACTCTCAAGCAAATATCTCAGAATTAGTTTAGAAGTAAAAATTTAGAATTAATATTAGGAATATAAATCTAGAGTTAATATAGGAGTCAAACTCTCAAGCAAATATCTCAGAATTAGTTTAGAAGTAAAAATTTAGAATTAATATTAGGAATAAAAATCTAGAGTTAATCTAGGAGTCAAACTCTCAAGCAAATATCTCAGAATTAGTTTAGAAGTAAAAATTTGGAATTAATATTAGGAGTAAAAATCTAGGATTAAATTAGGAGTAAAAATCTAGAGTTAAATTAGGAGTAAAAACCTAGGATTAATTTAGGAGTAAAAATTTAGAGTTAATATTAGGAATAAAATACTAGGATTAATTTAGGAGTAAAAATTTAGAGTTAATATTTGGAATGAAATAGCGAGGGTAAAAGTCAAACATAGAGTCAAAAGTGGAAGTAAAAATCAAAGATAGCACTCTAGAAGTAAAAATCTAGAGTTACATATAGAGATTAGAAATTAGAGTAAAAAATAAGCTTAGGGTTAGCCGTAGAATTAGAACTTCCGAGAGAAGTGTCAAACCTCAAAAGATAGTCTTAGAGGTTCATGGAAGGAACGTAAGGGTTCCCCTTTCACGTAGTTAGGGACGTTAGAAATGACGCCAACTACCCAGTCAACCCTAGACATAGGATAGATAGTTAGGGATTTAGGATTTATTATCACCCCTGATCATTGCAGTTAGCCTGTTAGTTACCCATGTATTTCTAGTAGTTTTGTTGCCATCCACGATACTTAGGAGACGTTAGCAAAAAAGATCCATTGCTTGGAAGGCACAGTAGACCGCGCTCACAACACCTCCATATATTAAAAAGGTGGATAAAGGCATAGAACCTGGTCAATGTTTGCCTGATTACCAAGAGTGGGTAATCTTGTGCCCACAAGGGTGTACTTAAATTTTTTTAATTATTGAAAACAAAACTCAAAATTTGAAATTAGGCAACTCAAAAGATAGGGGCAACGGTCTAAAAATGGTCCAACTTGGCTCATTAGGGGTTAAGCCATCTTCCCTAGATCTCAAGGAGGGAGATATAATCCTTAGGATACTTGGTGCCATCAATAGAAATGCTTTGGTTACAAACTGCATGGATAAATTTGGTTTAGCCAACATTTATTGGAAGGTTCTCTAGTTGCAAGGAATGCAAAAAGACAACCTCCCCTCCCTTCTACGTACACTAATAATAATGTTATGGTAGCTATTGATGAAGCATATCCTTTTTTCTTCGATTATTGTACACTACTTTCCTTGTATGTATTTATTTTTCTTGTATGCGTTTATCAATCCCCCCCCCCCTTGTCTTGACAGCTACATCCTAAAATCCATCCTACGATCGGATGTAGCAGTGAGTCATTGCATCAACTAATTTGAGGGAAGACAATAGGCAAAGGGAAAGCATTCAAAATTCAAAATAATGATTCAATTATGGTCAGAATAGACTAAACCTTGG
Organism: Antitrichia curtipendula; assembly: GCA_951230915.1. Lineage (NCBI taxonomy): Eukaryota > Viridiplantae > Streptophyta > Bryopsida > Hypnales > Leucodontaceae > Antitrichia > Antitrichia curtipendula. The sequence goes on along the minus strand of OX579633.1, from coordinate 6,637,463 downwards.
GCTTTGGCACCATATGGTTGGCCATTCTAGCTGCAAGCAAGAAGACTTGACGTAATACTAATATTTATGTAGAAATCATTGCTAAGAAGAAAGGAAGCAAACCTGGCTCAAGGCATTTGAAGGTGGAATACTCGTCTACATCCAAGGCCAAAAGCCCTACAAAAGTAGATGTCTCAACTACAATAGACATTTCCACCAAAGTAGATGTCATTTTTTATTTAAATTCAAAACTTTTAGCTCAATTTGTTAACCATTAGGATTTTTTCCCAAAATGCAAATATGTAAAAAAATTTAATTGAAAAAAATTCAAAATATCAAGGTTGTTAGTGTCACGTCATGTCTGGAGGTCAAGATTTCCGTCGGAATGTCCGGATTCTTGGTGTCCATTAAGATCGTAATTTTTTTTTCCTAAATGGCCCTAAGGGTTGGTCTATCTAGATCAACAAACAAACTATCTACAAAAAAAAAATTGGCTAATGTAAATCCTGACGTGTCAAGATACATCCCAACCAACACTAACGAACATCTCGATGGGAAAAGCCAGCATCACACTGGATAGAAAACTTTGCAAAGTAATATTACCTAATATAGCAAGGTACAAAAAAAACATTTATTTTCACATTCAACTATATTCTATATAACAAAAATTTATATAATTTCTTCTACACATTCTCATATTAGTCTAGTAATCTTATTAAACCATTCTCCTACATTACTTAATTTTTCACTATATATAGAAATAATAATCTAAAAATGAAGTTTTTAGCATTACTTTGAAAAAGAAAATTTTGGAGTTGATTTAATTGTAAAAACATCAAAATAACTTTAGAAGGTAAAGAGGTTCAAATATCAATCATACTTTCATAGCTTCAATAACTACTACAAAGTCTCAAAATTAACTCTACATATTCATGCCTAAAATGTACACCTTCAAAGCATAAAGAGCCTACACTAAATTTTAGATGCACCTATAATCAGTCCTTTGAAAAATAATAGTTTACTCATAGTGTCCAAAAACCACATCCAAAGATAATTTCACAACTTCAATGGCCAATAAGATCCAATAAAAGCTAAGACAATTTAAAAACTGAAAACCATGCTCACATGCTTATATAAACGCTTTTGGATATAGACGTTTCATTTGATTCAACCCAAAATTTTATAATTATTATAAAAATCATTGCAAAACACACAATACACCAATGGAAATGAATTTTTTGAGGTTGTTACTTTCCTTAATCCTTAAAGGATAGTCTGATGACCATGGAAATCATCCTTTTGGATATTGTGTGAAATATTGGTTCAAAATAAATGCAAAAGCACTCACTAGAAGTCAAACTATTGTAAAATGACCTACCCTTTTTACAACAAAATTTTGAGGATAAATAATTGTACTTCTTTCCTACATAGAAGGATTTTCTATCATTCATAGGACAAAAAATGTCCACGGCGTCTTTCAAAGGTTAACCCCTAAAGGACCAAGTGTCTGTTCAACATACACAACAAATCTCGGGTAGGTCCTTTTTGATTGAATGCTCATGAAATACGGACATAGTATGTAAACATATACCTCCTTTACGAGAAACTAATTATTTTTACGATCGGGAGCCCAGATCAAAAGTTATGTTGCCTTGAACTTTTCGGGCAGCTTGGGCAATTTGGGAATCTTTGGAGAATCTTTTGCAAAACAAATCACCAAATTTTAAAATTTGGCATGTATATAACTAATAAAATATGGCATACAATTGTCAAAAAAAAAAAAATTTTAGTTGCCATAGCACATTGTAAGAGAAGTCAAACTTTGTTAGCTATAATGGGGTAGTTTCAAGAAAAAACATTTTCTTCTAACTTCAAGTCCTAATATTTTGCAATTAGTGAAATCAAAATTATTGAAATTTTTTCCACGTATTCCAAATATTTGTCTCTAAATATTCACTGTTTGGATTTCAAATAAAATATTACCTCATTGCACAAAAAAATGACTAGTATATTGCCAACTCACTTGACCTCATTGCGTTGCAAGGTGATTTAGAATAATTTAGGCTCTATAATTTTTCTAAATTTTTTTGGTGAATGAACCTAATATCATATACTTATGAATGGTCAAAAATCTCATGTTTGTGTAGAGCAAAATTTTTACTCCAAACGAGCCCGAAGTTTGCTGACCCTATTCCGCAGGATTGGAAAAAAGTTTTTTTTCTCACTTCAAATGCTATAATCTTTCAATCCACACAGTGAAAAGGGCTGAAATTTTTTCTACATTTTGATAAAATAGTTTACTTTAATTTTGTACAGTTGAAGTTTCAAAAACATACCAAAAAATCAAAGTTTTTGGAATATCTCCTTCCCCCCCCCCCCCCTGGTCTTTTAAGGTTAAACCATAAAGGATGTGCCTCCCATGACAAGGTAGTTACCCAAACTACTTCAATATATAATTGGACCAATATGTGCATTCTTTCTTTCTACAATGAACAATGAAGTCATCCATTGACCACTTTTCTCCCTCAACATCCTTCAAAGGTTAACTCGTGTACCATGTGCCATTTCCACAGTCAAAATAAAAGTAAAAGTAATTTTCTAATTTTTTTAACTAAAAAATAACCCAAAAATTCATAACTTTTACATTGTTAGTCAAAACGCCACGAAACAAAGCCCGTGCACCTTTCCTTGCAAAGAGCTTCCTACCAGTACCAAGAACGCGACCGGGATACCCACGTTTCCGGAGATCTCATCATAACAAAACAAAACAAAACAAATATGGATTCTACCCCCAAGTTTTATGATCACCATCAAAACCATCATAAAACACACGTTGTACCAGTGAAAAGATGCCGCTCATGCCTTTTAGGGTTGAGCGTTGCCAACCATGATTGGCACCCATTAGTTGGCCACAGGGGGGGGGAAAGAATCCTCTGGATTTCAGCCAAGCCTTCTTCCCCTTGTCAAGAATCTTGACGCAGTGGACCCATTCGGAGGCCCAAAAAATCCCCGCAAGTGGGCCGAACCTTCGGCAACGACGAAAACCCGCACGCATTTCCAGCAGTAACACGTAGAATTGTGGAAAACCTTTTACCCTCAAAAAGCCACCCCTGTCTGGAGACGGTCAGCCCTCCGGCCCTTCAATTCGCCGCCTTCGGTCCATGAACCAGTCAAAGCAAAACGCCTCAACTGAATCTGGACCCCTCCAAATCTGGACTAAGGAAAAGTTTCTATTTGAGGTAGAATTACAAGGAACAGTCGAAGATTATCAATGAAAAAAAACCCATTCCCAATAAGGTGGGAGCACACATAACCGCCCGTTTAAGTCATGAGGAGTAGACTATGAAGCTGGTGTGGAAAACAAATAGACATAAGGGAAAGGCAAATAAGAGAGTGTAAGATAAAAAAAATCTGGAATTCTAAAAAATATCTTCAAAAATCTTGGTCAAAGTGCAAAAAGAAAAAGCACCCTACACTGATGTTCAATGGTCCCATTTTCAAATACAAATCACATAGAATCCAAGGGCCACAAAAATCACGTGATGGGTGGAGTTTGGACACTTGATGGACAGATTGGGGGGCAGTCAAAGGGAACGGGTTCTGGAACGTGGAGGGAAATGGGTGCTCCTACCTTAGAAAACCAATGGATTCTACATTGAATAGGGGTTTTCAGGGGACCCATACTAACTAATCGACAATACACACTATATAAATAACTACCTTTGTTGTACGTCAATAGCTATTGAAGTGTCCGGGAGTTGTACATCATGTTTCAAACATCTACAATTTTCCACAAGAAGTCCCTTTAATTTTTTGGGTCCACTTAATACCCCTATTCGGTGTAGCTTGGCTGCGCTCAAAACTGACCTGGACGACAGCCACAGACTTGCTACCCAGCTTCCTCTTCTCTGTCCTTTCAGAGGAAGACACTACAGTGGAAATTTTATAATACGTAAACCAGACCCAAAAGTGTGGTGCGCACACGCAAAACGCTCGGCTGCCTAGCCACACACAGATGCTGCTTTTGAATCAACTAACTTAGAAGTGGAAACAACAGAGAACTAGACTAATCCGTTCCATTTCCACCTCATGATAATACCCTAAAAGACCGTGTGGAAAGAGAAAACGTCAACTACAAAACTCTCAAATCTCTGTTCGTACGCTAAGTCTCTCCAAAATTCCATGAAGCTACTCGGAAAACTCATCCTTCCGTTCAGGTATCAGCTGCAACACAGAACTAAAAGGCCTTCAAATGACTAAACCTCACACCGATGCATTGTGATTCAAGGAAGTACAGGACGTATTTTCAAAAACACGAAGCTACGAGGGCAAACAACTGGGCAATTCGTGGAGACAACTCGGTAACAATCCGTTCCATTTATGACTTACGAAACCCTTTTTAAAAAAGAAGAGGAAACGTGGACTACGACCTGTCAACATCTGATCATAAGGAAGTCCCTAATTCCAGGAAACTAACGGTAATCAGAACACTCGTCCTTCCGTGAAGAAATACGTAACTCCCACATATCAACTGTGACATCAAAATGTAACACGAAACAAAACAGCCTCCAACGACTAAACCTCAAACCAATGCATTCTGTGGTCCCTGGAGGAGTACTTGACATCACTTAAAACATAAATCGAATAGGACAAACAACTGAGCAATTTGATGAAACAACTGGGTACCAATCCGTTCCGTTTATAACCTACACCCTGAGAATACGAAACCCTGAGAATACGAAACCCTGAGAATAGAGGAAACGTGAAGTACAACCTCTCCATATCTGTGATCATAAGGAAGTCCCTAAATCCAGGAAACTACTCGTCCTTCCGTAAAGCCTAACATGAGCTTTCATGTCAACGTCAGTGGAAACATCAAAGCAAAGTAACCCCAATTGATTGACCCTCAAATGAGAATTACCACCACTACTGCAATGTGAGCCAAGGGTGTGCCATTGAAATACCTTCAAACCGGACGTCATATGTCTGAGACCACGTCAAGCAGGCACTGACGATATATACATATATATTGAGACACTGCAGCATTGGAGTTCTGTCTAGAGATCATCCTCACCAGCATACCAACTAAGCCCTAAGGGAAAATGACCCCTGTCCTGTATGGCCGTATTCAGGGAATACATAAGCTTCCGATCCTGGAAAAAAAACCCGGCATAACCCTCCCTGTGTCGACCCTATCCACCAAAAAATCACCTTAATTGTGTGTGCTTTTTCTCTACTCTTTTTCCATTGCTATTCTACACTGTTGCCGCGGAATTCGGCAGGTAGTGCGCCTCCGAGACCACATTCTGTGTTGCATAGTACATGTGCAAGGCTTTGTTGCGACAAGGGAGGAGCGACGTCGACGGCACGAAGTTATCCAACCCTTGGAACGGACACGGCGGCAGCTTGAGCTCCTCCGACAGATCATCGGCCAACACTTGGAAGCTTTTGTCATACAGCAGCAACCCCAGCTCATCCCTCACTGAGACGCATCGATAGCGAGGGAACTTGGATCCCCACTTTGCGAAGAAGCTCTCAAACAGCACCGCGTCCTCGATCTTCTGCTCTTTTGAAGGGTTCAACCTGCAGAAGGAAACTCCCTTGGTACCCTTGCAATCATCTTCCCGAACCACCATGTAAACCGTCCCTTTGCATTCCACCACCTGCACCTCAATCTTGCTTCCGGGACAACGAGGCTCACAGCGGTACAAGAGCTTCTCCCGGAATACGCCTTCGTAGATGTCGTAGACCACTAGGCCCATCACGGAGCTCCGCAGGATGCCTTCCTTCGCCACGAAGTAGAAGAAGTTGTCGCAGCAGGCGCCCACCTGGGGGTAGTAGCTCAGCTTGTACTTGCGCTCGATGACGGACAAGTTGTTGTCCACGGACCAGGTTTGGGTGAGAGAGTCGTAAATCTCCATGTGTGCGCAGGCTTGGTGGCAGGTACGTTTGGTTAGGACGAGGAGCTTGTACGAGCTGGAGAAGCGGTTGAATATAATGTGGGTTAAAATCCAGGTGTTCTGGATCATCGAGTTGCCAATGTGCATGGCAGGGAGCTCTCTGCAGCTCACGAGGACGGGGTTGTACACAAACAGACTGGCAACGCCTTGGTCGTTCACGTCACGGAAACATAATAAGCCTCCATCGCCTGCACCAGATCAGGTACTTGATTGTCAGCGCAAATGAGGAACATTGGGTAGTATGCGGAAAAGGTTCGAAAATGGGATACGTGTGAGGATGGCAATGGGATCCATGCTAGTCAATTGGAAAGCTTCAGAATGAGATACATGTTTGAGAGCGCAAATGGGATACATGCTAGCCAAGGAAGAAGATTCGAAATGGGATACGAGGGGTGGGTCAACGAAAAACTTCTAATGGGATAAATGTAGGTCAATGGAAATGGGCTACATGCTACTCAAAATGGAAAACCTTGAAAATGGGATGCTTGGAAGTTAGTGGAAATGGGATACATGCTAGTCAATGAAGAAGCTTCAGAATGGGATCAGTCGAAATAGGATACATGCTAGTTAACATCAAAAAAGGCTTCCAAATGGGATACATACTCCTCAGTGAAAATGGGTACATGCTAGTCGATGGAAAAGCTTCAAAATGGGATACACGGTACTTACTAGAAATGGGATACATGCTAGTCAATGAAGAAACTTCGAAAAGGATCAGTGGAAATGCTAGTCAACATAAAAAAAGATTTCAAAATGGGATACATGCTAGTCAATTAAAAACCTTCACAATGGGATGCACTCTAGACAGTGAAAAAGCTTCACACAGAACGAACTACACCAGAGAACGCCGAAGCGAGGGCGGGGTCGAACAAAACAACAGACAAAGATATCGAACATGATACACAACATAAGAAAAACTATATAAAAAAAAAGAGCAACGATTCAGATACAGGCTAAAGAACGTGGCAAATTACAGGGCAAAAAAAAGGACATTCTCAAAAAAACCCGGCAAGTCTAGTTCTCTCACCAGCGATGCAATCTTTCGCTCTCGGGTCAAGTCCCTTCAATGGCGGCATCCTCAGCCACCGATTCGTCCCCGCATCATACGCCGTACACAAATTCTCCCCCTTAATCGTCGCAAATATCAGCAAGTACTGCGACTTGCAACAAAGCTCCTCCCACGCTTTCACGCACGCCCTCGCCTCCTGGAACTTCTGGGAGAAAACGAAGTCCTTGAGCCGCTTGTTCACCGCTCGGCACCGGAACAAGCTCGGAAACGGCATGTAGGCCGCCACTCGCTCCAGGAGGTCGTCCGGGAGGAAGCGCCACAGAGAAGGGTCGAGAAAGGCTGCCACGCTGGGACAGGGTCTCCGGAGCTTCTTCTGGGGCTCCGAAGGGGACACCATCCAAGTGATGCTCGTGCTGGGGAGCTTGTCCTCCACCGTGGCCGTGCTTGGCGACGGTGGGGATGCGGAATTGAAGCCGTGGCTACGGAATCGGCTAGTGCAGGGTTGGTAGTGGCGCACCTGGTGACTCATCCCGGAGGACGCGTCGGGAGAGGTGTGGAGGAGCCAGGAGAACGGAGGAGAGGGAGAGAAGGGCGAAGCTCGAGAGCTTTCTCCTGCAACTCTCTTGCATGTCAAGCGGAACGCGCGGGCTGTAAAGGTCTGGCAACAAACAAAGACCTTGCAACAAACTCGGGCTACAAACCCCTTTCCACAAACTTGTTCGCCATTCTCAGAACCAAAACACACACACACGCGCACTACGAGACGATTCCAGAGCCCACCAAGGAAAAGCTCACGATGAAGAACAAAATGGTGGAGACCATCGGATAGGCAAACAATCAAACCTCCTCGCTCACTCGCTCTCAATTCTTCGCGCTCAGATAAATGAGCACCTTGTCACCCACCAATCAAAACCTCAACACATAAAAGGAAAAGGAAATATCTTAACAGCATCTGACTTCGCAAAAAAAACTAAAGAGAAACGGGAGAACGCGATGTGACTAGCCACTATTGCAAACGAGTTTCAGTGCGGGCGAGGACTTCCTCCTTCGACTGGTAGTAGCAGTAAGTAGCACATGCGGACCATTTGGGCGACCTAATCATCTCCACTCAAATCGTACTCTACCTTCCTTACTACCCCCCCCCCCCAATTGACTGATCATCATCGCATCGTCGTGTGGGCAACTGGGGATGCTCCGAACGCGGACACCGCAAGGAAAGTTCCGCAGAACACACCCAGACACACTTACTTTACAGTACGAAGTGGAGGTTGCGTCCCAAAACCACTACTTTTTTTGCTCCTCAGGTTCAAGCTTCCGGCCCCTGCCTGTGGGGAATCAAATCGCGTCTCTCTACTGTACTGTACATTGAGCCTCAAATCCGACGCGCCCCACTACCGGTAATTTAAACTTCACTTATTAAGCTTAGTCATCGCCTGACGGAGGCTTTGCCCACGCACTCTGCAACCGCCTGCGCCGCAAACGAAATCAAAACCAAGCATTTTCTGAATTATTCTTTTCAGGATTTTTTGTGGGTTTTTTCTATTTTTCTTCTGTTTCTTTTTTTCTTTAGTTTGGCAAGTTGTATGCTCAAATATCCAATCTTACATCAGCTTCGGCTGGCTTATTACGCAGTCAAGCGGTATAATTCGGCTGCCGGAGGTACAGTTGAACGACTGTAACAACGGCGGAGACCGTGTGACAGGCCGGGAACGCGGTCACCGGTTAAGGGGCGACTTCGCACCGGGTCGTTTCTTTCCAAGGAGAAGAATTGGAATTACTGTGGGTGGTGACGTAGAGAGTATCGTATGTGAGGGAGAGGTTGTACCCCCAAAGCCCCTTTGCAGCCGCATAGTGTAATATATTATGAATTTGGTGATATTTGATTAGAAAATATTGACCAAATATTTTTCAATACAAAGTAAATTAATGATCATGATAGTAAGTAAATAAAAACGTATACAATTTGTATATTAAACCACATTTGAAGAGTTACAAGGCAAAATACAAGTTGTATAATGCAACGCCAAAGACCTTTCAAGGATTAAGGTAGTAGTGTCAAAATTGAATTGTAGCATCAGATTTTGAAAGGGCCAGGGCCAAGTTAGTTGAATCCAATGTCAAGATGCTATGTATCACTTTCCAATACAACTTACTCAACCTTCGAAGTCCCAAGGCCTTTTTTTTTTTTTGTCAAAAATCGCTTAAAATTGTCATTTCTAGTACAAAGAGCAAAAAATAAAATTTAATGGGATTTTTTTGCATATCTAATTGTAAAATTTAACAATAGATTAGTATGAGAATGTGAGGACAAAATTTCAAACACTTTCAATTGGCAACATAGATTGCAAGATAACTGCATACAAAGTAAAGAAATCATGTTTTGGAATATCATAGCAAACTAATTTATGAGACTTTTAATCTTTTCAACTTAAATTTTTTGTATTGTAGATTTTGGATTTTGAATTTTTTTATTATGAAAAATTGGGTTGAAAGTTATAAAACAAATAGAAGATTAAAAAACTAAAGTGATTTTTATTCTTTAAAAAATGATTTTAAATAAAAAAAGATACATCATAGAGGAAAAAATTAAATCATTAATAGTTCAAAGATGGAATTAAAACACCTTAATCTCAAAGGTGAGATTTCTAATAATCAAAGTTAACAATGTGGAACTTTTTGTTTTGAAAAAATGTGACAATTGAGCTCAAAAATGAATTCTATATATTATTTTTTCAATTGATTGCCCACAAAACAAGATTTTCCGTAACTTCGCATTACAAATCCAAATGCAATGAATCAAAGCTTTTCAAAGTAGAATTAAATATAATCTATGAAGGAAAAAAAATTTAATTTTTTTTTGAAGTTTTTGTAGATTTTTTTTGCGTCCGTTGAGTTTATTTATATGCTTATTGTGGTATAACTTCTGTTCCTAGGCACCAATTGAAATAAAAATTATATTCCTAGAAATTAAATCAAGTTTTTCTATCTTACAAGAAAGTTCCAAAAAGTTTCACCAAAAATTTAGCTCATAGGAACTTGCCCAAAATCCATTTTTTCCCCTAAAGAGACTTGAAGGGTTAGTTAATGCAGAATATGTCCCTTAGGTAGAGTATTTGAGATTTTGAGCTAATCCCAGTATAATAATACAAATATGGAAATTACGTGAATTCATGAAGCACTATAATATGGAAGTTTTGTTAATTAAAAAAATCAATATAATGTGGAATACACTATTTTCATATTATCTCAAACAGTATGATTCTTGTTCAATTTTCATCCAATTTTCATCTATGTTCATCCAACGTTCATCTAAATTTCACATAGATTTAATCCAAATAATGACACTGGTTAACCCCTAAAGGACCAAACACCGTTTTTGATAACATAGCGATTTTTGGGCAGTTTACTACAACCAGAGTTTTTATATTTCTTCTTTGAAATTTTCACACAAGATGTGTCTAAGGAGTAGCTTTAAGGCCCAACAACTTTCATAACTTTTGACTACAAGGTTAAAAAGTTATTGCATGATATGTCATTTTAATTGGTCGACGAGCAACCCAGGCAACTGAAAAAACTTCTTAAAAAATCACTTTTTTTTAAAATAAAAATTTGAAATTGGTTCTTTAGATTTATATGTAGGGAGCTTTGAATCATTCCATTTTTATTAATGAGATGAAAGTTATGAGGAGTTTTAGTTTGAGGGTAGTTATGGAATCTCTACTCTAAGATAAACTTTGAAGTCCTATATTTAATTCAACTTTCAATATTTTTGAAAAAAAATAAAAACATTGGGTGTAGATTATTTATTACAACATTACAACCGTTGGGGTTGGCATTTTTCAATTCTGTATTTCAATTCTTAACAATTTAGTATTTTGAACATTCCCTACCTCTTTCTACTTACTATTTTTTCCCTATATGTTTTACAATTCTAAATGATCAGAAATTTTTCAAGCATGTAGCCAACTTGCCTTGAAGAATGAATCCAAAGAGTAACCACCACTTTGGACATTTTTTCTTACAAATGTGACCTTGTGAAATGCAGCTGCCCGGATTTTTGCAGGGACAAAAAAAATATTTTTGTCAATTCAAATGCTATTACAAATTTTTGACATTTTACCCACAACTTCTCAAACTAGTTTAATACAATATCCTACAGTTTTATTTTTACAAAATGTTTTTTTTCTAAAATTTGGTTCTTGTATTAGAAATAGCAGTTTTGGAGTGGTTTTGGTGAAAGCATAGTCTCTGCCATTTTTATTGCAAAGAAAAAAAAATTAGAAACTGTTATTTTTTACATCTAACCGTAGGATCTTATAGTAGACTAGTATAAAAATGTGTGGAAGAAATTTCAGGAACTTTGACCACATAGATTGCAAGATATTTGCATTTAAAGTGAAGAAAACAAGTTTTTTTGCACCTTGTTTAACTAGATTTTTGGGCTTTGAATCTTCTTAACTTAAAATTTATGCACTAAAGATGATGTTTTCCTAATATTTTATATTGAATAGCTAAGTTCAAAATCTAGGAAAAAAACAATTAATTTTCACTCATTAAAAATTTATTAAGGAAAAATAGTTTCAAAAATGAAGGTAACACTATATTATTAATAGCTTTAAGATGGAATTGAAACACAATAATCCCAATGGTTAAATTGTTTGAACATGCAAACTAAACCCTATTTAACACATTTTCCTGAAAAATTTATAAAAATTACATTAAAAAATGAGTTCTATAAGTTATTTTTTCAAGAAGATGCTTAGATTGCCCAAAAAACTAAGATTGTCCATAACTTTCTCATCACTAGTCCATACAATTGCACGTCCTCTAAAAGCTTCACTAAAAATTGAGGTTATACGAACCTGCCCAGACGGTCCTTTAGGGGTTAAACAAATGTCATTTAAAATTCATTAAGTAGGATTGAAGGGCTCCCGCATTATTCAACTCTTACAGTAATTGGATATTTATAAAATATTTCAATCCATCTCTTGAACCATCAGTGTCACCACAAATAAATAAGAATGCAAGCTAGAGGAAGTACAGAACACAACTTACAAGAAGTGGGACACTTTGGCATTATTATGTTAAGGAAGGTGAAACATGTCTTTCGTGCCCATGAGCATGGAGAATTTGAAGAGCTGAGTAGAAACATCGTCAACATGAACAACAGTTTTATTAGGACGCATGGAGGAAGCTTCTCCGAAGATAGAGACAATTAATTGAAAGACTAATGCACCTTCTGTTTGTTGCAGCAGAAGGAATCATTGTAAGGTAGTCAGTAGGCTATTAAACTGATCCTTTAAGAGCTGATTGCATTTTCAGGGAAGCTAATCTCCTTGAAACAATTTCCAGTAAATTTTACTAGGAAGAAAAATGGAATTGGCATCTAATCCAAGCCGTTTCATATTTTTGGGACCTTCGTGGAATTAGTTACAAATTTTTGAAGTTGAAACGCAGTGGTTTCTAAACCCTCCTGAAATGTACAATGTTGGTACATTGAAGAAAATAAAATGTACTTTTGTGTTAGAGGTCGCTTTGAGAGCCAAGTCGCTTTCAGAGACACCTACCTTATTGTTTGAAAATGTTTTCATTGAGCTTAGCTTTGATGTTTGTTTTGCCTAAAATCCACAACCTTGGATCCACATGCTAGATATGCTCAGTTGTACTATATTCAGTTGCCATTAATTTTTAAAAATTAATTCCTATAAATTGAAAACAAAAAAACAAAAAAACAAAAAAACAAAAAAACAAAAAAAATAAAAAATAAAAATATATATATATATAAGTTTCTTATTTGCCATAGCATGTAACTCTTATTTGTATATTTTTGGAACTATATTCTTTAACTTAAAGAATCTTACTCATTAAAAGTTAATGGTAGCCATGGTTTAGCATTATCAACAAACTCCTTAACCCCTAAACCCCCAAGGGTGTTTTCTGCCAAAAACCACTCAAAATTACCACTTTTGTTGTGTTCATTTATGGAAACCAATTTTTTTTGTTTTCTTGGGAGTTCAACCGTAGGATCTTGTACTTAACTTGTCTGAGATCATGCAATAAAAATTTCATCAAATTTGACCGTACATATTGGAAGATATTAGCATTCAAAGTTGAACAAAAAGTTTTTTTCTCAAGAAGATGCTTAAATTGCCCGAAAACCTAAGATTGTCCATAACTTTCTCATCCCTAGTCCAAATAGAATGAATCAAAGCTCCATGTATAGGTAAAAACATAATCTTTTAGGGAAAAAAATTCAAAAATAATAATTTTGATTTTTTGTAATTTGTTTTGGACTGCCCGCCAATCTCCATTTCATCCGGCATCCAATTGAAACAAAAATTATATATCCACAAAGCTCTTGCAAAACTACACAACCTCAAAAGACCTCAAAAAAATTCACTTCAAATTGAGACAATAGGAACCTACCCGGACCCAAATTGTCTCCCGAGGGGACAAGCGGGGTTTTAGGGGTTAAGCTTCCAAACATATGTGTCATACATTACAAAGTTTAGGGCATGCCAATATGGTGCATAGAAACGCTATTAAGCTAATTTGATATCAACCTCCATGCTAGGTTTGATATTGAATTTGCATTGATTTTGCATGGAGGTTGGCACCAAATTATCTTAACCCCTAAAGGTTTTTGACTATGTTTTCACAAAAAGCGCTCCCAAACTGCCATTTCTAGTACAAGTACCAAATTTTGGAAAAAAATACATTTTTGGACACATGTGACCGTAGGATCTTGTAGTAAACTAGTTTGAGAAGATGTGGAAAAAAATTCAGAAATTTCCACCATGTAGATTGCAAGATATTAGCATTTGAAGTGACAAAAACCCTTTTTTTGTCCCTGCAAAAAATCGGGAAGCTGCACTTCACATGGTCACATTTGTATGAAAAAATGTCCAAAATGGTGGTAACTCTTTGGATTCATTCTTCAAAGCAAATTAGCTACATGCTTGAAAATTTTCAGATCATTTGAAAATGTACAACATATAGGAAAAAAATAGTAAGTAGAAAGAAGTAGAAAATGATTCAAAACACTAAATTGTTAAGTATTTAATTATGGAATTGAAAAATGCCAATCCAAACGATTATAATGTTGTAATAAACAATCTACACCTTGTGTTTATATTTTTTTCCCAAAATATTGAAAATTGAGTTAAATAAAGGACTTCAAAGTTTATTTTAGAGTAGAGATTCCATAACTACCCGCAAACTACCCACAACTAAAATTCCTCATAACTTTCATCTCATAAATCAAAGTGGAATGATTCAAAGCTTTCCATGTGCACATAAATCTAGAGAATCAATTTCAATTTTTATTTCTCTAGAAAATTATTTTTAAAGAAGTTTTTTTTGCTGCCCGGGCTGCCCACCGAACAATGAAAACTACATATCATACCATAACTTTTTAACCATGTGGTCAAAAGTTATGAAAATTGTTGGTCCCTAAAGCTACTCCTCGGGCACATCTTATGTGAAAATTTCAAAGAAAAAAAATAGAAATTCCATTCGTGGTGAGCTGCCTAAAAACGCTATGTTGTCAAAAAACGGTGTGTGGTCCTTTAGGGGTTAATAGTCTTTTGCTGCACCATATTGGCATGCCTTGTCTTTCAAATGTAGCTTTTGCACAAACCGCAATTAACAAGGAAAAAACTCCCCACAACTTTAAGCATTTCATCCGTAAATGATACACAATAGACAATTGCGATATAAGATTGAAAGGTACTACTATGATGCATCAAGCAAGGTACTTTTTAAAATCTATCTATTGTCAATGATTAGAGGTAAGTGCTAGTATTTGAGCATAGAATCTATGAGCCCATGAGCCTAGGAATGTATAATATAGACACTTTTTATGGTTATAGGTGTCTACATTATAGGTTCATATGTTATAGAATTTTTCCATGTTATAGGTACATATGCTATAAACACCTGCAAATGGTTGTAGGTACATACCTACAACGAGGTTCAAGGCTCAAAAGCTCATGTCTCTACGCTCACACATTAGCATCTAAAGTGGCAAGATCCTACATTATTTCTACAACAATAATAATAATAATTTTAGAAATCCTATGTTTATTAAAAATAAGAAACACATAATTATCTCAATCCTACACTAAAAATAATAAAATTGTAATAATGGAACAAAAATCATGAGCACTCATAATTTATTTATTTATTTTTTTTCACATGGATTTTTAATACTCTTCTAATGACTCCCTTGAGTTCCCTTCTTTATATAGATTAAAAAAGACAAAAAGAAGAAGGCAGAAGGAAAGGCTAGCAATCTTTTTGGTAGAAGATTATTCACTTATCTTTGTAGATTGTCAAGTTTTCTCCTCCCTTCTCGATGTCTTTAAAACAATTCATAATGGGAGTTATAGAGCATGACTCTTAAGGTAGGAGAAGCATGAACTCCCCTTTAGGAACATATGTGCTTTGCTTTGAATGTAAGTTGGTCCAAACGCATTACAATGATTTTTCATATAGAAAAAGAATAGAAGTCTCATCCATTGCACACTGATTTATAAAATTTGGATGTACAAAAAATCAAATATGATTTTCAAATCTTATGCACAATTTAAAGTAGTGTAATCTTGGGGGGTGATTTATTGCTCAAATGTTGTACAATTTTTTGGAGAGAATATTTGGCAATAGTTTTTTGTTTTCAATGGATGAATGTGAGCAACTGCTATAAACTCTAGGGACAATATTGCTCTACTATGGATGAATTTACACACATTTTGATGAATATGAATATTTTAATTCACATTTGTATGTTATTGATATTGATGAATGTAAATAGCTTCACTACTTTACTAGAGATTGTTTTTTGTGTTGCTTAAAAAGAATGAAAAAGTCTATTAGTTGGTAGGTGTTGAAGTTTGTGCAAAAGTGAGTTACTTCAATTGTCCTACAATAGCATAGAATAAAAATTTTAAATGGGACAAACTAAAAATAAAGTCCCTAAAGTACAATAATCACCTTGCATGGAGCATATATAGTGGGACTTACAACACAAAGCTTTAATATCCAAATTGTGATATGAAATTAAAAAAATTTGAACATGATGAAGTTTTTAATGAAGCTAATTGACAACCTAAAATGGCCCACTTTGTATTTAAAAACACCACACCTAGTAACTATTATGACCCACCCCAAGTATAAAGTCAAAATGGAATGGGATCTATGTTGTTAACTCTAGCTTAATTATGTAAATCATTAGAAGATGTTGCATGCACTTGCACTATTCTAAAGTGTGGCACGTATGAAGCTCCCATACTGTTCTATTTTCATTTTTTAGATTCTCACAACATGCTCAAATCTTGCTCCTCTTCTAAGATCTCTATTTGAGTTGCACATCTAAAATCTCCCACTCATGGTGTGTATAATTACTCTTCCTATGGTAGTTGTTCCACCAATGCTCACTCGACATCACACTTAAGTCTCTAATTTGCCTTTTTCTAAACATTCCCCACCCTCACGCTCGTTGTTCTCCTATCTCTTGTTGTTCGAGATTTGCCTACACTAAAGAAAAATTTAATTGTTGCCAAAAAATTTAAGTAACCCTATCAATGCCTCAATTTCTACACTTGGTATAAACCATCAACCTAGTGAGATGGTAGAATGTGAAGTCCGACCGCATCTTCTTCAATTGCATTGTTTGCTGGAATTAACCAATGTTGTCTATCTTCTTACTTCTTAATGCATCTCTTACTATGGTGCCCAGACCTCATAGATACTTTGTTATCTCCATGCAATCCTTCTTGTACACTGAAAGTTATTCAATAGGAATGTTTGACCATTTTTTACCTAAAGATTTATCCTTTTGTTTTTTTAATGTAGAACATGAACCTAAAGTCAAGGTTGGGACATCCTAAGTCCTTCAATTCTCTTCTACAATTCCTATCCCTTTAATCCAAGGGAAATGTACCCATATCCGATCACTTAAGGGAATTTGGAGCAAATCGTGAATAATTTGAGGCGTAGCAAATTTGTCCCATGTAGAGAGATAGGAGATATGGGATTGTCATTTTTTATTTATTTTTTAATACCAAAATTGAAAGAATTATGAATTTTGAGAGCCAAAAAGTGCTCGAAGTCTATAGCCAATGTTTAGAGTCTTTCAATTCCGATCATTCAAGAACTACTTTTTGCTCACTACTTCCTACTTTGTTGCTAACTACTTTGGGACATGTGTCATGATTTTATTAGTCCCAACCTTGAAAAAGAAATTAAAAAAATACATTCCTAGCTTTGGTTGAAATTTGATCCAACTCTAATTGGAAACAATATTCCCTATAGATTGGGTATGGGTCAAGGTTGACGATGGGTACATCTCACTTAATTACCATCGTGGTTGTAGATCCAATTTCAAAAGCTTATGTTTGAATTGGAGTGAAGTTGTAATCATGGTTTGGATAGATTGGATTAAATGGATGACATGTAGACTAGTTCATGAAGGATTATAGAATGTTGGAGAAAAAAGATCAAAGACATGGATTTATTAAGCTTTAAAACTTCATGTAGGCTTGGTAGGTGTCTTGTGTCTTCCTTTCTCTTTTTTGCTCTCTATTTTTCTATTGCAATCTTCTAATTGTCTCCACTCACATCTAATATGACCCTACATAAGTGCAAAACATAAATAGTAACAAAAGCATTGTTTTTTTAATTAATGTTTGGAATTTTTCTCCCATTAATCTCCCATACTTCATGCTTTACTCTTCACTATATTGTCTCTTTGATTTTTCAAGCTCTTCCTACTGTTCCTTGGCTAATTCTTTTCCTAATTTTTCTTCATCTCTCTTATATTGTTGACCTCATTCTCTATCGGTGCCTTTATTTTTTATGTACAACCTTTTTTCTCTTTTGAACCATATGTTCAAGTTCTTGGATATGGTCTTTCTAAGTCACTATAATAGATTTGTGATAAGCTAGTCAATTATTGGTTCAATTGATCTTCTCCTAGTAGGAGATAATTCCACTCTAGAATGTTCAACTAATGCAACATGTCAATGCTAATTTCAATAACCCTATCCTTTGAGGGAAAATATAAACAACTAAAGTTTGTCTCATTTATCTCACTCCTCAACAAGGAAGCATCAATAATCAATATTTTAAGCAATTATGCATACTTCTAGGATAGAATCAACACTTGTAACTATTTTGAAACACTAAAAATGAACTTTTGAAGTTGAAGTTTAAATACATGATGCACCCCAAACAACTTTCTGCATTTCATGCATGCAATCTATACATTTTGGTCTACTTGTATCTTCATATTTTAAAGTGTGGTTCAAAGGACAAGATTAGGAATGTGTGCTTGTACCTTATTGTCTTGATAGTCACTTAATCTTTAAAGTCCCAAAGTCCCTACGGAGAACTCTTGGGATTTTGGGTAGGCTTGTGTGATTTCAATTTTTGACATGATTTTTTGAAACCACTTTTGAAGATAGAAAACTACATTAGCTTTATAGGAATATAATTTTTATTTCAACTGGTGCTCTAAAGCAAAAATTATGCCACCTTAAGTCCAAAAAGCAACTCGAGGGTCAACCCCAAAAAATCTGAAAAATCTGAAAATTTTTAATTTTTAATTTTTTTTCTCAGATATTACATTTTGGTCTACATCTGAAGCTTTGAATCATTCTATTTGGACTAACAATGAGAAAGTTATGGACAATCTTGTTTTTTGGGCAATCTAAGCATCTTCTTAAAAAGAAATTTGTTTCCTTCACTTTAAAAGCAAATATCTTGCAATCTATGTTGTCACAGTTTTTGAAATTTCTTCCATGCATTCTTATACTAGTCTAGTACAAGGTTCTATTTTTAGATATGAAAAAATAAAATGAAATGAAAATAATTTTTTTTGCTCTTTGCAATAGAAATGGCAGTTTTGAGTGGTCTTTGATGGAACAAAGGCCTTGGGACTTTAGGGGTTAAAGCAAACTTCCATGTTGTATTGGAATTGGGAATAAACTCCTAAGTTTTCCCAAGTTCAAATTGCCTTGGCCAAGTTTCACGATGCTTTCACTCTTGTGTGAATAGGAAAAAATAACATTTCAGAGATAGCTTCGCCTCATTGTCAAACTAATAGCAACTTCAAAAGTTCAAGTCCAATGTTTAATAATAGTTTCGAGAAGTTCAAAACTTGCCTCCCCAACTTCTCACAAGCTGCCCCCAAAATTTTGCACACCATTAATTCTAATTCTCCACGTGCAACTATTGCAAACTTATATATTATTATAGTTTATTATTATTTATTGTTTTTCATTCCTACGATTCCAGGTGACGGAATGGAAGTCCACCCTTCCTGACTGGACTCCTTCATTTCGACACACCAATATCATCCATTTAAAACTAGTATTTACTACACTTTCTCATCCAGTCTGGGAGACCTTTCAGTTGGTCAGTTGGATGGATAATCGGGACAGGATATTTTTCTTCATTCATCCTGGGCCTTTGTGGGTGGGACCTACCCTGCCTATATGGGTGGAAGCGCGTAGCTGCAATGTGGAAGCCTCTGTTTCACTCCAACTCCTTTGGCTCAGATTTTTCCCGTGGTCTCTGGCCCCCACAAGCCCCCACTCTCGAAGGGTGGTTGAACCAGGAACCTGAATACTTACAAGCTTTTCTTTTTTCTTTTCTTTTTATTGGCTCTGTCCTTTGGACAAAGACTATGGCACGAGCTCTATGGTTTCTGAATTCGAGCTTCTAAATCCTATCGAAAACGGCATCCCACATTGCACAACACGGTTAGGGTTTGGTTGGAGTGGGGATGTGGGGTCCAATTTGGACTAAGCTTAGGACAAAGCCTCGTGGTTACACCGTTCTTCTTTCTATTGACTCTATTCTTTGGATAGAAACTATGGCATCAACTTTCTCGCTTTCTAAAATCCAAGTTTCTAAATCCTATTTACAACCGCAATCACATTGTGCAATTCAGTTAGGGTTTGGTCGGAGTGGGGATGTGGGATCTACTTGGACTGAACCAAGGACAGAGTCTCACAATCACACTAGTATTTTTTTTTATTGGCTTTGGCCTTTGGATAGAGACTATAGCATTGACTCTATGGTTTTTGAACTGGAGATCCCAAATCCTATTTACAACTGCACTCCACACTGTACAATGCGGTTAGAGTTTGGTTGGAATGGGGATGTGGAGTCCAATTGGATTGAGCCTAGGATAGAGCCTCACGGTCACACCGTTATTGTTTTTATTGATTCTATTCTTTGGATAGAAACTATGGCATAGACTCTTGCAACCTGAATCCGAATTTGCAAATCCTATCTACAACCACATTCACATTCCATAACGTAGTTAGATAGAATTTGGTTGGCAGAGGGGATTGACTAATTGCAACGCCCCCTCTTTGTTTGATTAGTAAGATGGAAGGATCCAATTTTTTAATTTTTAAAATTTAAATTTAAAATTTTGGTTGCCTATCATTGATCCAATGTTTTCTTTGTTTAATTTCTCCACTATCCACTATCAACAAACTAAAATTATTGTTATCTTGGGACAAAGCCTCATAGTCATATCGTTCCTGTGTTTTTTATAATAACTTATACAAGTTTTTTTTATATTATGGAATTTTAATAATTAGAGCATCCCCACTAGGATGCTCCCTATCCCTATCCAGATAAGGAAGAAAATTCCATTACTATGGGCTTGCATTCCTAAAATTTAGAGGGTAGGCCCAATTTAATATTGGAGAGCTTATATAGAAATTTCAAAATCACCTTTCTATGTATCTTTATTATTGAATAACACTAGTAGGAAAGAGCATTCTCTATGACTTTATATTTGTTCTCCCTTCATCAACATAGAGATAGAGAAGGATTGGTGGGGATGTTCTTAACACAAAATGATCCAAATATTTTATTTTTCTAGCCGGGGCACTAATGGACTATTACTTCATGGTAAAACTATAAAAATTCAACTTTATGTGAAACTCATACATGTAAAATTGAACAATACCCAATTATGTTCACTATAATTTTTTTTGTGAATTTTAATAACAACAAACTATATTGATTTGTCTTATTAGTGTGTACTACAAAAATGAACTTAAATGTATTTATAAATTTTTACAAGGAAAAAACATTTTTTTCAATGATAATTGTGATGATTTTTCAATATAAAGAACACCAGTATACAAATAATGGGTACAAATATTCCTCCCTTGAAAAAAAATTTAATTGTATAATAGATCATTTTGTAGAACATACTAGCAAAAAAAATTAATGTACTCAACTAGTAGCTTTGTTTGGGTAGCAATTGCTTGCATTCATGTAAGGTCATGTTTAAACTTTTTCACATATAGCTTTTGTTCAATGCAAAGCTTCAACTACTTTATTTTGGAGCCAATATATGTAGTGTGTGCATATATTTGAACATGAAATTAGGAAGTTATAATTAGTTTAGGAAGACAAATAGGCTAACCTTGAAAAGACTAGCCCATGACCATTAAGGCCAACTTTAAAATCCATTAGTCTATATTTTCCCATTTGGTGATTATTAACGAGTGCAAAAATTTATATATTCTTTTTCTAGAGATAAAATCACATGACTCCTTGAATTCATAATTTTTTTAAATTTGTTTGTGAAATTTGTGAAATTTTGGTGACAAAATGAAGAAAAGTCATATCAAAGACAAGATTAGCTCAAAAAATCTGAAGTTTTTAGAGGTGTATATAAGTATGTACAGTGTCGAGGTATAAGCCAAAGTTTCATATCTTTTCATAATTAAATTTTTTAAGTAGACCACGTTTATGAGCCCAAAGTTCAAATTGCAATAACATATTCAATTTCAAAGATTTTCAAAATTTCAAAGAGAAGAAACAAGACTTCATACACTTCATTTCATTAGTTCGGCTCAAATTCAAAAAAATTATTTTGATGGATAAACACAACAGTTCAAGCACTATTAAACCTCTCAATTTTACAAAACTCTTTTCAAGTGGTCCCATGTAGCATTATTTCAAACATGACAATAATTAAAATATTCAATATATTCAAAGAAAACTGAAGTATAGAATATATATACTACTTAGTTTACTATAATAGAACATCTCTAAAGTATTATGGTAGGACTGGATTGACTATATGACATTAAAGAGGATCATTGCATTAATGACGTTTATATGCATCCCATGATGGGAATGGACAATCAATATTACCTTAAAAAAATTACTACTTTAGAAAGGTTCTATTGTATATATGTACACTATAGTGTTTTTGTTGGAAATTATCGTGGTCCACATTTAGTTTATAAAATGTGGATGTTTAGAAGTAGTTTGATCTAAACTATTTTGAAATAAACAATATAACTTCATGTTTATCCATGTCATGTGTGCTTAGACACTACTAGAGAATGACACGTAAGATCAAATGAGTTTCATTTACTTTTTGGATTAACCCCTAATAAAAGTCCTAAGAGTCTTTGTGGGGGACTCTTTGAAGGTTTGAATGAGTATCTATGATCTTAATTTTTGGCAAAATTTTTTAATTCTTTTTTTCAAGATAAAAATATTGATTAGCTTTGTTGAAATATAATATTTTTATTTCAATTGGTGCTCAAGAAAAAAAAGTTATGCCACAATAAGATCAAAATAGGTAAGGGCGGGCAACAAAAAAAACTCACAAAAATTTGAAATAATTTTTTTAAATTTAATTTTCAGAGAAAATATTTTTGTCTACATGGAAAACTTTTAACCCATTCTATTTGGACTAGTGATGAAAAATTTATGGAGAATCTTGTTTTTTGGACAATCATAGCATCTTCTTCAAAAATAAACTCACATGATTCATTTTTGAACTCAATTATCACAATTTTTTAGTTTACTTTTTACAACAATCTTGTTGTTGGAATTAACATGTTTCATTTCCATCTTAGAGCTATCAACAATTTAGTTTTTCCTTCTATGACATACATGTTTTAACTTAACAAAAAATTTAAAGAATGAAAATCACAATGTTTTTCTTTGAATTTTTTTTCCAAACCCTCAACTCAATTTTTCAACGTAAAAATGAAAATTTAATTTACAATACATTGTACAAAAAGTTTAAGTCTACAAAGAGGATTGAAAGCCTTACAATCTAGTCAAGCTAGGAGCAAAAAAGAATCCCTTCCTTCACTTTAAATGTTTATATCTTGTGATTGATTTGTTTTGAGTTTTTGCAATTTCTTCTAGATGTTTTCATACTAGCCTAGTGCAAGATCCGATGGTTAGATTTGCAAAAGAAACAAATGTTTAAAATTTTTGTTGTTTGCAATGAAAATGGTAGTTTTGAGTGTTTTTTGACAAAATAAATGACCTTAGGACTTTAAGTATTAAAGAAGAAGGTCTGTAAAGTGCTCAAGCTCTAAAACGTCCTTTAACGCAAAAGTACATTTTTCTTTTTCATTGCAACAAAAATGTACAAATAGTGTACATTTCCGGAGGTGGACACTTTTAGTAATCACTGTGTTTCAACTTCAAAATTCATAACTAATTTCACAAAACTTCAAAAAATATGAAATGACTTGTGATAGATGCCAATTCCATATGTCTTTCAAGGAAAATTTAACTGAAAAATATTTCAAGAAGTTTAACCTCCCCAAATTAATTTTCAGCTCTTAAATGGACACATTATGAACCTCCTACCTTGGTGCAACTTCAAGTGTATGGTTCAGTGAAAGCTCGATGGTTCTTACTGAAAACTACGCATCATTCCTTCCTTTGCTTGGCATCGAAGCTTTGTTGTATCCATACAATTCCATTTTGACTTCAATTGCGAGGAGGATTGCAGCTCAAGCAAATCAATCAATGAATTCCTCCCCCTGACTTTTCGCAAACTTCATCTAAATAAAATGGTGGATTTCCCAGAAATTTGGAACCGCAAGCAAAAAAAATTGGGGTGAAAAATAACAATATTATTAAAAAGACAATCATTAGTGCCTTAGCAACTGAATCCTTTCTTGAATTTTTGCATAGTTTTGCTTATATTTTTATAAATATATATTATTTTACCTCAATTTCATCATATAGAAAAAGTGTGGTTTTAAAAAAGTCAAGCATTGGTTTGGATGAACAAGAAGTTTTGTAGTCAAAAAGCTCCTAGAACCTCTATGTTTGTTGTTCAAATTCTCGGCATTAGAGTATTAACCTCGAAAGAACCTTTTGTCCCCTCAAGGGACAATTTGGGTCTGGGTAGGTTCGTATGACCTCAATTTTTAGTGAAATTTTTTGAAATTTTTTGAGGATGTGCAATTTTGCGAGAGTTTTGTGGATAATATAATTTTTTATATTTCAATTGGTGCTCGGAAAAAAAAATTATGGCACAATAAGCCAAAAATGGAGGTCGGCAGGCATCACGAAAAAATCACAAAAAGCCAAAATTTATTTTATTTTAATTTTCCTAAAACCATATATTTTTGTCTCCATTTGAATCTAGATTCATTCTATTTGGACTAGTAATGAGAAAATTATGGCCAATCTTAGTTTTTTCAGACAATCTACACATTTTCTCGAAAAAACAACTTATAGGATTCATTTTTTAATACAATGTTTACAACTTTTACCAAAAATTTGTTAGACAAGGTTGTATTTTCTTGTTAGAACAATCTCATTGTTGGGATTATTGTATTTCAATTTCATCCTAGAGCTATTAACGATTTAGTTTTTCCTTCAATCTTGAACTTACTTCTACTTAACAATTGTTTAATGAATAAAAATTAAGTGTTTTTCTCTTGAATTTTTTTTCCTAGATTCTCAACTCAAGTATTGAATAAAAAAACTTAGAAAATCAAAACTGATAGTATAAAAAATGAAAGTTAAGAAGATTCAAAGCCAAAAAAATCTAGTCAAGCAAGGTGCAAAATTTTTTTTTTTTTTTCCTTTGGATGCAAATATCTTGCAATCTATGTAGTCAAAGTTTTTGAAATTTTTTGCATAAATTCTTATACTATTATAATATAAGATCCTATGGTTAGATATGCAAAAAAAACAATTTTTGAAGCTTTTTGCTTTTTGCAATAGAAGTGGCGGTTTTGAAATTAGAAAAAATTGTAGGCCTCAGGAGGGCCACTCTAGAGTGACCAAACCAATCTATTAATCGAAAATAGGTAGCCTGACAAATCTAGGTGCAATGCATTGTCAGCTTGTGTGAATTTTGCGAAGGATGTTGGAAGTCTCTAAACCTCAAATGGATTTTTGGAGATGAAAACTAGTTTGACTCTTCGATTTTTTTGAGTTTAAAGATTTTTGAAATTTTTAATTCTATTATGCCTAAATGGGATTTGAAATTTGACTTTGAACACAATTTTTGAATTTGACAATGAGTGATCTCTCTTCAAAATATCCCATACCCTTTTAGGATTCACCATGAACATTTGATTTTTCTATAAAATCAACCACTTCATCCTTCATTTTCACCAATCGACAATGAACTGTGACTATCACATTGCCATTCAAAATACTATTGATGGTAGATGTCAATGGACTAATTTCAACATTTGTTTCTTTTTCTGAAATTTGGTTAGAGTACAAGGTGTGCAATAATCACAGTTAAGGTGCTTTACAATACCTTGATTCTGATTATTTAATACCTTTTACTTGGATCTTGAACCATTGACAGTCATCCAATGTCATGGCCCAAAGTGAGCGCCTATAGGGAAAAAATAATCCTTAAGCAAATTTGAATGTTATCGTAGGATCCTTTCAGTTGCTCTGGAGCGACCCTCTGGAGGTTTGAGATTTTTTGTAATGATATGTTTTGATGGAGAAAAGGCCTCAGTCCTTAAGGGGTTAAGGGGTTAGATATTCAACTCTTGACTTATCACATGTTAGATAAGCAATTTGGTTGTTCACATTAATGAAATACCTTGTCAAAATATAATTGTCTTCATTTAGTTTTGGTGTTTCTTATCACGTTGGAGGTTAGGAAAAAAAATTGTTCACAAACTATAGGAAATATTAAGGCTAATGAACTAGTCTATTACCACCAGAGTTTCAATTCTGCCCTCATCGCCTTGTGTATGTAATTTCATTATTATGGATACATGAGGGCATTGATGAGATGAGAGTAATAATACTTTGATTCACCTTAAAAGCATACAAGATCAAGGCATTACAAGTTGTGTACTAAGCTTGAAAAGAGGTTGTCTTTTGTGGGTACACTCTTTGCAAGTGCATTAGAGTCTGTAAAAGTTATAAATGGCCATGGAAATAGGCAATACATGCCTACACAATACATAAGGCAATATATGCTTAGTGCACCCACAAAATAATTGCAAACCCCACTAATAAGGTCAACTTGAGTGAAGGCCACACTTGCCACTTAGAACAAAGTCTGCTCTCTATATTTTCTCACCAAGTTCCTTACTCCAACTTCTTATTAAGACCAAATAAATCAAGAGGAATGAAATATGAAATTTTCTTCACACTAGCCTCACAAAAGAGGTGGGACATCCTTTTTTTCTCCTAATATGTATGTATGTGGAAGAAACAATTGTAGAACATCTACCAAAAAGCTTTTTGACCTTGCTTCAAATTTTTTTTCTATACAGTATCTAAATGTTGCGTTTTTTGGTGTGTTAGAACTTCTTTTCATTTGCCAACAAGAAAATATGAAAACCTGACCAATCAAATAATAGGTACTAGATGGGGGATTTCATTAAAATTGCACCATTCCATAATTTTGGTAGTTTTTATGATTCAGATCAGGCGGTCTAAAATGTATTGTTGTCCTAGATGTTTGAAATCTATATTTTTTCTAGATGTTTGAAGTCTACATCAATCTTAGATGGCACTTTTACAATTTAGATTGTGTAGTCAAAAACCTATAATAGTCTTAGATTCCTAAAATCTATATCTATCCTAGATGACACTTCTATAGTTTAGACTAGGTGGTTTGAAAATGGTACAAAAAATACTGCCATTTTAACAAAATTCTCCATCTAGACACAATAACAAAATTAGTGGCGGTTTGAAGGTATCCACCTTAGATGGTAGCTTCATTGCATTTCATCTCAAATTTGGTAGAATAGAAGGATTGAATGTTTTTTCTATACAGATTACATTAAAAAAAGATATCTCAATTTGTTCTACTTGTAAAATTTATTGAAGAAGTTAAATGATCACATATCATATGTGCAAAATTGTTTCACTAACCGTATCATATGCAACATTGCAAAACAATTTGGTGTGATTTTTGAAATTGAACTGAAAGATTTATTTTTCATAGTGACAAAATATACCGAGTTTGAAATAGAATTCATTTGTTTGCTAGGATGTAATGCAAAACAAATGATGTAATATAAATTATGGTAATTTTAAATGAATGTTACTAAGTCAATAGGTGTAACAAACAATCCATTTTTCATAAAAGTGATTCAATAGTTCACCTTCCTTCAAAGTTTTTTATTTTTTTTAATCAATTTCATCAAAATTGCATAAACATTGATGGATCCAACATATATCCTTTACAATGTCTTCAAAGTGTAAGTCATTTACATCAAGAACCCTTCATTTGACCCCTCTCTTAACATATATTTTTGATTGCTTTAGGTGCCAACAAAACATAATTATATGCACGCTAATCTCATTTGAGTTGTCTTCACTTTAAATTAAAATTTTGGTTCCAAGAGTACAATTCCAAGCTGCAAAGTAGGATCAAAAGTAATATTGTACAACTAAGTGCACAAAAACTTTTGACCCCTTCAAGAGAATTGGATTTGCAAGATGGGACCAAAACCTCAATTTAAGGAGACAAGTCAAATAGAATTTGATTGCATCCATAACATCATGTAACAATGTACAAAGGTACTCAAAAATATTGTTGAAGACCCAAGACTTCAATCTCAAAGCAAAGAACCATTCTTTGTACGAGGCAATTTGGATCAAATTTGAAGGCAACTATGTCATTTCGTCTAAGCTGAAGTTGCTCAAGGGCCCAACACTTGTTTAAAAGTCAATCTTTGTTGGTTCATGCCTACATCTTCCTTCGTTTCGCATGGCCCTACAACGGACATCATCGTTGATTTAGGGTTCCTCCCCCATATGACAACCTAAAAAGTCTAAGGTGATCAAGTTTCGAGCTTCCCAACAACTTACTCCTACAAACAAGAACAAAATCTTGCTGAATCACCGTAACAGCACAAAATTCTGAAAAGAAAGAGAAAAAGTGTGCCTTCAATTTGACCTAGTATACTGATACAAGAACATGATTCAATGTACAGTACTGCACATGAGCTAACGCCAAGTTCAAACTGACATCCTGTCCTTCTAAGTACATTTTCTCAACTTCACCCCATTATGCATCCAATGAACGCACCAGCAGCCTCGACCCAAGAACCTTAACATGCACTTGAGTTGTGAAATATCCTGGTGCCGTTTGCTAGGACAGACATGATTCTACCACTACAATTCCAAGTCCCAGTTCTAGACTTCACTTTTTAGCTTCCAGGCTTCCCACTTCTTCGTCTATTTGCAGCACCTCTCAAACTTGCAGGGTGCTAAGGTTGTGGGACAGCGTTGGTCAACACCCGGGGCCGTAATCTAGCCCTTGATCAATATAAATGGTTCTGTGCAATACAGTTTTCTAAGAAACATACAAGCTCTTGCGCAACAGCTGCTGAAGAATGTAGTAGTAGCCTTAGTAAGTAGACACACCTACCGCAGGCTTCTACTAAATCACCACAGCCTATTCACCCTGAGAACAAAAATCAGATCACTCGTTAAGCTATGACTCCTGCGAAAACATCCTTTCTACTTCTAAACTAGTCAATTAAAATGTAAAAAACAAACATGGTTGAGGTTGAAGGCAAGAAGACCTACCTGCACGAGAAGAAGCTCGGAGCTACTGTCCGACACTGCAACATTTTTCCTTGGCCTGCCCCTTCCTCTTTTCTTGATGACAGAATTCACACCTCTCGGAAGACTTTCACTATTGGAGTCCTGGGTCTGTTTCTTCGTATGCTGCTTCTCTCCCTTTGTACTCTGTTGCTCCTGCGAGACTGAAGGACGTGGGGCATTGTGTGGTAATGAAGACTCGTCTTCAATCTGAGGACTTGATCTCTGAATGGTCTCGTCAACTGGTTTCCTGTGGGGTCGCCGTCCACGTCTAGACACATTTTTGCCTTTCAATATTTCAACAGCCTTCTCTACAGATAAATTTTCCACTTTAACTCCCTGCAAGAAACATAAGGATCCCCTGAGCCCCTTAATGCCGTACAAGACACAAATGTCCCGATACCACTGCTTTCATACGGTAGGAAGCTCCTTGGGTATGGTCACACTCTAAGAATGAGTTGGCTTTCTAATAGTGCAATTTACGGCACCAATAGATGGCCTCTCGAACTATGAAAGATCCAAAAACTCAAGTATGTCCATTATTTATCTTTGTTCATAAAATTATTTTTCTGTATTAAGAAAGTTTTTAAGACTTTGTAAGCAATAAATATTATGCAATCTACATTTTTGGAAATTTTAAAACCAAATACCTCTAAATTGATTTGATAAAGATATATGAAGATATCTCTGAGTTGAATAATTTCTTGTCAACATCACGCTTAACTTCATTTCGAATATAAACTAAAGCAAAGGTGCGGAAGTCATATAGCACATCTAATTTGTTGTTGTGAACCTTGTCGACATTCACGAGTTAATCTTCGAACAGTCTGGTAAAAGAGATGAACTCTATTTGATAATTATTTTACCGTAGAGCACAGAAGACCTCAGTATTGAAGACTAATTTGTATGAGATCTCACCTGGGGAACATTTGCACTAATTGCCCGGTGTCGCAGAAAGAAACCAAACTTTCCAATGCTAATGGAAATGGGAGTCCCTTCTACAGGATGCATCCCCTGTCAAACAGTCATTCAGGAAACGAAAAATAAAAATCTGCAAGGGATCAATACCACAAGCCCAGTAGTCAGCTTGATGAAAATGAACGAACCAGAAAATACTTACCAACTCTCGAGGATAGCTCAATAACTCCAAGGCTTTTGTTATAGTGACTTCCTCAGCTTTGACACCCTAAAAAAATAGAGAACCACTACACAATTAGGAAAACGTAACCCCTAAAGGAACCATCACACATGGGTTGAAAATGACCAGAATTAGTGAATAGTATTGCGTGTGTTAGTCGACAAACAAATAAAATTCAACAAAAAGAAAGTCTCCATATCGCCTACTGAGAACTGCTGGAAGGCATTTGGGCTTCACTGCCTTTAAAGGTTACATACTGTATGTTCATACGCAAACAGCTCTCGGAACATAATTCTTCAAACTCAAAACAACAAACCTTGGGTATCGTTGTTCGAGGCGGTTTCTGATTTTTGGAAGCTTCTCCAAGTTGCACATATGCTCCATACGGCCCCACCCTCATCACCACCTAAGAATATCAGCAACATTCAGCGTCTAATTACATTTCCGCAGACATAGTTTGCTTCCAAGACCCACTGAAATACTCCCAGCAAATGTACCTTCTGTCATAGTCAAACATCATCCTGCACAACTAATTTTCATGTTGCCACAAGCAGGAAGGTGATCCTCAGAAAAATACCTCCAATTGCGTGGTCGGGTCCACACCAAGAACCTTGGCAGGATGTGCTATAGCAGACCATTGTTCAGATGGGGTTTCAGAGTCTTCATCACAACTTAATTCATCTTCCTCTCCAGATATCATATTGGCTTTGAAGCTGTCGTACAGAGATGGGCAAAATAGCAGATATGAGAAAACTAGAGCTTAAAGAAGAAAGGTCATTGCATTTTATACCTAGTAACATTATTACTGGCCAATAGCTTGTCGACCTACACACAAATTTGTAGTGCTTCAGGTGAGACTTTCAATGCTGTATTTTGTTTATGAACTATCAAGAGAAATTGACTACTCGATGCTCAACTGAGTGGGGAGACTTATCATAATGACTGGCAACACTTTAAAGATAACACAGGAAGCCTATAATTGGAAATTAAAAGTTGGAAGAGGCGAATACAGGCAATTAGGGTGACGTGAACATCCAAAAAAGTAGCCAGCTCCAAATCGACTCAGTTTTAGAGACACCTTTCCTTCCTTGCAGCTGACACATCAAATTTTAAGAGGAGGACTACATTAGTCATCAAGACATAGGGCAAAAGAAATGGATGTTCTCCCTTAAAACTATCGCAGAATTAGAACTGAAAACAATGACTCGAAATCATTGCTTAAAACCTTGTCAGCAATCTACGCCAATAAACAGAGTTGACGTCCTCTAGAAGCAACAAAACTCATCAGGAAGTATAACCAGGAATAAATCACCTTGGACAAACTCTGTCCCCAGTCCCTGCACTTGTTGACGGAAAGAGCTGTTTGGCTAGCAACTCTTCGAGCAGCACGGCCACCTTCACATTCAAAATGGAATGGCTAATGAAATCATCTGAGGATATCCAAACCATGCAAACTGGTAGGAAGAGGTGGAGAGTCAAAGCCTTGGGACAACGGGTTGTACCTTACTAATAGGAACTTTCATGGCATCCATAACATCCTCATGAAATTCAGGCCAGAAATTTCTCAGCACCTCCTTCCAGTTTGCATGTCCTGCTGATACTTCATCGAGCTGTCATACAAACAGTTTTAAGCAGATTGATTAAGTCACATCCAACCTCCCGCTCAAGCAGTGAGGCATCAAAAACAAGCTTTCTTACTTGGAGTATCAATTGGAACATTAAAAAATTCTCATATAGCTATCTTGAAATATAGGCATTTTCTAGCACGATCACTAGATAACATGCGCAAGGGTTTTGAAACATCAGGGACAAAACACCATGTCATACCTGCCTCTCCATATTGGCAGTAAGAGCAAAGTCTGTAAACTCTGGAAAATAGTGAATGAGGAATGCGGATACCTGCACAGGAAATTCAAGTAGTAGAAGCATCAAAAACAGAAACGCATATGGGCAGGTCAGCAAACTGTGGGAAAAGTCACCTATGAAAGCAAAGTTATGCAGAACATAATTTAGTATGAAAGGTTTGAGAAAAGAGTTCTCATAACTTACCATGCGTCCTCGCACTTCCGGAAAAATTCGATGTTCATCAATTTTCATATAATTCCTGACCTGGAAAAAAGGGAGGTTTCCTTAGGAAAGAATCCTCTTCTATCATGAGCTGATCTAGAAAAAAATCAGCAAGTGAAACAACTCCCGGAAACAAGTCAACCAAAAAGGTGCAACCGATATTAGGTACTGATACAAAAATTAGATGTAACAACCAGAATCTAGATACTTTCAGTCTCCAAGCCATTTCCAGCTAATGCCTTATTTTAATTCTATAGACCATGGATAGAAATATAATTCTGAATAATTACAAGCAGAGAGGCCACATAACAACCCAATACATTTTAAGGTTAGTCAGAAGATCAAAACCTGCAAAGTACGTAATGAGGGAGCATATGTTGAAGGACGACCAATGCCTAGCTCTTCCAGTTGCTTCACCTGCACATTTCCATGTGAGAAAGAGGTTCTATTCTATCTCCAAGACTGTGATCACAATCACACGAATGCATTTGCAGCAAGTACATGCTGAGCACAATGCACAATTTGTTTACAAGTCAATGTAAAAGTTTAGAACGGAGAAGGCCACAAAATCCAAAGAGGTGACAGAATATCAATAAACATTATTATGAGCATTACTTAAACAGATTGTCAAAGCAACTGCAGAACTTTACATCAAAGTCACAACACACATATAAATTAGGCTCACTTACTAAAGTACCCTCGGAAAAACGGGGTGGAGGCTCTGTGAAGTGCTGACGTGGTCGAAACTCTAATAGTTCTATAAGATCTCCTGGCTTCTCTCCCACAAAACCATTAAATCACTACAACTGCTAATGAAATAATCAACAGACCCAACCATTACGAAAAGAGCTCTGAAAGAAATCACATAAAACCGAACACATCTCACCAGTTCCAATTATTAGAAAATTAAAATAATAGCATCCCTGATTCAGAAACAATTGAATGCCTATACAGGACTTGGCTTTCGTCACCTCAAGTTGATTCAAATCTAGAGTAGATCCGCCCTCGTCTTTATCTTGAAGAATTTCCACAAATTTACCAAGTGCTGCCGTGTCCTGTGTATTGAACCAGCCAAAACCCAAGCACTCAATGTGGTTACCTCAACCAATCTGAGAGAATCAAATAAAACTATGACTGTAAGAGGAGCTAAATTTACGTCATCGTTACAGCTGGAATTTCAATATTTTGATGCCCAAAACTAACAGTTCCGTATCTAAACAGTCCACATCGAGACGGTAGGGATGCACCTTATCAAATTAGGAAAATGGGCAAGAGCTTCAAACCTTATAGGCGTCAAGAAATCCAGGAAAAGACGTAGCGGAGCTACTAGCACGTATCTGCACATCATCATCATCATCCACTACGTATACGGAGACCTGCATGTCACTCCAACCAAAGAATTTACACTTCTAAGTACTACGCATAAAAAAACATTCCCCATAAAGATTATAAAGTCAGCAGCATAAGACATTGTTTATACATCTAACAGTACATGAAAGAAGACCTCAACTACTGCTCTCATATTCTAACTGCTGCCGAGCTTTCAGAATATATCACATGCCCGAAGAGACCCTTAAGCATACAAAACATGATTAAATCACTCATTAATCGACAATAATTGTAAAAGGTGAGGAGCAATGATTTTACATTATAATTTATAGTCAGCAATGATCTTCGGCCACAGCAAGCAAGAAAAGGTTGCCCCATCATTCCTCTCTGATCAATTGCCTAGATTAACTAAAACATCTGATGGACTGAACTCCATTCACTTTAATATTGAGAATCCAAACCTGGCTGGATACAGCAGGCTCCATCTGGCACGCCACAGTGTGAGCCCATATAAGGCTATACAGTTGCAAAGCATCTTCCTCCAAAACATCAGCTACGGATGCTACACCCACAATAGAAGTCCTGTTAATCATTTCCTACGTGCCAGAATTTCAGAGGTATATCTTGCTCACCTAATAAAAACGGAAGTGTATACCCATTGATAAAAGGACCTCGACATATGTGTGCATTTCAGTAGACCTATAAATCGAATTTGGAATTACAGCATTATTAGCTCTCCAACAACACTGGCATCACGAAGTACTTGGTTTCCATGAATTTTTCTCCAAGAATAAAGCATTAAATATACTTGTTCCATCGTAAAGACTCTTACTGATAGGTTACTTTGAACTCTTCAACGCAACCAATGCTTGATGCACTGACCATAGTTTAAAAGCAAAATGTGAACACAAAGAACACGAAATAAAACAAGCATACATGGCAGGCGAAATATATCAGTTGGCCGAATAGCCTCATGAGCTTCTTGGGCATTTCTCAATTTGGACACCAAAACCCTGCTTTCAGCCGGAACATAGTCTTGTCCATATCTGTACCACGCCATTGTAAGCAGAGCCTCAGAATCCCAATACTTCATTCCGTGCATGCCAATCTCAGTAGAAAGAACCCAAGCTCAGTTGGTTTACATTACAAGGGGGATACATTCGATATCAAGCCTAAACAATCAGTAAAACCACCAGCGAGTTCATTTCTAAGTAACATTTACCCTATAAAGGCTAGCCATTGCTTAAAAAAAATATTTGGTGTTAAATACCCCTAAATGAAGAGCCCAGAGAAAATCAAAGAATCTGAAAGGAATGTACAAATGAAAAGAGGTAGGATTTAATGACTCATACCTAGAGCCAACCAGATCCTTTATATTGTCCAATGCCCCTGCAGATATCTAAATTCAAACGCACAATAATTACCAGATAAAATTAAGGCAAAAGGGACTACAAGAACTGCAGGTACATGCTCGGGCAACTCTCAAAAACCCGTTTAAAATCCTCATAATACGTTCATATGTATGGAGAAGTTGCTAAAATATAGCACAACGGACCTGAAAACCATCAGTTCGCATGTACGTAATCAGTCCTGCTTGTTCATCATTATTGAGTTTTACTCCCTCGTATAATTGATGAGCTATCTGCAAACAGGATCAAACTCTCTCAACAAAATAATCCAGAGAATTTGACTATTCGATACCAGTATTCATATTTGCCAAAACCACCAGGGATGAACAAAGTCACCGAGCCCTCACAACACTCATCCAGCTTCGATAATCTGACTCTGAGAATTAAGCGAGCCACAGCCAGCATCTTTCTGACAAAAACTGTGGAACTAAGATGTAACGAAACGATAACCACTTAATGGACTACTACCCTCGGATTTAACCAAAATGATCACGTTTGCTGACAACAAAATGAATTTTCACCCAAAGGTCTCTCAGCAATCACATAAAAGCAGCACAAAAAAATGGTCATAAAACCGATCCAAACTTCGCAGAAACTTACCGACATAGTACGAGTGGCCCCAAATCCTAACTTGGCGGACGCATCCTGTTGTAATGTGGAAGTAATGTAAGGGACTGGAGGCTTGCGACGAATGAGACCCTTTTTCACACTTTCTACACGCAGAATGGCTTCTGAAACTTTTTTGGACGCAGCTTGTGCATCCAAATCATTAGCAATACAGAACTGACCCAGTTTCTCTCCCTTCAAGTGACTCAAGCGAGCAGAAAACGAAAGTCCATCCTCGGCTCCATCCTTTCTTAGTTGAGTTTCAACAGTCCAATATTCTTGGCTCCGAAATGCCTCAATCTCCTGTTCACGGTCACAAATCAAGCGAAGAGCAGCTGACTGCACACGCCCGGCTGACCTGCTACCCGGCAACTTGCGCCACAGAACAGGCGACAGGTTGAAGCCGATCAGATAATCGAGTGCCCGCCGCGCAAGATACGCATCCACCAAGGTCTCACTCACATCTCGGGCGGATTCCATGGCCCTGAGCACTGCTGTCTTCGTGATTTCATGAAACATTATTCGTTTCACTTGGATCTCCTTATTCAAAGCCCCCTCCATCTTCAACATCTCTAAAACGTGCCACGCAATAGCCTCTCCTTCCCTGTCTGGATCGGATGCCAAAACCAAAACCTGCGCTCTAAAAACCCCACAACATACAGAAACACACACAGTGCCAAGTTATAAGCAATTACTTTTGTCTTCAATAAAGGGCCTCTTTTCACTAATTTTTCAGTTCAAAAATGTTCAACACGTGCAGTTCTGAACAAATTGGATTTGAATTCTCACTCAATTGCTTTCACTTTAAACAGAATTTGGAAAGTTGTGTTCCTCACACATTATTTTAGATTGAATTTCAAAGTCTTCTGATGTAGTCCAAGACTAAACCCATGATCCATTGATCACCACTTCAAATGTCGCAATCCTAAAATTCATGCAGTCAGAGCACTGACACATATGATTTAAGAATGAGATGCTACAATTCATTTCCAAAGCCTGACAAGTTTTGGTTTCTGGTTCATTGCACTAGAAATTTGAGGGCTTGTTTTTCTTACTGTATTTTTGCTTGTTTGATTTAGGTGAAAACCCAGCAGAAGGTAGTACGAGAAGAGGATGCAGAGACCAACCGTTTCAGAGCAGCTTTGATAGAATTAATATGAGGACGAGCTGATCCTGGCACCTCCCAGAGCATTTTGAAATCGTCATCCGGTCGCACTGATCCAGCTCTTGAAGCAAGATCCCGAACATGGCCATAGCTTGGCAGTACAGTAAAGCTCGGCCCAAGGCACTTGGCGATAGTCTTCGCCTTGTTGGGCGATTCTACGACCACTACAGATTGCAAACTTTCTCGATCGCTTTCTTTCCCTTTAAGCTTCTTCCAATCATTTGCCTTCTTCTCAATCGGCGGTGGCGCTACACTGGTACACATCCTGGCTCCCGAAAATCTTAAACCCTAAACCCTACCAAACATCAGCACCAAAAATTCACCAGCAACATCCATTCTCTCAATTTCACAACTATCACAACCAATTTTCAAATCAGAATCGAACACTCACACGCTTCTTAAACCCTAAATATTAAAGAAACCTAAAAACTCGACCCCTTTATATAAACGAAATACTGCAACGTCCGCTAACCTGCACGACGAGATTGCGATCGAAATTCCACTAATCTTAAACCCTAAATCCTACCAAACATCAGCATCATAAGTTCACCAGCAACATCCATTCTCTCGATTCCACAACTATCACAACCAATTCTCAAATCACAATCAAACGCTTGCTCTTCTTAAACCCTAATTATTCAAGAAACTTAAAATTCGAGCTCATTATAAAAGAACGAAGTAATGCAATGTCCACTGACCTGCAGGACAAAATTGCGAATGAATTTTCGCTCCAGGAAGACGAAACAGCGGCCTTCGGAATGGAAATTGGTCACGCACTTGGCCCACATTGCACCGGGCACGGCGTAACCGCGAGTGGCAGCCATTTGGGACGACGATACCACCCGCTGGCAGACCACGATCCAGCTCATGAGCACCAGCTCTCTTGCTACTCCTTCACCTCCGTCCCCGTGAAATCTTCTCCTCCATTCCGAAACAGATTCGAAACAGAATCGCTGAATCGTAACGTTCTACGAGGGAGTGACGCATTCCTCTGCGTCGGTTTTGGACCGCGAGATTGTGCGGAGGACGGGAAAGGCGATTCCTTCACTTGCGAGAAATGCAAACTCAGAATCCCTTGCAGTAACGTTGCATTCGGCTTAAACCTGTGAATGGATTAGGAGCGAGTTCGGGTGGTGTGAAAAGGGTCTTGTTCGCGGTCGTGGGGGTCTTGGGGACGGTGTGTAGGTTTTGACCTCTTTTACCTTTGAACACACGAATATTTTTTGGAATTTTGCCAATTTCGGCTTTATCTTTGGTCTCAATATCCTGGGTTTCATCAATTTGGTTGAGAAGGAATTTTATATTTTAAAGATTCAAGGCACTATTTCAGATGAATGAGGAATTCTTTGTCAAAGACAATGTCATGAAGCACTTTGTTAATGATCTACAACATAGACTTGGGAGCATTTAACCCTTAAAGGACGAGACCTATCATCAAATTATTTTATCCAAAATGATCTAATTTTTGAACCAGTAGGTGCATTCTTCATCTCTACATTGATTTCGGAAGTCATCCATCAACCATTTGGGGGCCTCGGCATTTTTCCTTTTAACACTAAATGTGAATGAAAAAATTTATTTTAGAAAAAAAATCATATCGCTTGTCATATAAATTATTCATTTATTGGTAATGATTTCAAAATACAATGAATTTTTGAACAAAAAAAAACAATAACAACTTGCATCAAATACAAAATAAGCTCATAAAATTTGAATGTTTCACTACAATTGTATATTATAATGGAAAGTACTAAAGCATAAATAAATTTTACAGGTCATTTTACAAATAGAAAATCAATAGATTGTGGGAACAAGTTCATTGTTCAAATTGCAATTAAATACTTTATTTTAGGAATTTTTGAAATTTTCAAACTAGATTAGAAACTCAATTTAATCAACTACTCATTTCATTAGATGAGACCAAATTCAAAAAAATCATCTTCATAGATAAAATCTAGATCTAGAGTAGGGAGCCCAAGTACCAAAATGTCCCAAAAAAAAACTTTTGAAATCCTCTTACTTTCCATCTCTTTTTGTAGAATAAAAAGTAATATCTCAACAATGGAATTTTCACCACGAGGGGTGCTATTATGTGAGCATAGGAGTGTGAGCCCATGAGCCTACAATACTAAACACATGTATTATAGGTGTATATACTATAGAAACCGTCTATGATTATAGAATATATATATATATATATATATATATATATATATATATATATATATATATATATGTTATAAATACCCATATTATAGGTGTTTATGATACATACATCTTCTATAGAGTGGGGAATCTATATTATAAGTACATATATTGTAAGCTCAATGCTTACAAGCTTGCATTCTTGGACTCACATACTAGCCCCGTTGTTTCCACCACCATCTTCTATAAATAAACTCAATTTTTTTTAAAATTATATCATGGATGATAAATTGCAATTATTCATTTTTTAATGTTCATTTGAAATCATTTGTAGTTCACTTTTAGGAAGCTCCAATGATCTTAAAAGGTTAATATCAAATTCTCTAATATCGTTTCTTTCATTCAATTGCCAATTACTATTATAGAAAATAAACATACCGAATAATCAATAGTTCATTTTAATACTTCGATACTTTGTGGCAAAAATTGCTTCCACATATAATAAGGATAAATTTGAAAAATATGAAAAGACTATACTATCCTTGACTCATTCAACGTACAATGCTTTTTATATGTAATACTACTAGTATATTGTCACAATGCTATAGAATTTCATAATAATCATATATAAGTGGCATGCCTAGGTCACGACCTCTTAGTATAAATTACTTATGTGTAGTCTGAATTGTTCATCTAAAGTAGCATATGTGAAATGATATTTGTCAATTAACCTTTAAAAGACAAACCCAACCCAAGGGCTTGGATTTCAAAAAATCTTCATGAAAACCTCTCTAACACTCAACTATAAGTAAACATTTTGGTATCATTTTCTTTGTTTTTAGGAGATGCATCTATCAATCTAAATCTTGGATTTTGAAGTACAATTTGAACTCATAGTTTTCGCATTGGAAAGTTTCAAAAAACAACTAATAGTAGCTTTGAGGTTGTCCATGGTCTTGAGAAGGGTGGAAGTTCATCATTGATTGGTCATTCATCATTAAACAAACTACATGATGTCTACATATGAATGATTATGAAGTCCAAATTTGGGTAACCCTCTGAAGAGCTCAAATATCCTTTAAAGGTTAAAACGGGCACATGTCAACAATAGAGAAGCAAAGTTTTATATGTGCATTATTTAGGAATGTATTGGCATAAATGGCTTGTCACTTATACAATGCCAATAAACCAATAAATAGGGATAAAATTAAACAATTATAGATCCTAAATTGCATTTGGAAATTAAACAAAGATGATGATTTTCTTCTCCATCATTGGAATCAAACCCCACATCTCACATAATTGATCAAAATGAAGATAAAAGGTCCTTATTGACCAATGACCCCCCCAAGGACCAAGGAGTAGTCTAGATTTCTAAAATTGTGAAAATGTATTATAAAATGCAA
This sequence comes from Antitrichia curtipendula, assembly GCA_951230915.1. Classification (NCBI taxonomy): domain Eukaryota; kingdom Viridiplantae; phylum Streptophyta; class Bryopsida; order Hypnales; family Leucodontaceae; genus Antitrichia; species Antitrichia curtipendula. Next base: position 6,597,407 of record OX579633.1, on the reverse strand, counting down.
CTTAGAAGAAAAATTTAATAATGACTATTAAACAATAGTTGCAAAATATGATCCATAGATCATATCTATATAGCTAAACTAATTAATACACAACCAATATTTTTCAATAGTCTTTAAAATCCAAAATCCAAAATCCAAAATCCTTTTCATATCAATTATAGATTGAATATTTGTGATTTTCACATTAATTTTTTTCAATAATATTTGAAATCCAAAATCCAAAACTCCTTCCAATATTAATTGTAGATTGAATATTTGTGATTTTCACAAGTTTTTTTTTCTCTAAGTTTAAAATGTTAAATTGCAATTGTAGTAAATTTGAAGATGTTTAATTATTTATTTTATTCGAGTCATTTTTGAAGGATCAAACTAAAAAACTTATTTTTTGAGGTTACACCTACTAATACCCTTTGAATTCTAGAGTATTTGCAAAGAAAAATCTTTAGAATTTATATCACAAAAATGTTAAAGAACTAACACAAGAATCTTCAAAAAAAAATAATGGATGAAAAAATGCGTTTCAAGTGCTTCAGATGTATTTCTGTTCATTTGTTGTTCAAAATTTGAATGCCCAATCCTTTAGAAATTGAGGATCAACTCTAAGGCTACGTATCATTACATTCTTGCTTTTCAATCATACTACCTTGTTACCTCTACTTCAAGTGATGTATTAGTATCTACTAGTGTGTCTTGTGTCATTGCCACACCCAAAACAAAAATAGAAGTAAATTTTTCTAATTTTTTACTCATAAAAACTTTAAAATTCCATAACTTTTGCACTGTAGGTCCAAACATTGTGAAACAAAGCCTATGCATCCCTCCTCACTGAGAGCTTTCCGATGGTACAAAGAACGTGACCGAAGAACGCACAATCTAGAAAATCTCAATGTAACAAAATAAAACAAAACAAAACAACCTAATTTAATGAATGGACTAGAGTGCCTTGTGCCATTGCCACAACCAGAATAAAAGTAAAAATAATTTTTTGATTTTTTAAATTCATAATAAAAACTTCAAATTATAACTTTCACACCATAGCTCTTATGTTCTGTTTATTTTAACCCCTAAATGCCCGAGGCACCCAAATCTGGTGTTTGCAAAACTTTGAAGTTAAATAAAACCTAATCAAGTTGCTATTTTAGTAGTTTATATTTTTGGAAAGTTCTTCTTGAAGTCTAATTTTAGCATTAAAAATCCGATCTTGAAAATAAATGATAGTGATTTTTCTATTCAAGATTTTGTGTAAGGGTATCCATTGCAATCTTGACTTCCCATAGTGTTGAGAGCTCTTGAAAATGAGTCTCAAATACACTAGATCTTGGAGAAAAAATCACATTCAAAATTCATTTAAAAAAGTTATAGAGTAGATTTTAAGAAGCCATAAATTGATTGGGGTTATACATGTTAGGCCCTTTAACATCATATGTTTTTGGTCACCAACTTTTTAAGTTTCACTTGTGAAAAGAGGATTGAAAGATTTATGTAGTTTTAACACCCTCATGGTCAAACATTATAATCTTTCACTCCATAAGTGATATTGTTGTGTTTTCTTTTCCTATGAGATCTCTAACATGTCTAGTTTGAATTGGTACGGTTACAGTTCAAAAAAAATTGATACAACTTATCAAAATGTTGGCATTTTGTTCAATTTAGAGCAAATTCCAAGCAGCTCAAAACAGGCCTTGGGCATTTAGGGGTTAAATACTAAGATTAATTTTTTAAAGTATGGCTACTTGTGAAATAAAGAAAGTTAATGGAAACCACTTAGATACCGTCTGGAAAAAGAAATTTAATGCCAGTGGCCCACCTCCTCATAAATGAGATTACCAAGCAAGCATTGCATGGGCTGAAAATAATGGACTTTTAGTAGTCTGACACCAACAGACCGAATAATCAGGGAGGAGTACAGTAAGGCACGCTGCAAGAGTGCAAGTGGGGATTCCGCATTAAGGTAGATCTCCCATCCATCTGTCCATTTGGGGGAAAGTACCTCAGTGAAAGAGTGAGCAAGATGACCATTTTAACAATTCTGATAAAAAAAACGAATATGGAGTACAAAGTAGATCATTGGAGCTTCAATTTCTTTGCGAAGCTTAAAAATATTTAAAATCAAGGAATTATGAGAAATTCAGGTTTTGGCTTTCAAAATGCTTGTGGGGCTTGCAATATCCCTCAAGGTAGGTGGCTCAAAAAGCGACACTATAAAGATTGTTGAACCTTTCTGATGGTTTTCAGATGCCCCAAGATATTTTCCATTATTTTTCACTTGAAGAAAAATTGATGCGGAATCTAACACAAGTGGTTTCATATTTTTTGGAGCACTTATGAATTACTTGTGAATTTTTAAATAATTCTATCATAGACACCTATTTGTGATCATGGGTCTTGCTAAACTCATTCATGTGCAGTTTGAAAAAGAAATGGCTTGACCAAAAACAAACATTGCGACATTCAAAAAATAATACACAAGGTTCCTAAATGGGACCCTTACAAAACTTAAATGGATCCTACACTCTTTTAAAATCTGTAAGAAGGCAATTGGGCCATCAATTCCCCTTTTGAAAAATTAATTGGACATACTCTGGCTTTGAAATGGACTTTTCCTGGCTCTTATTCCATCCATTGACAATCCTTAATTATGCAACTCTATGCACTAAGAGAGGTTGGTAGTCCATTTTAGAACCATTTGGTTTTCATTTCAGAGCTCCCTACAGGACGATCTGAAGAAGAGGGTCGCATTTCAAGCCACCTACCTTAACCCCTAAAGTCCCAAGGCCTTTTTTTCATCAAAATCTACTCAAAACTGCCATCTCTTTTGCAAAGAGCAAAATAAAATTTAAATTATTATTTTTACATATCTTACCAAATGTTCTTGTACTATAGAAGTACAAGAATGTGCAGAATTTTTTTTAGAAACTTTGCCCGCGTAGATTGCAAAATATTTGCATTTAAAGTAAAAAAAAAGTTTTTTTACACCTTGATCAATTAGATTTTTTGGCTTTGAATCTTCTTAACTTCAATTTTTTTGCACTATTGATTTTGATTTTTTGTATTTTTATGTTCAAGAATTGAGTTGAGAATCTAGAGAAAAAAATAATTCAACAAAAAAACACTTAATTTTTACTCATTAAATTAAAAATAAATAAAAGTAGGTTTAAGATTGAAGAGAAAACAAAACCATTAATAGCTCTAAGATGGAATTGAAATACAATAACCCCAATGGTGAGATTGATCTAGCAAGCAAATTTAACCATGACTAACATTTTTTTTTAAATTATAAAAATTATATTAAAAAATGGATTCTATAAGTTATTATTTCAAGAAGATGCTTAGATTGCCTGCAAAAAAAGATTGTTTATAACTTTCTCATCTCTAGTCCAAATAGAATGGATCAAAACTTCAAATGTAGACAAAAATATATTCTTTGAGAAAAAATTTCAAAAATTCAACTTTTGTAAATTTTTTGGGGTTGCCCCTTGAGTTGTTTTTGGTTCACGGTGGCATAACTTTTGTTCCTAGGTACTGATTGAAATAAAAATGATATTCTCCAAAAGTTAATCTGATTTCCTATCTTTTAAAAAAGTTTCAAGAAATCATGTCAAAAATTGAGATCATACGAGCCTATCCAAAATCCCAAGAGCCCCTCCGCAGGGACTACATGACTTTAGGGATTAATCCATAAACAATGCAGAGGACGTTTTCTGGCCGATGAATCTCTTAATGTAGGATACAAGTGCAACTATTCATCTTCCAAATTTTGTATGGAAAGGAAAGTTTTTCTTTAGTGAAAGAGGTGAAGGGCAATTTTTACCCCTAAATTGTCTTTAAATTTTTTGAAATTTTCTCTAACCTAACCCCCCAAAATCCAATTTTTTTATAAATTTTTTTAATACTTTAACATTAGTAATCATGGGTAGTTGCAAGAAACACTTCACGGTTCTTGGCCAAAAAAGCGTTTTGGGGGCATAGGACTGGCAATATTATTGATACTACAAATACTACGTCGTCGCCCTACAGCGGCAATCTCTACTGTCGATTTCGAATTTCAATCAGATTGCAATTTCGACAAGTGGTAGATACAATAGTAAGTGCATTAAAGTGGGGTGGCGTACAAGAATGAAGTCCCGCTACGGAGCACTTACGAGTAGATAGTAGTATTGTGGACTATTGTGGACTATTGTGGGGTACTACTAAAGGCACTATTGTCTGAAAATGCCAAAAAATAGTAGAAAAAGGGTCTGTGTCCCTTTTCGTTTTTAAAAAATGGAAAAAAAATTCAGAAAATTACCCCCAAAAAAGCCATTTTTATTGACAACGAAAGCTTCTCGTTGCACCAAAAATTTCCTTCTCTAGGACTTTTGCATAAAGGATGGTCACATTGAATCCTTGTGAGCAACTCTAGTATTTTTTTTTCACAAAATCTCCTCGTCAACCCTTGTAAGGACCCTAAACCTCCCTCATGTCTAATTTGTGGCTTCAAATTTGCATTTTTGGATTGAAAATAGGACTACCCCCCCCCCCCCCCCCCCCAAAATGCCCGAGGCAGACACCCAATCGAGGGTAGCTTCAAAATAATAAACTAATTTTAAAAAATTACAAAAACTACAAAATGTTTGAAACTTTTGTAACTACCTTCACTCTAAATGTCGCGCCAACCAGACAAAGTATGCAAAAGTTATGAGCCAAAAAGCACCCATCCAAGGACAAGGGGACAAGAATAGGACAAGTGTTTCTTGCAACTACCGTCATATTAATTCAAACAAGACATGTAATGGATCAAATAAAAAAGAAAATACAAAATATCACTAAAAGATTATAATGCTTGATGAAAAAGGTGTTAAAAGTGTGAGAGTGATTTGAAGTCTTTTAATTTTCTTTCTACATGTAAAATCTGAAATTGAAGTCATAAAAAAATGTGAGGTTAACTCATTAAGAACCACGGTCAATTGGAGAGGTGGATAAGACATTTTTTGGTCTTATGCTAAACATGGAAAAAAATACCAAATCGTGATGCATTCTGGAGATCTAAATGTACTGATGAAATTGGCATGAATGCTTGGAGCTCTACAATAAATGCATGGCAAATTCTATGTCGATTTATGTATTGATTTCCAAAAAATTTAACCAATATTTTGTTTGTTTTTTCAACCCAAAATTGCATGCTAGCACAAATTGTGTGCATCCTTGTCCCAAAGCATTGGTTTCCAATGCCCCACACCTGTCCCCTTTCATCCATATCCAAATTCATTCTATAACTCTAGCTACCAATGAAAAATTGTCAAATTCAACCAGAAAGTGGTTGACCGGTCTTTAATGGGTTACAAAAAAATAACATGTATAAGGGTCCCTGCCCACCTGAGCAAGTTAACATGCGAGTAGTTAGGTCTACAGTCGAAGGTTTTGATAAAGCCAGATCATGTTCACATTGTACATTCAAGAACTGGATATAATGACGTCCGATGAACTCGAGAACAATTGTTAGGGTTTTGTATTGCAGCGTTAGAATAAGCTGCCTTCTCACCAGGGTTGATTTTAAGAAACTCCATTCCGTATCACCACTGAGGATTAAATTGTCTTCACACCAGAGAATCGGTGGTAACTATTGCTCTCGTTCTTGCGCGCATAACACTAGATTGATTTTTGAAACTCTTCCCGCACTAAAGCGACCGGAGGATTCTTGTGCTGAAATTTTCGAAATTCTTCTTGCGCCACTTCTAAATTGATTTTTGGGCAGCATATTCAAATTGAGCGCCAATTTCTTAGGTATATGCTGTAATGTTTTTGGTGTAGAGAAGGTGGCGCTGCTGCCGTTGCAAAGCTTGCAAGCTTCCGTGGTTTCTGAAGCCTACAAAGAGCCAAGGGTTTAGGTCTTGCTCGTTTTGGGCTACGATTTGGGTTAGCTCCTGTCTGAGAATCATTTCCACAATGATCACAAAGCCAGAGGAAATTGTGTGCTTCTTGACGGCCTTGATTTTACTACTGCAAAACGTTCACAATAGTATGGAAACACCGCAGCAAGACAGAGGGGAAGATCCGATGGAGATTGCACCACCGTTTCATCAAGTTCACAACACTCTCCAACAGATGGATCGCATTGTCTCGTCTATTCTCCATGACTTTCGCATCTGCAATGCAGAATTACTATTGGATGAGGAAGTGGGATTTTGGATTAAGCCAAGGTCTACGGCTTGGTTCTCTATCTTTCTATGCACTGAGTACGATGACCTAAGATGGATCGCAAATTTTAGAATGACGAAGGAGTCCCTGTTTCGATTAGCAAGTATCTTGGAACCACATATTCGAAAGCAGGATACGAAGTACCGGAAAGCCATTCCTATTAGGGTTCAGACAGCAGCAACAATCTACAAGCTTGTACAGGGTGCCTCGTTGTTGGTGGTTTCAGAGTTCTTTGCAATCGGGGAGTCTACTGTTTCAACGGTATTGCGGCAGGTTGTTAATGCAATCAACGTGGTTTTCAAGAACAAGATTCAATGGCCAGATCGAGAGCAAGCTCTCATAAACATGGAGGAGTTTAAGCAGTACTGTGACTTACCGGCAGTGCTTGGAGCCATTGATGGGACGCATTTTAGCATTGCAAAACCAGCATGCTTTGTTGAAGACTTTTATTACTTCAAAACCAATGGCTATAGTTTGGTTTGTCAAGCAGTTGTGAATAAGAGAAAACAATTTCTTGATGTTTTTGTTGGGTTGTTTGGCAGCTTGAATGACGTGAGGGTTCTTAGGAGGTCTGGTTTGTATAACCAAAGAGCTAGAAATGGCAACTTAATAGTAGGTCTCCCAGTTTCAGATGAGGGATTTCCACCTTACCTTTTGGGAGATAAGGGGTATCTTTTGCTGCAGTACATCATGACTCCTCATCGAGAGGGTAGATTAACTGTTTTGGAGCAACTCTACAACCGCAAGCACAAGCGTGGAAGGAGTGTAGTAGAGCACACATTTGGGGTTTTGAAGCAAACATTCCGTGAGCTGATGAAGAAATCTGAACTTCATGTTACATTCTTGCCAGATGTTGTAATGGCATGTTGTTATTTGCACAACATTCTTCTTGGACAGGATCCTCAGGAGGTAGAGAGGCTTATGGAGCTCTTGCAGGTGGAAGGCTTGGCAAATGGTGATGAAGCTGATCAAGAAGATATTGCTCAAGTACAAGAAGAGAATATCCAACAACTTCCACAAGCAAGACACATGCGAGAAGCACTCGGAGGATATCTTGGCAGACAACGCAATTTACTTTGACTTCAATATGTCTCGGTACTGCAGATTTGCTGTCAATGCGAGCTGCTCGAGCATTCCAGTCCTTGTAGTGCATTAGGGGACATGTACCGGTGGTGTCGAAACTCTGTCAGTAGGTCATGGATATCTAGAGTTACTATTAATGGTAGCTGCTTGGAGCATTCCGTCGAGTACGCGCATTAAGAGATATGTACCGGTGGTGTACGTAGGAACTCAGTGGACCATGCATATCTTGAAGTCTTGACTGCGTTTTTGCAATAAATATTCTTTTGAATGACTATGCTGTGAAAGACTCCTTTCTTATGGCCGCCGACGTCTTATGGCCGCCGACGTCCCATCGGTGTCGAGTAGAGAGGCCTTGTCTTGGGAAAGCGCCGGGCTTCTGACTGCAAGTAGACTTGGCCAGGAAGTAAAGGGGCCCGTGATTCAACAAAAATGTGTGCGCATGCTCATAAAATCTTCATAATGCACCATAAACTCCCAATATAATATCACATGCTTGTAGAAAATAGTTGGAGTTGCTCATAAACCAAATAGTTTCTTTCTAGGGAGATCCCGTCACTAAAATGAATGCCACAGCCGCTCCAAAACTCCAAATTGAAAATGAAACATCTCTCTAGAAAGTTAACAACAATACCTACAAACCCTCCAAAATTCAACTTAAACTATCATACTGTCCGACTTTTATAGTCGGTCAAAGTTTGCTCTCTTCAACTCCAAGGCAGCTCACTACTACTCCTCTCCCAAGACCATAACTCTCACATATGAACTCCAAATTGATTGTGTGATGTCTCTATAGAAATATAACACAATAATCTACACAAATATTAAGTTTCAACTCAAATTAAGATACTGTCCGACTTTTATAGTCGTTCAAAGTTCACTCTCTCCATTTCAAAGGCCGCTCACCACTACTCTTCTTCCAAACCCATAACTTTCACATAAAAATTTCAAACTGATCGTGTGATGTTTCTATAGAAAGCTAACATACTAATCTACACACATACCAAATTTCAACACAAAATAAGATATTGTCCGACTTTTACAACCGTTCTAAGTTCTCTTTCTTCAAATCAACTTGAGCCTCTCACTACTTCGCTTCTAACCCTATAACTTTTTCATACTACCTCGAAATTAAGAGAATGATAGCTCTTTAGAAATCTAACATCTATATACACACTCTCATAAAATTTCAAAGCAAAAAAACTTCTCACCCAAAAGCTATGAGCCCTCGAAAGTTCTGTTTTTTCGCTCCATGGCAATTATCCCTCTTTCACTCCATCAAGCATAACTTCCACACAAAAACTCCAAATTGAGCGAGTGATAGGTTTTTGGAAACCTCAAAACAAGATAAACAAGCTCTCAAAATTTCATTACAAAAAAACTCCTATACAATTTGTCATCACTCTTCAAAGTTTCGGTTTTCCTAAAGCCAACTAAGAGGAGGAAGAAGAAGGCCCTCCACCTTATCTTTCACCTCACCCCCCATCCCCTCCACCTAAGCAAAATGCCACATGCCACATAAGGCCACATGGACCACAATTTGCCCATTGCCCCCCCTTTTTGCCCCATAACTCTATCCTTATCTCCTATGTGGCAACTACATGGCCTTCAAATCTCTTTTAAAATCCAAAAGAAAGATAAAACAATCTTTATCTTTCCGGTTAACAACTTTTAAAATCTACAAACAAAGTTTAAAATGCTTTCAATTAAAGAAATAAAAAAACTAATGCCTAATGGTTGTCTAATAGAGGTAAAAAAGGTAGAATCTTCTCCATGTGGATCTTTAGACTCTCCAAAAAACCCTCTAATTTGACAACATTTAGTTATTTTTACATAGTGTATATGTACACAATGCGACATCGGTGTGATTTGAGTGACAGGGATTTTAATTTCAATTTGTGTAACCCGACAGTCTATAGACTTAAACGATCGTCACGGCAATGACTGCCAGAAGCGAACTTCTTGAAACCTTCATGGAGAGATTTTGCCGATATTTATCAATGTCTGGCAATGCTTGAAGAATCAAGGAGCTGGGATATGATAAACTGTAAGCCGCAATGTGACCTTTGAAAACCTGACTAGGGACACTATGTCTGACTGACATTTCTTTGAGAACCGTGTGTCCTTGCTCAAGTGATCTACATAAAGACATTGCGTCAGCCAATTTCTTGGACATCTGGTCGTGAATACAAAAAGAGAGAGATTTAGTCTACAGTAATGCTCCCTGAAAGGCAGGATGCAATAGAAATTGACGTTGATCGTGGCCAATGCTTGAACTCCATGTGTCTGGCCAGTCTAACGGAGCCAGAAAGTGAGCTGCCCCAAGTGAATCAAATGGCGGGGTTGCCTGGAATCACTCATTCATCATTCATGAGAATGATTGGTGCTTTGGGCATCGCAACGCATGAAGGTATGACTAAAGTCATTGTTACGCTACAGAGGTATGTTCATCTTTGCTCACTTTGAATCAGCAGTAGAGAATCACTTTGAATCAATCAACAGTAGAGAATCAATTTGCTAACTTATTGTAGCAGCCTAGCACTGGGGAAACAGAGAGAGCTAAATCTAATAAAGCATGAATCTAATGAGCTCAATCTAATGAGTGATCGAACACAGTGTAAGTCTACCACAAGCCTACTACGAAGCATCTCAAGAATCTTGAGTTCATTTAGAAGTACCTGCTCCATGAGCAACATCAGCTTGATGATTTTCAACTCCATATGCGTGACTAGAAGCAGAATGGTAGAGGGGGTGAACACATTCATCTTCACTCATCACAGTGTGAGGAGGAGCGCTGTACCGAGATGGATAAAGAGGAGGTCGGTGCAGACTAACACTGAGAACTTGTGTAAGTCCAGTGATCGCTTGAACAAGGGATCCTTGATTAATATGTTTCAAGCGTGCATTTTCTTGAGCAATCATGTCTCGCTCTTTGTTGTAGTTTAGTTGCTCCTGAAAGATGTCCCATTGCAACTTTCGGTCTTGCTCATTCAATTTTTTTATAGTCTTCACTAAATTTACACCAGTGTTTTGCGTAGCCTCTGCAATTTGCTTATGACCAGGAACTGATTTTCGTCGCTGGCCTATGTTCCCAAACTTTTTTGTAAGGTCCACAAATGAAGCTTCTGAGGATGAGAGTCTTATAGGATCCAGATGATTGTTCGCAAGGTGAGCGGGAGAGAGTATTGGGTGATCAGGAGAGGGTGTTGACACAAATCGACCATGAGAGGGAGCTGGAAAATCAAGAGTCGTCGAAGCTTGACAGATTGGAGAATTCTGCACGATAGAAACATCTACGCCACGGTGTCTCCTGGTAGATGCTAGGACTTCCATGTCGTTACTTCCAGAATCTTGCATGTCTTGAGGGCGATGTTTACTTACAGTCGCAGCACGATTGTACACTGCATCTCCAGGTTGGCTAAGATCTCGTAAGTGTGGAGGATTCATGATTGGTTTGACTTGAAACCAATCGTCAATACTGTCATAGTTTTCATGGAAGAAATTTTGGAGGTAGATGAAGAGACACACATTTAAGTGGAGTCAAATTCCAATATGAATTCGTTCCAATGCCTTTCTGATGATCGAAAATCTTCTTGTAATCCACAAGGAGGGTGCCCCATTTCTCTTTGCAAGAACGTTTGGAGCGCTCACACTCTACAAGTTCACCGTAGAGCTCCATGACTTTTGCTGAGATCTCGTTCCATTGCGTTGCCTCTCTACGCATAGGATTTGGGTCATGAACATTGTCCAAGTTCTCAAGAAACTTATCTCTTTTAGCTTGAATCAAGGCTGCTATTTCAATCTGCGTCCAATTGGGTTGACATTCCTTTCTCACACCTTCCTTTCTGACAGATGGTCTTGACGCAGTGGTTTTGCGTTTCCCCGATGATATGGATGAAGTGCGACGTTGGTGAGGGCTTGGAACACCATTTGAGAAGTTTGGGGCATCTAGAAAAAGATTCACAGTAATCCATAGATTCAAGGTAAGATTCAGTTGCAAAGAAGCTTCCTTTGAGATCCTAACAAACTGAATGGAACAAATGATCGCATACAATTGCAGCCAATATGATCACTCCAATAAGTTAATAGTCGTTTGCATCTTTTTCTTTCCTTGCAGGTCCGTCTCTAGAGGTAACTTAGTTGACACAAGCTCTAGGTACAAATAAATTTTGACACAAGCTGAAGGACTCCATGCAAACCTCTCTTCCATGCAAGTTCCTTACTGGCACTCAAACAACGCAAATGCATGTTCCAATTAGATTCTTGTTTAATAGAATTCATACCCTAGTTGAACATGTTTTCTAACTCACTTTGTGTGCTATGATCAGATTTTTGTGAGCAGGTTTGTGAGTCTCCCGTAGCGCCTGATGCCACTGCAGCTTCCATTTTACTGCAAGATTGCGGTAATTGAAAGATCGGTGAGCCAAGAAATTGATAATTGAAAGAATGCGATAATTGAGCCAAGAATGCGATAATTTAAATTGCGCATACCATGCAAATCGATGGAGCTAGAGCGCAATTTGATTGCGAGCAAAGTGAAACAAATGAAACTGATGGAGCGAGTGAAACGAATTTGCAATCTGGCAAGTGAGGTCGATCCAACGAGCGAGGAAGACGTTTCAAACTGGGAAGACGATTCAAAAAGCACAAGGTTACACAAGGCGATTGGAAAAGCGCGGGGCCACACAAAGCAATTGAAAAAGCGCGGGGGCACGGAGGACGATTGGGAAAGCGCGGATTCAGGGTGATATAGCAACCATCGCTCACATGTCTCGAAAATCTTAACATTTCGTAGATTTAAGAATTTCCACAATAAATGAAGTTATATGAATTGCTACATAGGAACGGAATGATAAGTGACTGTAACAAATCATTTTAACAACTATCCAACCTTGCCACGTAGGCTCGGGTTGGGTTTGGCAACAAACACCGATGCATGTGTGAAGGCCGAGTTTGCAAACAAGTGCTAATTTGTGCGTATCATCTCTATATAGCACAGGTGGAAAGGGACCCTAACTATAATTGATTTGTGGATTCTCAAACTGATTTACTCTACAATTTTTAAAATAAATTTTCAATGTGATTCCATGCCCCTCCAAGATTCAGTGTATTTGAGGCTCATCTTTAAGATCTTCTAATACTTTAAATTTAAGATATGCAATGGACATCCTTGCATAAAATCTTTAATATAAACATTATAAACATTTTTTTTCCAAACTTCAGTTTGAGATGCTTCGAAATTACTTTCAAGAGTATTCAACTAAAAAATGAAACACGCCAAATATCACTTTAATAAAAAAATCCATTTACCTTCAAAGTTAAGTCAACACAAAAATATGATGCCTTGGACATTTAGGGGTTAAATTATGTAAAAATAATAAACTTACAATTTGATTTTGATTTTGAAACAACTGAGTTTGTTGCAGTTGAAGAAGTAAATATAATTCATGAATCAAGGGCTTCAAAAGAAAACTAAAAGCTATGACTTCTTTTGAGATGGCATTGGATTTTCATCAATTAACTTCTAAAGAACCAGCATGCATTTTGGGGTTGAATATAAGTTTTGGGTAGATTCCTGTGACTGGAAGTTTGTATATTTGGGAAAAATTTTAATAGAAGGTGGAGATAGGGAATATATTTCATATGCACTAAATTTCATGACATTTGAAAATGTGAGTCAAAAGTTATGGCCTAATATGTTACTTTTTTTTATAAATGGACAATCCGAGCAAATAAAAATCACTTTTTTCAAAAACAAAAACTTGAAATTGACTTTTTTAGAGTTCTATATATGTGGAATGCTTTGAATCATTCCATTTTGACCAACGTGTCAAAAGTTATGAGGAGTTTTAGTGTGTAGGTAGTTATGAAAACAACTCTAAAATAAACTTTGAAATCCTTTATCTTATTCAATTTTCAATATTTTTTGAAAAAAATAAAACCATAGGATGTAGATTGGTTATTACAACATTGCAACCATTGGAATTGGCATATTTCAATTCTTTAACCAAATTCTTAACAATTTTGTTTTTTGAATCATTCTCTACTTCTTTCTACTTACTATTTTTTTCTATGTAATGTACAATTTTAAATGATGTGAAATTTTTAAGCATGTAGACAACTTGTAAGGAAAAAAGTGATCTTGTGAAGTGAACCATTTTGGACATTTTTTCATAGAAAAGTGAGCTTGTGAAGTGCAGTTGCCCTGTTTTTTGCAGGGCCCAAAAATGATTTCAATGAATTTGAATGCTTATATCTTGCAATCCACGAGGTGGAAATTTCTGAAATTTTTACCACATGTTCTCAAGTCAGCATACTACAATATCTTATGTTTAAATGTGTCAAAAAAATTATTTTTTCAAATTTTTTGTACTTGTACTAATAATGTCAATTTTGGAGTGTTTTAGGTGAAAATATAGTCAAGGAACTTAAGGGGTTAAGTTAATCCCTACCACATGTTTGGTATGCAAATTAATCTTATTACTTGAGTTTATTGCAATAGTTTTGTAAGACTCTCTCACACTAGTTGCACAATCTTTTTATAATTGTGGTCTAATTTGTGTGAACATAGAAAATAACTAAGATGAAAGTAGATGGAAGTGACGGTATGAAAGTTGCATCTAATGACACTATTTGAGATACAATTCAATGTATGTGAGACACTATATGTAGATCACATTATATTGATATTGCATAAACTGTTGTGAATTTGTAAATGGTTTCAATTGAAGCCCAAAAGCAAAAGTTATGGCACAAGAAGTCCTTTTTTTAGTTTGGTGGGTTGAAAAAAAAGCTTCAAGGAATTTTTATTTTTTACTTTTTATTTTTTTGGTAGAGATCATAATTTTATGTACATGGGAAGTTTTGATTTATTCCATTTAGATTTGTTATTAGAAAGTTATAGACAATCCTGTTTTTTAGACAATTAGAGCATCTTTTTGAAAAAATAATTTATAGGTTTCATTTCTAACCTCAATTTCTACAATTTTTCAAAAAGAAAGTTTTACAAGGTTAAGATCTTATGCTAGAACAATCTCACTATTGCAATTAGTGTATTTCAAATTTCATCTTAGAGCTATTACAATTTAGATTTTCCTTCATTGTTGAACCTATTTTTACTTAATAAATTTTTAATGAGTGAAAACTACGTGTGTGTTTTTTGAATTTTTTTCTAGACTCTCAACTCAATTTTTTTCATATAAAATTAGAAATTCAAAATCAGTAGAGCAAAAATTATAAATTACGAAGGTTCAAAGCCAAAAAATGTAGTTGAGCAAGGTGCAAAAAAACTTGTTTCCTTTACTTCAAACGCAATTATCATGCAATCTACACATTCAAAGTTTGTGAAATTTCTTCCACACATTCTTCCACTAGTTTAGTACAAGATTCTACTGTTAGATATGCAAAAAAAACATTAAATTTTGGTTTTGCTCTTTGCTATAGAAATGATAGTTTTGAGTGTTTTTAAATGGAAAAGAGGCCTTGGAACTTTAGGGGTTAAAATATCAATACTCAACATTTGAACATCACAAATGCATACACAACAACAAATCCTACACCTTGAAATACAAAAGTAAATTCTTCACTCCAATAGAGCTGTGCTCTAAAAGCAAACATGACACATTAGTACATTTTGCTTTCTTCAATGTACCGACACTATATATTTTAGGATGTGGTCACTTCCAGTGCCCACTACGTTTCAACTTCAATGCTTCATAACTAATTCCACAAAGGTCCCAAAAATATGAAACAACCTAGTTAGATGCCAATTCAATTCTATTTTCCATCATTATATACCAAATTGCTTGAAATTGTTTTAAGGAGTTTAGCTTCCCCGGAAAGGCAATCAACTCTGAAATGGTCATTTTAAGAGTAGACTACCTTAAAAACACCCATTCTTATCACGTCACACCACCTTGTGGCTGGTTGGTATTTTGCCTTTGAAATCAAATTTTGTTTCATTTCTTTAAAAAAACAAAAACAAAAAACCCATTCGTGCACTACACATAATATCCAATATATAGTGAAAAGACTGTCTTCTTTTGGACGGAATGGTGAAAAATATTCCACCCATT
The DNA here is from genome assembly GCA_951230915.1 of Antitrichia curtipendula. Lineage (NCBI taxonomy): Eukaryota > Viridiplantae > Streptophyta > Bryopsida > Hypnales > Leucodontaceae > Antitrichia > Antitrichia curtipendula. The sequence continues at coordinate 6,582,075 of OX579633.1, read as the reverse complement.
TCATCCCATGGATGATATGGTATGAAATATTCCACACCCACATTAGTAGCTAAAAGTCTTCCCCGCCAAGTCATCTACGTTGGTTGGTTGGTATTTTGCCTTCGGAATGAGATTCCATTTCATTTCTTTGGGGAAAAAAAACACCCAAATCCCACCCATTCATGCACTATAGATAACATTGGAAAGGATTGTCTTCTTTTGGACATAATTGTGAAGAATAATCCACTCATTTCATCCCATGGCATAACATTGCTTATCGTTGTGATTCCTTCTCTTCTAGAGGAGGGATAATGCCTCCTTGGATTCCAGGGAGGTAATTAACCCTGTAACGTCAGGACAGCCATTTTGTGGCTTTTGGATGATTGTGTAGTCATCTGTACATTGCTTGGAAACTTTTTTTCATCCATTTCATTTTTGTTCATCCTCCATGGTGGATTACAAAGAGTGTATAGTTGAATTTGTAGTCATGCAAGTGTCTATCTTCACATAAATGAGAAGTTATTCAAAAAAACGGATCACAAAATATGCTATTTTAGTGTATTTTAGGAAGTTGTTGTTCCTTGCTCTAAATCTGAAATTTCTCTACAAAAATGATATTTTTTGAGTTTGAGCCCAACTAACAAAATGAAGGTAATTTAATCTAGTTTCTTCTCCAATTTGAATTTAAAAAAATTCTTAATATTGCATATTTTATTGCAATTTGAACTTTGGGTGTATTTTCAATGTCTATTATTTTATAATTATAGAATGAGACGGAAATTGAGTTTACACCATGATGTTTGCCATTGTAATATACACACATGGTGAAGTTTTCATTTTTTTTGAAATAATTTTCTATTTGATGTGATTTTTCTTCTCTTTTTCTTCAAAAATTCTCAAAAAAATCAATTTTCCATAAAAAAATCTAAATTTTTTTGTGAAGTAAAGAAGACATGTAATTTCATATCTGAAAAATAAAATAAATTTTTTTCATACATATCTAGTTGCAAAATGGCAGCAAATTGAGTGATAGGCAGTGAGGCCTGAAATCAGTGGTTATAGGTCCGTCATTTAGGGGTTAAGTTATAATGAGATGAATAGCATTGGTTGTCATACTTGTAGGTTTTACTTGGAGCTAATGTGAGCTGGTGCTATACTATTGGCTATGGAAAATAAAGTACATAGATGAACATTGTTGGGGGAGCATAATTGGCTACTCGGTTGAGTTTTCAACAGTAAATTTGCAAACCTCAACATTGGGGGGCTCCCGAATTCTGGGGAGCAAAAGGACCCCCCAAGACATTGGTTAATCCTTAAAGGACGGGCTCATCACCGTGGAAATCATTTATTTTGACACCGTGTGAATTGTTGGATTAAAATAATACAAAAGCACTCATTGGAAGTCAAACTACTGAAGATGATCTTTCCTTTTTCCACAAAAATTGGAGGATGAATAGTTGCACTTTTGTCCTACACATGAAATTCTCTTGTCATTCATCGACTCGCAAAACGTCCACCTTGATGTTTAACCCTTGAACGCCGGGCTGGTGACCGTGGAAATCATCCATTTTGACATCAGATGACATCATCTTCTTTGAAAAAACCAAAAGTGCTCACTGGAGGTCAAACTACTATTCATGATCTTCCCTTTCCACACAAAATTTGGAAGATGAATAGTTGCACTTCTGTCCTACACAGGAGATTCTCTTGTCATTCATCGGACGCCAAACGTCCGCCTCGACGTTTAAGGGTTAAGGGTTTAACAATAGCGGTAGTCACACCTTCTCCCCAGGCAGGTGGAGAATGAAGAATGACAAGTTCATGAGGATTTGGAGGAACCAATGGGGAGCCGTGGTGGATGAAGAAGGTGCGACACCCCCAAAAGTTGTTTGGAGAACGAGAGTGGAGAATCGGAGACCAACATTTGACGTGGAGCGTAGGATGAACATGAAGACGGTGTACAACGCAAGATGGAGAATATACTTAAATGAACAAGTCTTCACCACTCCCATTATTCACCTCCGGAGGTGAAGACTAGGAGTGCGGAAGATATAACTAGTTAAGAATATTCTAGCGTGGAGGGCCAACATGAAGCCAACCTTAAGCCGCCACATCTCCATTCTCCATTCTCCAAGTGCGGAGTGAAGAAGGTGTGACTACCCCTAATGTTGTGGGATGATATCGTGTGAAATATTCCACACCCACATCACATCAGTAGCTAAAAGTCTTCCCCGCCAGGTCATCTGCCTCTGGTTGGTTGGTATTTTGCCTTTGGAATGAGATTCCGTTTCATTTCTTTGGAAAAAAAAAACACAAAACCCCCCCACCCATTCATGCACCCCACCCAGTGAGAGTGAGAGTGTCGCAGACATATGAAAATAAAAATAAAATAAAGGACCATCTAGTGAGTGACAGTGCTGTTCATCATGCGTCCACAAGACTTCCCATTGACTGCACTGACTTACAGAACACTGGTGCCGCACATGATCCAAGAAAAGAGCATCCACGCAGTTCTCAATTTCCTTCAATATCCAGATGTGGCTAGTCTCCTACTGTAGGTCTCCCCAGCTGACATTCCAGATAGCATCAAGTGCTAAGCTTATGGAGCATGGAACACATGCCATCCCACCAATACCATTTTTTTTCTTCCTAAAACTCAAATTTAACCCTTAAATGACGAGCTGGTCACCGTAGGAAATGAACTGTTTTGCTACCGTGTGAAATGTTGCTTTAACCCATAAACGTTACCAAGGACATTTCTTGACTGATGAATGACAAAGAATCTCTTTATGTAGGACAGAAGTGCAACTATTCATCCTCTCAATTTTTGTGTGAAAAGGGAAGATCATCTACAATACTTTGTCTTCCAATGAGTGCTTTTACATTGTTTTAATCCAACAATTCACACGGTTACATCACAGATGATTTCCACAGCTATGAGCCCATCGTTTAAGGGTTTAAAAACTGAAAAAGTACTCACCGGAAGAAAAACTATTGTACATATGAATAGGGGGTATTAAGGGGACCAAAAACTTAAAGGAACTTATTGTGGAACACGGTAGATGTTTGAAACATGATGTACAACCCTCAGACACTTCACTAGCTATTGATGTACAACAAAGGTAGATATTTGTATAGTGTATAATGTTGATTAATTAGTGTGGATCCCCTTAAAACCCCTATTCAGTGTAGGAGACCTTCTCTTTTTCCACCAAGTTTGGAAGATGAATAGTTGCACTTTTGTCATGTATGGAAAGATTCCTTGTCATTCATTGGTTGGAAAATATCTTTTGTGCCGTTTATGGCTTAGAGTTAGAGGACTGTTTTTTTAACATTTTACTGATAACAATCCTTCATTTCTTAGGGCTGTTTTGTGATACATTTTGAGGCAGGGTCAAAGTGGTGGAATGTTTGTTTTTTTAATTCAAAAAAGACATGACCTAACATGGCTTCAGCTTGTTGAATTGGGTGCACAAAAAATGTAAGGCCAAATTTTTGGCCTTGGAACAATGTCAAATTTGAATTAGTTTTTTTTAATGAAATATTATTTTTTCAATAGATTAGGTCTGTTGGGTTTTGTGCAATCAACCTTGAGGAGAATTGTGTTGGCCTCTAGGTGTAAAGCAAACATGAAAATAAAGAAAGAGAAAGGTTACAATTTTCTAGGTTTAAGTAAATTGACCCAACTTCTTGGTATCAAGGCCTTTTAATATATATGGGAGAATTGGCCCCCATTATTCTAATGAAGGAGTAGTTGAGGATGACCTTTAGCCTCAAAGGGATTGAAATTTTGTGCAATCGAACTCAAGAAGTGAAAGGGACAGTGGCCTACCCTCTAGGTGTAAAGTGACCTTCATATTCTTCTTTTTTCATGTAATTTCTCCAATATTTATCTTTATTCATCCTACAACAAGTGAATGTTTCTCAAAATTTTGATTGTTTTTTATCATGTAGTTTCAGAATTTTGAATTAAAAAACCTTTTTGTTTTATCCCTTATCAATCCTCAATTTAAATGCACATAACTTTGAAACTTTATCAAAATTACAAATTTTGGTATGATAGGCTAAAAATATGAAATGATCAATACAAATGTAAAATACAACTTAATTTGAGTGTGTTCACATTTATACCATAAAAATATGTAGTGAATTTTGTAACAAAAGAAACTATTGGATGATGGGCTGATTCTTTTCATAAAGTATAGTTTTCATCTGTACACAACATTGACATTTTATACTAGGTGTTTTCGTTGCTTTAAATCATGTTTATTATTGGCTTTCTAGAAGCTCTTAATTAGATGAAAAATTACTCTTCAACAAATGAATGCTGCTTAAAAGCAACATCCAACAATAAAAAGTTAATCTATTGCACAAAATGATGTATCACAAATGATACATTTCATAGAAAACTACATTGAATAGGGATTTTAAGGGGATCCATATTTATTAATCGACATTACACACTATATAAATACCTACCTTTGTTGTACATCAATAGTTATTAAAGTGTTCAAGGGTTTTACATCATGTTTCAAACATCTACAATTTTTTACAATAAGTCCCTTTAATTTTTTGATCTCCTTAATATCCCTATTCATGTACAAATATTGAAATCACCACTAATTGTAAAAGAGAGTGACTAGTTTTAAATTTTGACAAAATAGTTGTACATTCAACCTTCTTTCAACAAATACATTATATCATGAAATTGTCTAACATTTGATAAGACTTGAGTTGTACAATGGAAGAACTTGAGGCTTTCCAAGAGCCCCTATTGTATATTGATTGCGTTGGCACCAAGACATTTGAACACTTGATTGCAAGAGAGATTTTCATTGAGCCCAACATGTGACGTATCATTGAATAGATTATAAAATAAAATATCCACGCGATTCAAAAATTTGAAGACACAAGAAACCTTCTAAATATTTTACTATGAATCTGAAATTGGTAGGAACAACGTGGAGCACAACATAAAAACGTTAAGAACGAAGAACAAAGAAAGGTAGCCCTTTTCCATGCCCCAAAGTGTTTCTAATGCGCACAATGCATTCTTTGGCCAATGGAATGAATTGGGTTGGAAACTAGAAAAACTTCCAATGTGGGAGAATTCTACTATTTCGTTTGTTCGTTTTGTGATTGGTTCACGCACTTTTTGTTTCTTCATGGATGATGTTTTTCTTTGCTTTTAAATAGAACAAAACTATTTTCTTTGATCATCGTGGAGTGGCATCCATGTAGAGTGAACGGGTGACAAGTGTACAACATCCGACAATAGTGTGGCAAGTATGTAGGATATTTTAGAATGTCGTTCCCCCATAGAAAAGTAATAAACTACTCCGTGTGTAGTATACTGGTATAGAGGTTTGAGTGTACTTGAAAAATACTCATAAAAACCAAAAATATATATTTTATGATTTGAAGATTTTGCAAACCCATATATTATCACTTACCGGTGGGTGGGGTGTGTTTGAACCTCCTTCCGCTCACAGCCAATTTGCACCTTTTTTTTGGTACTGACATGTTGCTTACAAGTTCCAACGTGATCAGTGTTTTGCAGTATTTTGCAGGCAGGCTGTTTTGTTGCTACTGCTCTCAACATCAATGGCTTGCAGGGATTGTAGCACCTTTTTTTTTTTTTTTTTTTTTTTTTCTGTACTGCTTTGCATGCAGGAATCTCATGTACCACACTGAAACATAAATTCTATAAGTTCAAATGATGACCTGCCTCTTCCAAAGCCAAGCACGAGACCCACATGTGGTGAAAAAAACTAGCCTAGTACAGTTTTGTTGGCCCACGAGGTAGGCACCCCCACAATGCGCCGCTGACTTAAAACCGCCATCATCACTCCATGTACATCTCCAAATCAATATGTACCTACGTGGAAGAAAATGACTGCAGAACCCCTACCAAAAAAAACCCTTTGACCTTCTACAACTTTTGCATATAGTATCCAAATGTAGTGTACTTTGGTGCTTTAGAACTTCCTTTCACTTGCCAACTAGAAAAATCAATGAAAATTTAACCTAATGTGATAAAAGTAACTAGGCGTAGCAATAAAAAGTGGTATTTTTTGGGGGTGCTCACTTTATCTTTCCTGCACTTATAAGGAGCCAATATCACTCCCAGTAAGTTAACCCTAAAAAGGATTTTGTATGTATTTGGTGGATGATAGAAAATCTTTCTATACATGACAAAAGTGCAGATATTCATCCTTTGAGTTTTGTGTGAAAAGGGGAGATTCGAACAATAGTTTGACCTTCAACGAGTGCTCTTGAATTTTATTTTTTTAAAGCAAATGATGCACATAGTACCAAAAGAAGACGACCAGCTCTCCCTTCTAGGGTGAAGAGCAACTTGCACTCACACACAGAAACTTGGGATGTGGATGATAAGGTTAGCATGTTTGGTCAACAATTTGTGCAGGTATGTTGTCCTGAAGTGACCTAAATCCAGAGAAACAAAAAAAACAGAACCTGCCAATCAAAAAAGCCATGCCACAATTCAGTCACACTAAAGTTGCCACCCTCCATCAAACTGGCCTCCAACAAACTCTCTTTTTCTTGTAGATCTTAGGATCAAAATTAAATTTCATCTTCTTCCAACTTAAAAACAGTCAACTTTGGTGGGGATAAGCAACTACACTAAGGTTGAGTCACCCATAACCGATCACTTAAGTGATTTTGCTCATGATCTAGAGTAGTATAAGCTGATGCAGATTTTTATTGTGTAAGAAGATTGAAATCATAGGGACTGCATTTCTTTGGTAATTTTATTCCTAGAATTGAAATGACTATGAACTTTGGAAGCCGAAAGTTGGTTTAAACCCATAACCAATGTTTAGAGTGTTCCATAATTGCTCATTCAAAGACTACTTCAGCACTCACAACAAGGGACATGTGTCATGACACTGATGGTCAAAAACCAAAAATTGATGGTCGGAAATTAGTTCCAACCTCTATTGAATCTCCAATAGACTATAGATTGCCATTGGAATCTTGATTGGTAATGGGTGGCTCAACCTTATAAGAAACTCAGAATTTGTCCTTGTAACTTTGGCTTGCTTTTTTTTAGTAAGATAGCTATTCAAACTTTCTTAACATAGCTCACGTCAATGCAAAGCCTCCTCTCCCTTTGGAAGAAAGCCAACAAACATCGCTTTTTTTTTTCATTCACAATCGAGGACACCCCAAAAGGGACTCCAATTCTATGAATGCCTTATTTCTTTCTCGACTCTGTCATGAAATCAATAAAAAAAAAAAAAAGTCAAGGAACGAGAGATATCAGAAGTAGCACTCACAACATATGTTCTGGCTATATAACAGAACTAAGGTAAATCAGCCTATGACAGGCAGAATGACTGATTTGGTATGTTGCCATTAGCAAAATAAAATCAGATTTTCTTCTAGCAGAGACAACTTTGAGAAATGAAAGAAGCAGTTAAAATTTTAGTTTTTGGACAAAGTAGGAATTTGTTATGAATTTTTTAAGTATTTTTCCAAAACAGTATGTAGACTATCTGAAATCAATCAAATATGTCTTCATGATGGTCATCTTACCACCTAATGCAGTCTTCAGATTTCCTAACACAACCACAAGAATTTTTAATGTGGCCATCACACAAAGGAATAAAAAAACAACTCTTTATGATGAGTTTACACTCACAATGTGTAAGTGTCCTATGACAGTCATTACTAATTCTATCACAATCACCTAATGCACTAATGTGGGCCACTAACCAACCTAATTAAATTGTAGAAGCAAAAATCTGAAATGGACTGTAATGGGGGGTATGTAGATGTCTGCATTAGACAGTTGGCCTGTCATAGGCTGGTTTACCTTACTACAATAGGCTCGCCATGCACGTGGGAGAAGCCTTGGTTGCAATTCTTCAAGGGGGTGAAGAAAGAGACGCCAAATGCACAACCAATCACTGACATTGTAAAGTCCTGCTGAGATCATGAAGAAGTGAGGCCAAGCCCATGAGTCAGCCAGGGCTCTTTTTTTTCATTTTTTATGAAGTGCAAAAGTGGCGATATAAAATGTTACAGTGGTGTTCCAAATTTTAGCATTTGTTCACATATTGGATAGAAAATATCACAATGTGCTATAATTATGTTTTCATCCACAATCTGGTGATCCCATCCAAGATTTTTTTTTTAATTTGAAGTTTTTTGGCAAAAAATTTCATGGTTTGTTGCCATTATTTAGCCAAATTGTTTTTTTTCTGATGCAATCTGGTACTATTTTGCCCGTAAAAAAGCCCTACCATGAGTGTACAAAAGTTATGGTAGGTGCATCCAAATCCAAGCATGTTTCCAAAAGTAAGTCTTAGATTAAAAAAAGAAGAAGTAGATGCTTGTTGCACTCTCTTCAAGAGGTGAACATTCTAAATAGGGCATGTTTTAGAAAATCTACCAATTCAAGTTTAACCTCTTGTAAAATAATTTTTGCATATTATAATCAAATATTGTTCTTGGATTTCTCCCAACTTTACTAGCAAAATTATTTTTATGTGATAAATTTTTTTGAGCTCTCCGACATTCAATAGTACTTATCTAGAGAAATTTGCTTGGTTCAAGGTTATTCTACCTTAACCTTATCAATAACCCCATCATTTCGTGTTTGTCTTCACAAGTGGTCCCAAATATGATTTTTTAGATGTTGAATTTAGCTCCATTTGCACCCTAGTCCAAAATACAATTTTTCAAATGTCAAATTCAGCCACATTTGCACCCCTCCACTTACTTACTCTACTTGCCCTACTGTCAATATACATTGTGCTCTGTTATCATTGTCCCAAGTCTGAACCTGAATATTTTTGTATCTATTTTATGCATTTTTTGATGTAGTTGTAATGATGGTAATCTCAAATTCTAATTGAACCACATCAATAAAAAAATAGTAACATATTTCCCACACCATTTGTTGTTTTGCATCAATGATGCTCTAAATTTGGTCTGACACTATGTAATTCACATTCTTTATGACATCCAAAGGTCTCATGGAGAACGATCAAATATTTTACTTTTGGAATACAATGTACATACTAAAAGATGGCAAGACATACACCATTGGATTGAGAATTCTTCGGCCAACATTTGGAGGTCATTTTAAAATTTGAACCTAATAATGTTCAAATATGACACCGTACATGTAGAATACACAATCATTTTGCAACTTCTCAAACATGTAGGAGGTGCAATAATTATCTAAATTGGAAATGCCATTTGTCATTGAATTTAATTCAACATGAATACAAACTTTTGTAACTATTGTATATGTCAATCCATGCAACTTGTATGTCAATATAAAAAAGGTCTATACTGCAATCCAAATTGAATTTCTTAAATCTTGAACCTAAAAATAATGTTGAAGATACCAAGTGTCCAATGGATGGCTTTATTTGTTACCGTAGAAATAGAAAATGCATCTATTTGGTCCAAAAATTGAATCATATTTAGTCTTATAAAAGATTGATTCCTTACATCATAGCAGTGTGAGGGTGCTCCTTAGTTGTTTGGAGTTGGGAACATGGGCAAGTGTAGACGATCCATTATAGAACTCAAAAACAAATTTAGGGTGGACCTTCTATGTCATAAATTGAAGACCATTTTTCTTGAATATGGGTGTGGACGTGCCGATATTTCTTTTTACTTTTTGAGAAAGTGCCGGAATGGTGATCACTTAAACTTTGGTGAAACACTGTATTTCCACATTCAACCATCTTTTGGATCCGAAATCACTTTTCAATCATATTCATGCACTTTTTCATCCTAATTTGGCAACTTCATCCACAGTTTTCATAGGAATGAAAAAATTATGGTGAAAAAAGATTACGTTTTAATGGCGAAAAATAAATATTTATTTTGAAATGTGGTCCTATGGTGCCCCCAAAAGAAAGGGCTAGAATGCTCTTACCACCTTCTATCTTATATATTACATTCTCACATTTTATGTGCACAAAATAGTGAAATTAAGTTGCCTTGACAATTAGGTTGCCTTATCTATAAAAATTACCTCATGACTCATTTGCTTGTCCATATGGAAGCGCAAGTGACTTAGTGTTTGGAAAAAAACAACAATTAAGGTAGCCAACCTCATTCCGACCATTTAAGCAATTACACATATTTGGAGTACATGTTTCTTGAGTGGAGAAATTTTTCCATGTATAGAAATAGAGTTTAGAAGGATTCCATATTTTTTTTCAGAATTTTATTTCTCAAAACATAATTACTATTAATTTTTTAGTTGAGGATTCTGTTCAATTTATTCTTGTCATATGGGTCTTCCTATTTCCAACCACAGGTTGGTTACAAAAATCGACCAAAACTGCAACCAATTGTAATGCGCTATGATTGCATTGGGAACTATGCCATAATTAATCACTATTTTTCTCGTGGTGATTGGAAAGAGAGTAGCCTATATAATGAGAATAGGTCCCTAGTTGGAATGAAGTTGGCTACCTTAGTTCAAAGTTAGCCGGTGGAATTGAGGAATAAACTAGTTGTAGTTTGAAACCATCGGCAAAAATCCTGTGGAAAAATTTATAAATCTTTCATTTTCAGCACAAAATAGAGAAAATAATTGGACTCAATCTTCAAAAAAAGGTTCAATATGAGAATTGAAAGAAATTAGCCGGTAAAACTCAAAAAGTTTTCTAAACACTGATGCAACTTTCTAAATCCAAACCATGCAACAAACATGTTTCTTGCATTGCTACATCCTTCTATAGTAATAATACATATGTATATAATGTAGAATGTCGCGAAATTAGTGAGGGCAACCTAATTTCACTATTTTGTGTATAGTACACTGAAATTGGTAAATAGTGTTGGGTGATAATTAGTGTTGTTCCCTGTTTTTTACCCCCAACACTATTTTTCAACTTACGTGTAAATAGTGTAAGGGCACTTAACTCCCGCCATCAAACTTTGATCCTTCCTTGGAAAACTCTAACATTAAATGTTTTTTTGGGGGTTTGGAGGGTTGTTTCGAGCCTGTTCCCGGCGCTGTTCTCCTAGCAATAAAAGAATGACCGCTGTCAGAAATTTAAAATTAAAAAAACAAAAAACAAAAACCCTTAAAATCTTAAAATGAAAAAAACAAGATAATTAAATTTTTTTTGTATGACGTAGCAGTCCCTCTACCACATCACGCAGCTGTTGCAGCGCAATTTTAGACAATTATAGAGTTTAGAAACCCTGGGGAACTCACAACCCTCCACAGAGACTGAAAAACATGTAATGTTTCTGCCTCCCGCCGTCAAAATTTTTACTATAGAGCTAAAATAGTGTTAGAATGGGTAAATAATGTTCTAACCCTAACCTTGCAAACCACAATTAGTGTTATTGATGACAATTAGTGTAGCCAACACTATTTACCAATTTTAACAGGATTTTTGCTAAATTTAGCCACGCTTGCCCCCCTCCGCTGACTTCCCCTCCCTTGGCCCTGCTGTCAATCCCCAGTAGCTAAATCCGGTCCCTTTAGGCTCCAAGCACTTCCACTCCCTTCCCGCTCTCTCTCCCGCCTTCTCACCTTTCGTTTGGTTCACTTGCCGTCGATGGATGTGCCCATGCCGCAGCTATGGCAGCATCCATGGAGCTCGCATTTCGGGGACACCAGCTGGGAAGCCAAAAAACTCCCCGAAGAAGGTCATCCCTGATTCCCGGGAGCAAAAACACCGCTGCAATCCACCCCTCGAAATTCACGTGCTTGCAGCCTTTCTTCATCCACCGCTGGCTGTTTGATGACACTTGATGAGAGTAGTGCATCCTCCGTCCCTATCATCGGGGGCTCACTAGTTTTGGGCGAAGAGAGACGTTGTAGCAACGCTCAGGACGATGCTCTTGCTGGGCTCGCGGGGGGGGGAAATCAGGCGAGAGCCTGTCCTCACCGAAGGCTGTGAGCAGCTCCAGGTGGTTGCAGATCTGTGGGGAGTGCGAACGTAAACTCATTCTGATTCGGGGGGACCAGTGTTCGTGAGGTCTCACGTTTTGATTGGGGTTGTGGAGGTGAGAGATTCTTGGGGTGGGGACGGAAGTATCGAAGTGAGGAGTGTTGGTGAGCTCTCAAGTTTTTGATCGTGGTGAAAGCTTTGGAGTAGGGAATGGCGAAGTGATCTGTAGGAGTGAGCTATTGAATTTCGTTGAAGTTGTGGAGGTGAGAGATTGTGCATGTGTGTGAGAGAGAGAGAGCGCATCGAAGTAACGAGTGTTAGCAAGCTCTCTCATTCTGATTGTAGTTTTTGAGGTGGGAGATTTGGAGTAGGGAATGGCGAAGTGATCTGTGGTATCGACTTTTGAATTTATGATATGGTTGTTGAAGTGAGAGATTTGGGGTGGGGAGTATTGAAGTGACGAGTATTAGTAAGCTCTTCAGTTTTTGATTGTGGTTGTTGAGGTGAAAGATTTGCGGTAGGCAATGGTGAAGTGATCTGTAGCTGCGAGATTTTGAAATTGGGTGTGGTTGTTGAGGTGAGAGGTTCGGGGGAGGAAGTAGATCATCTTGACGGGAGGTTTCCCGACATTGCGAAGGTTTGATATGGCAGTCGTGTTTTGGTTATCAATGTCGCTCTTACTGGGTGGTAAACCTTTCCAGGGGTTTACATTCTGTGAAGAGGATTCTAGAACGGAGAGAAAGTGATCTAGCGAGTTTGCAGGATTCGACTGACGTGTGTAAGAATTTTGGTTTGTGATTGTGGATCCAGACAGACATTCTATGTAGAAAGAAATGGTGGAAATGAAGAGTCCAAGTGAGAAGCGACAGAACAGTGAGCAGGAGGTGCCGACTTCTTCTCGCCGTTGTTCTTGCTGTTCGAAGAAGGACTCGCTCCACAAAAGCTCAAGCAGCAGCAGCAGCAGCAGCCCCTCAAGCAGTAGCAGAAGCAGCTCCAGTAGCAGCTCCAGTAACAAAAGGTCTCCCCATCACCACGGCAAGCACCATGGCCATCACCACGACAAGCACCTCGACAAGCACCACGACAAGCACCACCACGGGGACGAGGACGAGGTTGTGTCCAAGAACCGCGCGCACGACAATGCTCACTCGCCAATTGTCGAAGAAATCGCCGCTCCCGAGGAATTTGCCGAGGAGCAAACGATCAATGGCGCTGTCCAAGAAGAGAGCGACAGTGAGTCATCCGCATCTGAAGAAGAGAAAGATTCAGCCATTGAGGAAGTGGAAGAGGTCGAGCAGGCGAAAGGGATTCGTGACGAGAGTGAAGGAGGTGGCGATGGTGCCGTTGAGGAAGCGTCGTCGTCAGACGAGTCTGACACGAAGGAATATCACGTGGTTGTGTCGGAGACGAACACCTCGGAACCTGCGCTTGAAGTGGAAATCGAAACTCCGCAGCCCGAGGGCGACGTTACGGGGATTGAGATTTCTCCGAAGATTGAGGAAACAGGTGATGAAGAGTTCTTAACGATTGTATCGGAAGAGGTTGGAGAGTCAGAGCCTGCTGTTGCAGAAGATGTGTCTAAAGAAAAAGAAAAACAGAAGGAAGAAGAAAAGGTAGATGAAGCGCTCGTCGAGAAGCGAGAAACCTCGGATGTTGTAAGCGAGGAAGAAGAGAAGCACGCTGAGTCCGTGGACACCGAAGAGGTTGCAGTATCAGAGGTTGTAGACGATTCTACGGAAGATGTGATTGAAGAAGAAGCTGTTTTCGAGAAGCGAGAAAACTCGGACAGTGTAAGCGAGAAGCACGCTGAGTCCGGGGACAACGAAGAGGCTACCGAATCAGAGGTTGTAGACGATTCTGCGAAAGACATGACCGAAGAAGAAGCGCTCGTTGAGAAGCGGGAAACCTCGGACGTTGCTGCGGAGGAGGAAGAGAACCATGTGGTGTCCACGGAGAAAAGTGTGCTTGCGGAAACAGAGCAAGAGTCGCAAAATGCGAATGCTTCCGAACAGCACGTATCCTCAAATTCTCACGAAATTGAAGGCAAGA